>JARJEI010000054.1:0-600000 GCA_029955415.1 Lottia scabra | reverse complement strand
CATAGCTAACCCTAATTTTCTTTCTACCGATTTAAGCCCTCTTTGCACCATTTGCTGGTAAGGAGAAACTTCAAACTGACCTATTAAACCTCTCTAAGATCATTTTTTCGGAACCAAATTGCGTTGGACGTGTGCGCTACGACGTGCTCTTTCATTTGGTATGCGGAAGTCTTATATTTGACCAAGCTTTCACCCCTTCCTGAGCTAACCCTAGTTTGCATTCCAAAATCAAGAGTTACCCTTAGGGTTAACCCTAGCTAACCCTAGGGTTAGAGTTGGGGTTAACCCTAAGTCTCGGTAGCCGAGTGGTCTCCGTAGCTTTTTGTCAACTTTGAGGTCCCAGGTTCGATTCCCACTTGCGCTATTGGTATTTTTTTTATTTTTTTCAAGTCAAACACTGCCTCCTGAATCATTTTCAGACAACAAAATAATTTTATCAAAATTGGGCAAGGCTGTGCATAGCTAACCCTAATTTTCTTTCTACCGATTTAAGCCCTCTTTGCACCATTTGCTGGTAAGGAGAAACTTCAAACTGACCTATTAAACCTCTCTAAGATCATTTTTTCGGAACCAAATTGCGTTGGACGTGTGCGCTACGACGTGCTCTTTCATTTGGTATGCGGAAGTCTTATATTTGACCAAGCTTTCACCCCTTCCTGAGCTAACCCTAGTTTGCATTCCAAAATCAAGAGTTACCCTTAGGCATAACCCTAGCTAACCCTAGGGTTAGAGTTGGGGTTAACCCTAAGTCTCGGTAGCCGAGTGGTCTCCGTAGCTTTTTGTCAACTTTGAGGTCCCAGGTTCGATTCCCACTTGCGCTATTGGTATTTTTTTTATTTTTTTTCAAGTCAAACACTGCCTCCTGAATCATTTTCAGACAACAAAATAATTTTATCAAAATTGGGCAAGGCTGTGCATAGCTAACCCTAATTTTCTTTCTACCGATTTAAGCCCTCTTTGCACCATTTGCTGGTAAGGAGAAACTTCAAACTGACCTATTAAACCTCTCTAAGATCATTTTTTCGGAACCAAATTGCGTTGTACGTGTGCGCTACGACGTGCTCTTTCATTTGGTATGCGGAAGTCTTATATTTGACCAAGCTTTCACCCCTTCCTGAGCTAACCCTAGTTTGCATTCCAAAATCAAGAGTTACCCTTAGGGTTAACCCTAGCTAACCCTAGGGTTAGAGTTGGGGTTAACCCTAAGTCTCGGTAGCCGAGTGGTCTCCGTAGCTTTTTGTCAACTTTGAGGTCCCAGGTTCGATTCCCACTTGCGCTATTGGTATTTTTTTTATTTTTTTCAAGTCAAACACTGCCTCCTGAATCATTTTCAGACAACAAAATAATTTTATCAAAATTGGGCAAGGCTGTGCATAGCTAACCCTAATTTTCTTTCTACCGATTTAAGCCCTCTTTGCACCATTTGCTGGTAAGGAGAAACTTCAAACTGACCTATTAAACCTCTCTAAGATCATTTTTTCGGAACCAAATTGCGTTGGACGTGTGCGCTACGACGTGCTCTTTCATTTGGTATGCGGAAGTCTTATATTTGACCAAGCTTTCACCCCTTCCTGAGCTAACCCTAGTTTGCATTCCAAAATCAAGAGTTACCCTTAGGGTTAACCCTAGCTAACCCTAGGGTTAGAGTTGGGGTTAACCCTAAGTCTCGGTAGCCGAGTGGTCTCCGTAGCTTTTTGTCAACTTTGAGGTCCCAGGTTCGATTCCCACTTGCGCTATTGGTATTTTTTTTATTTTTTTCAAGTCAAACACTGCCTCCTGAATCATTTTCAGACAACAAAATAATTTTATCAAAATTGGGCAAGGCTGTGCATAGCTAACCCTAATTTTCTTTCTACCGATTTAAGCCCTCTTTGCACCATTTGCTGGTAAGGAGAAACTTCAAACTGACCTATTAAACCTCTCTAAGATCATTTTTTCGGAACCAAATTGCGTTGGACGTGTGCGCTACGACGTGCTCTTTCATTTGGTATGTGGAAGTCTTATATTTGACCAAGCTTTCACCCCTTCCTGAGCTAACCCTAGTTTGCATTCCAAAATCAAGAGTTACCCTTAGGGTTAACCCTAGCTAACCCTAGGGTTAGAGTTGGGGTTAACCCTAAGTCTCGGTAGCCGAGTGGTCTCCGTAGCTTTTTGTCAACTTTGAGGTCCCAGGTTCGATTCCCACTTGCGCTATTGGTATTTTTTTTATTTTTTTCAAGTCAAACACTGCCTCCTGAATCATTTTCAGACAACAAAATAATTTTATCAAAATTGGGCAAGGCTGTGCATAGCTAACCCTAATTTTCTTTCTACCGATTTAAGCCCTCTTTGCACCATTTGCTGGTAAGGAGAAACTTCAAACTGACCTATTAAACCTCTCTAAGATCATTTTTTCGGAACCAAATTGCGTTGTACGTGTGCGCTACGACGTGCTCTTTCATTTGGTATGCGGAAGTCTTATATTTGACCAAGCTTTCACCCCTTCCTGAGCTAACCCTAGTTTGCATTCCAAAATCAAGAGTTACCCTTAGGGTTAACCCTAGCTAACCCTAGGGTTAGAGTTGGGGTTAACCCTAAGTCTCGGTAGCCGAGTGGTCTCCGTAGCTTTTTGTCAACTTTGAGGTCCCAGGTTCGATTCCCACTTGCGCTATTGGTATTTTTTTTATTTTTTTCAAGTCAAACACTGCCTCCTGAATCATTTTCAGACAACAAAATAATTTTATCAAAATTGGGCAAGGCTGTGCATAGCTAACCCTAATTTTCTTTCTACCGATTTAAGCCCTCTTTGCACCATTTGCTGGTAAGGAGAAACTTCAAACTGACCTATTAAACCTCTCTAAGATCATTTTTTCGGAACCAAATTGCGTTGGACGTGTGCGCTACGACGTGCTCTTTCATTTGGTATGCGGAAGTCTTATATTTGACCAAGCTTTCACCCCTTCCTGAGCTAACCCTAGTTTGCATTCCAAAATCAAGAGTTACCCTTAGGGTTAACCCTAGCTAACCCTAGGGTTAGAGTTGGGGTTAACCCTAAGTCTCGGTAGCCGAGTGGTCTCCGTAGCTTTTTGTCAACTTTGAGGTCCCAGGTTCGATTCCCACTTGCGCTATTGGTATTTTTTTTATTTTTTTCAAGTCAAACACTGCCTCCTGAATCATTTTCAGACAACAAAATAATTTTATCAAAATTGGGCAAGGCTGTGCATAGCTAACCCTAATTTTCTTTCTACCGATTTAAGCCCTCTTTGCACCATTTGCTGGTAAGGAGAAACTTCAAACTGACCTATTAAACCTCTCTAAGATCATTTTGTCGGAACCAAATTGCGTTGGACGTGTGCGCTACGACGTGCTCTTTCATTTGGTATGCGGAAGTCTTATATTTGACCAAGCTTTCACCCCTTCCTGAGCTAACCCTAGTTTGCATTCCAAAATCAAGAGTTACCCTTAGGGTTAACCCTAGCTAACCCTAGGGTTAGAGTTGGGGTTAACCCTAAGTCTCGGTAGCCGAGTGGTCTCCGTAGCTTTTTGTCAACTTTGAGGTCCCGGGTTCGATTCCCACTTGCGCTATTGGTATTTTTTTTATTTTTTTCAAGTCAAACACTGCCTCCTGAATCATTTTCAGACAACAAAATAATTTTATCAAAATTGGGCAAGGCTGTGCATAGCTAACCCTAATTTTCTTTCTACCGATTTAAGCCCTCTTTGCACCATTTGCTGGTAAGGAGAAACTTCAAACTGACCTATTAAACCTCTCTAAGATCATTTTTTCGGAACCAAATTGCGTTGGACGTGTGCGCTACGACGTGCTCTTTCATTTGGTATGCGGAAGTCTTATATTTGACCAAGCTTTCACCCCTTCCTGAGCTAACCCTAGTTTGCATTCCAAAATCAAGAGTTACCCTTAGGGTTAACCCTAGCTAACCCTAGGGTTAGAGTTGGGGTTAACCCTAAGTCTCGGTAGCCGAGTGGTCTCCGTAGCTTTATGTCAACTTTGAGGTCCCAGGTTCGATTCCCACTTGCGCTATTGGTATTTTTTTTATTTTTTTCAAGTCAAACACTGCCTCCTGAATCATTTTCAGACAACAAAATAATTTTATCAAAATTGGGCAAGGCTGTGCATAGCTAACCCTAATTTTCTTTCTACCGATTTAAGCCCTCTTTGCACCATTTGCTGGTAAGGAGAAACTTCAAACTGACCTATTAAACCTCTCTAAGATCATTTTGTCGGAACCAAATTGCGTTGGACGTGTGCGCTACGACGTGCTCTTTCATTTGGTATGCGGAAGTCTTATATTTGACCAAGCTTTCACCCCTTCCTGAGCTAACCCTAGTTTGCATTCCAAAATCAAGAGTTACCCTTAGGGTTAACCCTAGCTAACCCTAGGGTTAGAGTTGGGGTTAACCCTAAGTCTCGGTAGCCGAGTGGTCTCCGTAGCTTTTTGTCAACTTTGAGGTCCCAGGTTCGATTCCCACTTGCGCTATTGGTATTTTTTTTATTTTTTTTTCAAGTCAAACACTGCCTCCTGAATCATTTTCAGACAACAAAATAATTTTATCAAAATTGGGCAAGGCTGTGCATAGCTAACCCTAATTTTCTTTCTACCGATTTAAGCCCTCTTTGCACCATTTGCTGGTAAGGAGAAACTTCAAACTGACCTATTAAACCTCTCTAAGATCATTTTTTCGGAACCAAATTGCGTTGGACGTGTGCGCTACGACGTGCTCTTTCATTTGGTATGCGGAAGTCTTATATTTGACCAAGCTTTCACCCCTTCCTGAGCTAACCCTAGTTTGCATTCCAAAATCAAGAGTTACCCTTAGGGTTAACCCTAGCTAACCCTAGGGTTAGAGTTGGGGTTAACCCTAAGTCTCGGTAGCCGAGTGGTCTCCGTAGCTTTTTGTCAACTTTGAGGTCCCAGGTTCGATTCCCACTTGCGCTATTGGTATTTTTTTTATTTTTTTCAAGTCAAACACTGCCTCCTGAATCATTTTCAGACAACAAAATAATTTTATCAAAATTGGGCAAGGCTGTGCATAGCTAACCCTAATTTTCTTTCTACCGATTTAAGCCCTCTTTGCACCATTTGCTGGTAAGGAGAAACTTCAAACTGACCTATTAAACCTCTCTAAGATCATTTTTTCGGAACCAAATTGCGTTGGACGTGTGCGCTACGACGTGCTCTTTCATTTGGTATGCGGAAGTCTTATATTTGACCAAGCTTTCACCCCTTCCTGAGCTAACCCTAGTTTGCATTCCAAAATCAAGAGTTACCCTTAGGGTTAACCCTAGCTAACCCTAGGGTTAGAGTTGGGGTTAACCCTAAGTCTCGGTAGCCGAGTGGTCTCCGTAGCTTTATGTCAACTTTGAGGTCCCAGGTTCGATTCCCACTTGCGCTATTGGTATTTTTTTTATTTTTTTCAAGTCAAACACTGCCTCCTGAATCATTTTCAGACAACAAAATAATTTTATCAAAATTGGGCAAGGCTGTGCATAGCTAACCCTAATTTTCTTTCTACCGATTTAAGCCCTCTTTGCACCATTTGCTGGTAAGGAGAAACTTCAAACTGACCTATTAAACCTCTCTAAGATCATTTTGTCGGAACCAAATTGCGTTGGACGTGTGCGCTACGACGTGCTCTTTCATTTGGTATGCGGAAGTCTTATATTTGACCAAGCTTTCACCCCTTCCTGAGCTAACCCTAGTTTGCATTCCAAAATCAAGAGTTACCCTTAGGGTTAACCCTAGCTAACCCTAGGGTTAGAGTTGGGGTTAACCCTAAGTCTCGGTAGCCGAGTGGTCTCCGTAGCTTTTTGTCAACTTTGAGGTCCCAGGTTCGATTCCCACTTGCGCTATTGGTATTTTTTTTATTTTTTTTTCAAGTCAAACACTGCCTCCTGAATCATTTTCAGACAACAAAATAATTTTATCAAAATTGGGCAAGGCTGTGCATAGCTAACCCTAATTTTCTTTCTACCGATTTAAGCCCTCTTTGCACCATTTGCTGGTAAGGAGAAACTTCAAACTGACCTATTAAACCTCTCTAAGATCATTTTTTCGGAACCAAATTGCGTTGGACGTGTGCGCTACGACGTGCTCTTTCATTTGGTATGCGGAAGTCTTATATTTGACCAAGCTTTCACCCCTTCCTGAGCTAACCCTAGTTTGCATTCCAAAATCAAGAGTTACCCTTAGGGTTAACCCTAGCTAACCCTAGGGTTAGAGTTGGGGTTAACCCTAAGTCTCGGTAGCCGAGTGGTCTCCGTAGCTTTTTGTCAACTTTGAGGTCCCAGGTTCGATTCCCACTTGCGCTATTGGTATTTTTTTTATTTTTTTCAAGTCAAACACTGCCTCCTGAATCATTTTCAGACAACAAAATAATTTTATCAAAATTGGGCAAGGCTGTGCATAGCTAACCCTAATTTTCTTTCTACCGATTTAAGCCCTCTTTGCACCATTTGCTGGTAAGGAGAAACTTCAAACTGACCTATTAAACCTCTCTAAGATCATTTTTTCGGAACCAAATTGCGTTGGACGTGTGCGCTACGACGTGCTCTTTCATTTGGTATGCGGAAGTCTTATATTTGACCAAGCTTTCACCCCTTCCTGAGCTAACCCTAGTTTGCATTCCAAAATCAAGAGATACCCTTAGGGTTAACCCTAGCTAACCCTAGGGTTAGAGTTGGGGTTAACCCTAAGTCTCGGTAGCCGAGTGGTCTCCGTAGCTTTGTGTCAACTTTGAGGTCCCAGGTTCGATTCCCACTTGCGCTATTGGTATTTTTTTTATTTTTTTCAAGTCAAACACTGCCTCCTGAATCATTTTCAGACAACAAAATAATTTTATCAAAATTGGGCAAGGCTGTGCATAGCTAACCCTAATTTTCTTTCTACCGATTTAAGCCCTCTTTGCACCATTTGCTGGTAAGGAGAAACTTCAAACTGACCTATTAAACCTCTCTAAGATCATTTTTTCGGAACCAAATTGCGTTGGACGTGTGCGCTACGACGTGCTCTCTTTCATTTGGTATGCGGAAGTCTTATATTTGACCAAGCTTTCACCCCTTCCTGAGCTAACCCTAGTTTGCATTCCAAAATCAAGAGTTACCCTTAGGGTTAACCCTAGCTAACCCTAGGGTTAGAGTTGGGGTTAACCCTAAGTCTCGGTAGCCGAGTGGTCTCCGTAGCTTTTTGTCAACTTTGAGGTCCCAGGTTCGATTCCCACTTGCGCTATTGGTATTTTTTTTATTTTTTTCAAGTCAAACACTGCCTCCTGAATCATTTTCAGACAACAAAATAATTTTATCAAAATTGGGCAAGGCTGTGCATAGCTAACCCTAATTTTCTTTCTACCGATTTAAGCCCTCTTTGCACCATTTGCTGGTAAGGAGAAACTTCAAACTGACCTATTAAACCTCTCTAAGATCATTTTTTCGGAACCAAATTGCGTTGTACGTGTGCGCTACGACGTGCTCTTTCATTTGGTATGCGGAAGTCTTATATTTGACCAAGCTTTCACCCCTTCCTGAGCTAACCCTAGTTTGCATTCCAAAATCAAGAGTTACCCTTAGGGTTAACCCTAGCTAACCCTAGGGTTAGAGTTGGGGTTAACCCTAAGTCTCGGTAGCCGAGTGGTCTCCGTAGCTTTTTGTCAACTTTGAGGTCCCAGGTTCGATTCCCACTTGCGCTATTGGTATTTTTTTTATTTTTTTCAAGTCAAACACTGCCTCCTGAATCATTTTCAGACAACAAAATAATTTTATCAAAATTGGGCAAGGCTGTGCATAGCTAACCCTAATTTTCTTTCTACCGATTTAAGCCCTCTTTGCACCATTTGCTGGTAAGGAGAAACTTCAAACTGACCTATTAAACCTCTCTAAGATCATTTTTTCGGAACCAAATTGCGTTGGACGTGTGCGCTACGACGTGCTCTTTCATTTGGTATGCGGAAGTCTTATATTTGACCAAGCTTTCACCCCTTCCTGAGCTAACCCTAGTTTGCATTCCAAAATCAAGAGTTACCCTTAGGGTTAACCCTAGCTAACCCTAGGGTTAGAGTTGGGGTTAACCCTAAGTCTCGGTAGCCGAGTGGTCTCCGTAGCTTTTTGTCAACTTTGAGGTCCCAGGTTCGATTCCCACTTGCGCTATTGGTATTTTTTTTATTTTTTTCAAGTCAAACACTGCCTCCTGAATCATTTTCAGACAACAAAATAATTTTATCAAAATTGGGCAAGGCTGTGCATAGCTAACCCTAATTTTCTTTCTACCGATTTAAGCCCTCTTTGCACCATTTGCTGGTAAGGAGAAACTTCAAACTGACCTATTAAACCTCTCTAAGATCATTTTGTCGGAACCAAATTGCGTTGGACGTGTGCGCTACGACGTGCTCTTTCATTTGGTATGCGGAAGTCTTATATTTGACCAAGCTTTCACCCCTTCCTGAGCTAACCCTAGTTTGCATTCCAAAATCAAGAGTTACCCTTAGGGTTAACCCTAGCTAACCCTAGGGTTAGAGTTGGGGTTAACCCTAAGTCTCGGTAGCCGAGTGGTCTCCGTAGCTTTTTGTCAACTTTGAGGTCCCGGGTTCGATTCCCACTTGCGCTATTGGTATTTTTTTTATTTTTTTCAAGTCAAACACTGCCTCCTGAATCATTTTCAGACAACAAAATAATTTTATCAAAATTGGGCAAGGCTGTGCATAGCTAACCCTAATTTTCTTTCTACCGATTTAAGCCCTCTTTGCACCATTTGCTGGTAAGGAGAAACTTCAAACTGACCTATTAAACCTCTCTAAGATCATTTTTTCGGAACCAAATTGCGTTGGACGTGTGCGCTACGACGTGCTCTTTCATTTGGTATGCGGAAGTCTTATATTTGACCAAGCTTTCACCCCTTCCTGAGCTAACCCTAGTTTGCATTCCAAAATCAAGAGTTACCCTTAGGGTTAACCCTAGCTAACCCTAGGGTTAGAGTTGGGGTTAACCCTAAGTCTCGGTAGCCGAGTGGTCTCCGTAGCTTTATGTCAACTTTGAGGTCCCAGGTTCGATTCCCACTTGCGCTATTGGTATTTTTTTTATTTTTTTCAAGTCAAACACTGCCTCCTGAATCATTTTCAGACAACAAAATAATTTTATCAAAATTGGGCAAGGCTGTGCATAGCTAACCCTAATTTTCTTTCTACCGATTTAAGCCCTCTTTGCACCATTTGCTGGTAAGGAGAAACTTCAAACTGACCTATTAAACCTCTCTAAGATCATTTTGTCGGAACCAAATTGCGTTGGACGTGTGCGCTACGACGTGCTCTTTCATTTGGTATGCGGAAGTCTTATATTTGACCAAGCTTTCACCCCTTCCTGAGCTAACCCTAGTTTGCATTCCAAAATCAAGAGTTACCCTTAGGGTTAACCCTAGCTAACCCTAGGGTTAGAGTTGGGGTTAACCCTAAGTCTCGGTAGCCGAGTGGTCTCCGTAGCTTTTTGTCAACTTTGAGGTCCCAGGTTCGATTCCCACTTGCGCTATTGGTATTTTTTTTATTTTTTTTTCAAGTCAAACACTGCCTCCTGAATCATTTTCAGACAACAAAATAATTTTATCAAAATTGGGCAAGGCTGTGCATAGCTAACCCTAATTTTCTTTCTACCGATTTAAGCCCTCTTTGCACCATTTGCTGGTAAGGAGAAACTTCAAACTGACCTATTAAACCTCTCTAAGATCATTTTTTCGGAACCAAATTGCGTTGGACGTGTGCGCTACGACGTGCTCTTTCATTTGGTATGCGGAAGTCTTATATTTGACCAAGCTTTCACCCCTTCCTGAGCTAACCCTAGTTTGCATTCCAAAATCAAGAGTTACCCTTAGGGTTAACCCTAGCTAACCCTAGGGTTAGAGTTGGGGTTAACCCTAAGTCTCGGTAGCCGAGTGGTCTCCGTAGCTTTTTGTCAACTTTGAGGTCCCAGGTTCGATTCCCACTTGCGCTATTGGTATTTTTTTTATTTTTTTCAAGTCAAACACTGCCTCCTGAATCATTTTCAGACAACAAAATAATTTTATCAAAATTGGGCAAGGCTGTGCATAGCTAACCCTAATTTTCTTTCTACCGATTTAAGCCCTCTTTGCACCATTTGCTGGTAAGGAGAAACTTCAAACTGACCTATTAAACCTCTCTAAGATCATTTTTTCGGAACCAAATTGCGTTGGACGTGTGCGCTACGACGTGCTCTTTCATTTGGTATGCGGAAGTCTTATATTTGACCAAGCTTTCACCCCTTCCTGAGCTAACCCTAGTTTGCATTCCAAAATCAAGAGTTACCCTTAGGGTTAACCCTAGCTAACCCTAGGGTTAGAGTTGGGGTTAACCCTAAGTCTCGGTAGCCGAGTGGTCTCCGTAGCTTTATGTCAACTTTGAGGTCCCAGGTTCGATTCCCACTTGCGCTATTGGTATTTTTTTTATTTTTTTCAAGTCAAACACTGCCTCCTGAATCATTTTCAGACAACAAAATAATTTTATCAAAATTGGGCAAGGCTGTGCATAGCTAACCCTAATTTTCTTTCTACCGATTTAAGCCCTCTTTGCACCATTTGCTGGTAAGGAGAAACTTCAAACTGACCTATTAAACCTCTCTAAGATCATTTTGTCGGAACCAAATTGCGTTGGACGTGTGCGCTACGACGTGCTCTTTCATTTGGTATGCGGAAGTCTTATATTTGACCAAGCTTTCACCCCTTCCTGAGCTAACCCTAGTTTGCATTCCAAAATCAAGAGTTACCCTTAGGGTTAACCCTAGCTAACCCTAGGGTTAGAGTTGGGGTTAACCCTAAGTCTCGGTAGCCGAGTGGTCTCCGTAGCTTTTTGTCAACTTTGAGGTCCCAGGTTCGATTCCCACTTGCGCTATTGGTATTTTTTTTATTTTTTTTTCAAGTCAAACACTGCCTCCTGAATCATTTTCAGACAACAAAATAATTTTATCAAAATTGGGCAAGGCTGTGCATAGCTAACCCTAATTTTCTTTCTACCGATTTAAGCCCTCTTTGCACCATTTGCTGGTAAGGAGAAACTTCAAACTGACCTATTAAACCTCTCTAAGATCATTTTTTCGGAACCAAATTGCGTTGGACGTGTGCGCTACGACGTGCTCTTTCATTTGGTATGCGGAAGTCTTATATTTGACCAAGCTTTCACCCCTTCCTGAGCTAACCCTAGTTTGCATTCCAAAATCAAGAGTTACCCTTAGGGTTAACCCTAGCTAACCCTAGGGTTAGAGTTGGGGTTAACCCTAAGTCTCGGTAGCCGAGTGGTCTCCGTAGCTTTTTGTCAACTTTGAGGTCCCAGGTTCGATTCCCACTTGCGCTATTGGTATTTTTTTTATTTTTTTCAAGTCAAACACTGCCTCCTGAATCATTTTCAGACAACAAAATAATTTTATCAAAATTGGGCAAGGCTGTGCATAGCTAACCCTAATTTTCTTTCTACCGATTTAAGCCCTCTTTGCACCATTTGCTGGTAAGGAGAAACTTCAAACTGACCTATTAAACCTCTCTAAGATCATTTTTTCGGAACCAAATTGCGTTGGACGTGTGCGCTACGACGTGCTCTTTCATTTGGTATGCGGAAGTCTTATATTTGACCAAGCTTTCACCCCTTCCTGAGCTAACCCTAGTTTGCATTCCAAAATCAAGAGATACCCTTAGGGTTAACCCTAGCTAACCCTAGGGTTAGAGTTGGGGTTAACCCTAAGTCTCGGTAGCCGAGTGGTCTCCGTAGCTTTGTGTCAACTTTGAGGTCCCAGGTTCGATTCCCACTTGCGCTATTGGTATTTTTTTTATTTTTTTCAAGTCAAACACTGCCTCCTGAATCATTTTCAGACAACAAAATAATTTTATCAAAATTGGGCAAGGCTGTGCATAGCTAACCCTAATTTTCTTTCTACCGATTTAAGCCCTCTTTGCACCATTTGCTGGTAAGGAGAAACTTCAAACTGACCTATTAAACCTCTCTAAGATCATTTTTTCGGAACCAAATTGCGTTGGACGTGTGCGCTACGACGTGCTCTCTTTCATTTGGTATGCGGAAGTCTTATATTTGACCAAGCTTTCACCCCTTCCTGAGCTAACCCTAGTTTGCATTCCAAAATCAAGAGTTACCCTTAGGGTTAACCCTAGCTAACCCTAGGGTTAGAGTTGGGGTTAACCCTAAGTCTCGGTAGCCGAGTGGTCTCCGTAGCTTTTTGTCAACTTTGAGGTCCCAGGTTCGATTCCCACTTGCGCTATTGGTATTTTTTTTATTTTTTTCAAGTCAAACACTGCCTCCTGAATCATTTTCAGACAACAAAATAATTTTATCAAAATTGGGCAAGGCTGTGCATAGCTAACCCTAATTTTCTTTCTACCGATTTAAGCCCTCTTTGCACCATTTGCTGGTAAGGAGAAACTTCAAACTGACCTATTAAACCTCTCTAAGATCATTTTTTCGGAACCAAATTGCGTTGGACGTGTGCGCTACGACGTGCTCTTTCATTTGGTATGCGGAAGTCTTATATTTGACCAAGCTTTCACCCCTTCCTGAGCTAACCCTAGTTTGCATTCCAAAATCAAGAGTTACCCTTAGGGTTAACCCTAGCTAACCCTAGGGTTAGAGTTGGGGTTAACCCTAAGTCTCGGTAGCCGAGTGGTCTCCGTAGCTTTTTGTCAACTTTGAGGTCCCAGGTTCGATTCCCACTTGCGCTATTGGTATTTTTTTTATTTTTTTCCAGTCAAACACTGCCGCCTGAATCATTTTCAGACAACAAAATAATTTTATCAAAATTGGGCAAGGCTGTGCATAGCTAACCCTAATTTTCTTTCTACCGATTTAAGCCCTCTTTGCACCATTTGCTGGTAAGGAGAAACTTCAAACTGACCTATTAAACCTCTCTAAGATCATTTTTTCGGAACCAAATTGCGTTGGACGTGTGCGCTACGACGTGCTCTTTCATTTGGTATGCGGAAGCCTTATATTTGACCAAGCTTTCACCCCTTCCTGAGCTAACCCTAGTTTGCATTCCAAAATCAAGAGTTACCCTTAGGGTTAACCCTAGCTAACCCTAGGGTTAGAGTTGGGGTTAACCCTAAGTCTCGGTAGCCGAGTGGTCTCCGTAGCTTTTTGTCAACTTTGAGGTCCCAGGTTCGATTCCCACTTGCGCTATTGGTATTTTTTTTATTTTTTTTTCAAGTCAAACACTGCCTCCTGAATCATTTTCAGACAACAAAATAATTTTATCAAAATTGGGCAAGGCTGTGCATAGCTAACCCTAATTTTCTTTCTACCGATTTAAGCCCTCTTTGCACCATTTGCTGGTAAGGAGAAACTTCAAACTGACCTATTAAACCTCTCTAAGATCATTTTTTCGGAACCAAATTGCGTTGGACGTGTGCGCTACGACGTGCTCTTTCATTTGGTATGCGGAAGTCTTATATTTGACCAAGCTTTCACCCCTTCCTGAGCTAACCCTAGTTTGCATTCCAAAATCAAGAGTTACCCTTAGGGTTAACCCTAGCTAACCCTAGGGTTAGAGTTGGGGTTAACCCTAAGTCTCGGTAGCCGAGTGGTCTCCGTAGCTTTTTGTCAACTTTGAGGTCCCAGGTTCGATTCCCACTTGCGCTATTGGTATTTTTTTTATTTTTTTCAAGTCAAACACTGCCTCCTGAATCATTTTCAGACAACAAAATAATTTTATCAAAATTGGGCAAGGCTGTGCATAGCTAACCCTAATTTTCTTTCTACCGATTTAAGCCCTCTTTGCACCATTTGCTGGTAAGGAGAAACTTCAAACTGACCTATTAAACCTCTCTAAGATCATTTTTTCGGAACCAAATTGCGTTGGACGTGTGCGCTACGACGTGCTCTTTCATTTGGTATGCGGAAGTCTTATATTTGACCAAGCTTTCACCCCTTCCTGAGCTAACCCTAGTTTGCATTCCAAAATCAAGAGATACCCTTAGGGTTAACCCTAGCTAACCCTAGGGTTAGAGTTGGGGTTAACCCTAAGTCTCGGTAGCCGAGTGGTCTCCGTAGCTTTTTGTCAACTTTGAGGTCCCAGGTTCGATTCCCACTTGCGCTATTGGTATTTTTTTTATTTTTTTCAAGTCAAACACTGCCTCCTGAATCATTTTCAGACAACAAAATAATTTTATCAAAATTGGGCAAGGCTGTGCATAGCTAACCCTAATTTTCTTTCTACCGATTTAAGCCCTCTTTGCACCATTTGCTGGTAAGGAGAAACTTCAAACTGACCTATTAAACCTCTCTAAGATCATTTTTTCGGAACCAAATTGCGTTGGACGTGTGCGCTACGACGTGCTCTCTTTCATTTGGTATGCGGAAGTCTTATATTTGACCAAGCTTTCACCCCTTCCTGAGCTAACCCTAGTTTGCATTCCAAAATCAAGAGTTACCCTTAGGGTTAACCCTAGCTAACCCTAGGGTTAGAGTTGGGGTTAACCCTAAGTCTCGGTAGCCGAGTGGTCTCCGTAGCTTTTTGTCAACTTTGAGGTCCCAGGTTCGATTCCCACTTGCGCTATTGGTATTTTTTTTATTTTTTTCAAGTCAAACACTGCCTCCTGAATCATTTTCAGACAACAAAATAATTTTATCAAAATTGGGCAAGGCTGTGCATAGCTAACCCTAATTTTCTTTCTACCGATTTAAGCCCTCTTTGCACCATTTGCTGGTAAGGAGAAACTTCAAACTGACCTATTAAACCTCTCTAAGATCATTTTTTCGGAACCAAATTGCGTTGGACGTGTGCGCTACGACGTGCTCTTTCATTTGGTATGCGGAAGTCTTATATTTGACCAAGCTTTCACCCCTTCCTGAGCTAACCCTAGTTTGCATTCCAAAATCAAGAGTTACCCTTAGGGTTAACCCTAGCTAACCCTAGGGTTAGAGTTGGGGTTAACCCTAAGTCTCGGTAGCCGAGTGGTCTCCGTAGCTTTTTGTCAACTTTGAGGTCCCAGGTTCGATTCCCACTTGCGCTATTGGTATTTTTTTTATTTTTTTCAAGTCAAACACTGCCGCCTGAATCATTTTCAGACAACAAAATAATTTTATCAAAATTGGGCAAGGCTGTGCATAGCTAACCCTAATTTTCTTTCTACCGATTTAAGCCCTCTTTGCACCATTTGCTGGTAAGGAGAAACTTCAAACTGACCTATTAAACCTCTCTAAGATCATTTTTTCGGAACCAAATTGCGTTGGACGTGTGCGCTACGACGTGCTCTTTCATTTGGTATGCGGAAGTCTTATATTTGACCAAGCTTTCACCCCTTCCTGAGCTAACCCTAGTTTGCATTCCAAAATCAAGAGTTACCCTTAGGGTTAACCCTAGCTAACCCTAGGGTTAGAGTTGGGGTTAACCCTAAGTCTCGGTAGCCGAGTGGTCTCCGTAGCTTTTTGTCAACTTTGAGGTCCCAGGTTCGATTCCCACTTGCGCTATTGGTATTTTTTTTATTTTTTTCATGTCAAACACTGCCTCCTGAATCATTTTCAGACAACAAAATAATTTTATCAAAATTGGGCAAGGCTGTGCATAGCTAACCCTAATTTTCTTTCTACCGATTTAAGCCCTCTTTGCACCATTTGCTGGTAAGGAGAAACTTCAAACTGACCTATTAAACCTCTCTAAGATCATTTTTTCGGAACCAAATTGCGTTGGACGTGTGCGCTACGACGTGCTCTTTCATTTGGTATGCGGAAGTCTTATATATGACCAAGCTTTCACCCCTTCCTGAGCTAACCCTAGTTTGCATTCCAAAATCAAGAGTTACCCTTAGGGTTAACCCTAGCTAACCCTAGGGTTAGAGTTGGGGTTAACCCTAAGTCTCGGTAGCCGAGTGGTCTCCGTAGCTTTTTGTCAACTTTGAGGTCCCAGGTTCGATTCCCACTTGCGCTATTGGTATTTTTTTTTTTTTTTTTCAAGTCAAACACTGCCTCCTGAATCATTTTCAGACAACAAAATAATTTTATCAAAATTGGGCAAGGCTGTGCATAGCTAACCCTAATTTTCTTTCTACCGATTTAAGCCCTCTTTGCACCATTTGCTGGTAAGGAGAAACTTCAAACTGACCTATTAAACCTCTCTAAGATCATTTTTTCGGAACCAAATTGCGTTGGACGTGTGCGCTACGACGTGCTCTTTCATTTGGTATGCGGAAGTCTTATATTTGACCAAGCTTTCACCCCTTCCTGAGCTAACCCTAGTTTGCATTCCAAAATCAAGAGTTACCCTTAGGGTTAACCCTAGCTAACCCTAGGGTTAGAGTTGGGGTTAACCATAAGTCTCGGTAGCCGAGTGGTCTCCGTAGCTTTTTGTCAACTTTGAGGTCCCAGGTTCGATTCCCACTTGCGCTATTGGTATTTTTTTTATTTTTTTTCAAGTCAAACACTGCCTCCTGAATCATTTTCAGACAACAAAATAATTTTATCAAAATTGGGCAAGGCTGTGCATAGCTAACCCTAATTTTCTTTCTACCGATTTAAGCCCTCTTTGCACCATTTGCTGGTAAGGAGAAACTTCAAACTGACCTATTAAACCTCTCTAAGATCATTTTTTCGGAACCAAATTGCGTTGGACGTGTGCGCTACGACGTGCTCTTTCATTTGGTATGCAGAAGTCTTATATTTGACCAAGCTTTCACCCCTTCCTGAGCTAACCCTAGTTTGCATTCCAAAATCAAGAGTTACCCTTAGGGTTAACCCTAGCTAACCCTAGGGTTAGAGTTGGGGTTAACCCTAAGTCTCGGTAGCCGAGTGGTCTCCGTAGCTTTTTGTCAACTTTGAGGTCCCAGGTTCGATTCCCACTTGCGCTATTGGTATTTTTTTTATTTTTTTCAAGTCAAACACTGCCTCCTGAATCATTTTCAGACAACAAAATAATTTTATCAAAATTGGGCAAGGCTGTGCATAGCTAACCCTAATTTTCTTTCTACCGATTTAAGCCCTCTTTGCACCATTTGCTGGTAAGGAGAAACTTCAAACTGACCTATTAAACCTCTCTAAGATCATTTTTTCGGAACCAAATTGCGTTGGACGTGTGCGCTACGACGTGCTCTTTCATTTGGTATGCGGAAGTCTTATATTTGACCAAGCTTTCACCCCTTCCTGAGCTAACCCTAGTTTGCATTCCAAAATCAAGAGTTACCCTTAGGGTTAACCCTAGCTAACCCTAGGGTTAGAGTTGGGGTTAACCTTAAGTCTCGGTAGCCGAGTGGTCTCCGTAGCTTTTTGTCAACTTTGAGGTCCCAGGTTCGATTCCCACTTGCGCTATTGGTATTTTTTTTATTTTTTTCAAGTCAAACACTGCCTCCTGAATCATTTTCAGACAACAAAATAATTTTATCAAAATTGGGCAAGGCTGTGCATAGCTAACCCTAATTTTCTTTCTACCGATTTAAGCCCTCTTTGCACCATTTGCTGGTAAGGAGAAACTTCAAACTGACCTATTAAACCTCTCTAAGATCATTTTTTCGGAACCAAATTGCGTTGGACGTGTGCGCTACGACGTGCTCTTTCATTTGGTATGCGGAAGTCTTATATTTGACCAAGCTTTCACCCCTTCCTGAGCTAACCCTAGTTTGCATTCCAAAATCAAGAGTTACCCTTAGGGTTAACCCTAGCTAACCCTAGGGTTAGAGTTGGGGTTAACCCTAAGTCTCGGTAGCCGAGTGGTCTCCGTAGCTTTTTGTCAACTTTGAGGTCCCAGGTTCGATTCCCACTTGCGTTATTGGTATTTTTTTTATTTTTTTCAAGTCAAACACTGCCTCCTGAATCATTTTCAGACAACAAAATAATTTTATCAAAATTGGGCAAGGCTGTGCATAGCTAACCCTAATTTTCTTTCTACCGATTTAAGCCCTCTTTGCACCATTTGCTGGTAAGGAGAAACTTCAAACTGACCTATTAAACCTCTCTAAGATCATTTTTTCGGAACCAAATTGCGTTGGACGTGTGCGCTACGACGTGCTCTTTCATTTGGTATGCGGAAGTCTTATATTTGACCAAGCTTTCACCCCTTCCTGAGCTAACCCTAGTTTGCATTCCAAAATCAAGAGTTACCCTTAGGGTTAACCCTAGCTAACCCTAGGGTTAGAGTTGGGGTTAACCCTAAGTCTCGGTAGCCGAGTGGTCTCCGTAGCTTTTTGTCAACTTTGAGGTCCCAGGTTCGATTCCCACTTGCGCTATTGGTATTTTTTTTATTTTTTTCAAGTCAAACACTGCCTCCTGAATCATTTTCAGACAACAAAATAATTTTATCAAAATTGGGCAAGGCTGTGCATAGCTAACCCTAATTTTCTTTCTACCGATTTAAGCCCTCTTTGCACCATTTGCTGGTAAGGAGAAACTTCAAACTGACCTATTAAACCTCTCTAAGATCATTTTTTCGGAACCAAATTGCGTTGGACGTGTGCGCTACGACGTGCTCTCTTTCATTTGGTATGCGGAAGTCTTATATTTGACCAAGCTTTCACCCCTTCCTGAGCTAACCCTAGTTTGCATTCCAAAATCAAGAGTTACCCTTAGGGTTAACCCTAGCTAACCCTAGGGTTAGAGTTGGGGTTAACCCTAAGTCTCGGTAGCCGAGTGGTCTCCGTAGCTTTTTGTCAACTTTGAGGTCCCAGGTTCGATTCCCACTTGCGCTATTGGTATTTTTTTTATTTTTTTCAAGTCAAACACTGCCTCCTGAATCATTTTCAGACAACAAAATAATTTTATCAAAATTGGGCAAGGCTGTGCATAGCTAACCCTAATTTTCTTTCTACCGATTTAAGCCCTCTTTGCACCATTTGCTGGTAAGGAGAAACTTCAAACTGACCTATTAAACCTCTCTAAGATCATTTTTTCGGAACCAAATTGCGTTGGACGTGTGCGCTACGACGTGCTCTTTCATTTGGTATGCGGAAGTCTTATATTTGACCAAGCTTTCACCCCTTCCTGAGCTAACCCTAGTTTGCATTCCAAAATCAAGAGTTACCCTTAGGGTTAACCCTAGCTAACCCTAGGGTTAGAGTTGGGGTTAACCCTAAGTCTCGGTAGCCGAGTGGTCTCCGTAGCTTTTTGTCAACTTTGAGGTCCCAGGTTCGATTCCCACTTGCGCTATTGGTATTTTTTTTATTTTTTTCAAGTCAAACACTGCCGCCTGAATCATTTTCAGACAACAAAATAATTTTATCAAAATTGGGCAAGGCTGTGCATAGCTAACCCTAATTTTCTTTCTACCGATTTAAGCCCTCTTTGCACCATTTGCTGGTAAGGAGAAACTTCAAACTGACCTATTAAACCTCTCTAAGATCATTTTTTCGGAACCAAATTGCGTTGGACGTGTGCGCTACGACGTGCTCTTTCATTTGGTATGCGGAAGTCTTATATTTGACCAAGCTTTCACCCCTTCCTGAGCTAACCATAGTTTGCATTCCAAAATCAAGAGTTACCCTTAGGGTTAACCCTAGCTAACCCTAGGGTTAGAGTTGGGGTTAACCCTAAGTCTCGGTAGCCGAGTGGTCTCCGTAGCTTTTTGTCAACTTTGAGGTCCCAGGTTCGATTCCCACTTGCGCTATTGGTATTTTTTTTATTTTTTTCATGTCAAACACTGCCTCCTGAATCATTTTCAGACAACAAAATAATTTTATCAAAATTGGGCAAGGCTGTGCATAGCTAACCCTAATTTTCTTTCTACCGATTTAAGCCCTCTTTGCACCATTTGCTGGTAAGGAGAAACTTCAAACTGACCTATTAAACCTCTCTAAGATCATTTTTTCGGAACCAAATTGCGTTGGACGTGTGCGCTACGACGTGCTCTTTCATTTGGTATGCGGAAGTCTTATATTTGACCAAGCTTTCACCCCTTCCTGAGCTAACCCTAGTTTGCATTCCAAAATCAAGAGTTACCCTTAGGGTTAACCCTAGCTAACCCTAGGGTTAGAGTTGGGGTTAACCCTAAGTCTCGGTAGCCGAGTGGTCTCCGTAGCTTTTTGTCAACTTTGAGGTCCCAGGTTCGATTCCCACTTGCGCTATTGGTATTTTTTTTATTTTTTTCATGTCAAACACTGCCTCCTGAATCATTTTCAGACAACAAAATAATTTTATCAAAATTGGGCAAGGCTGTGCATAGCTAACCCTAATTTTCTTTCTACCGATTTAAGCCCTCTTTGCACCATTTGCTGGTAAGGAGAAACTTCAAACTGACCTATTAAACCTCTCTAAGATCATTTTTTCGGAACCAAATTGCGTTGGACGTGTGCGCTACGACGTGCTCTTTCATTTGGTATGCGGAAGTCTTATATTTGACCAAGCTTTCACCCCTTCCTGAGCTAACCCTAGTTTGCATTCCAAAATCAAGAGTTACCCTTAGGGTTAACCCTAGCTAACCCTAGGGTTAGAGTTGGGGTTAACCCTAAGTCTCGGTAGCCGAGTGGTCTCCGTAGCTTTTTGTCATAATTAGTTTGGACAGCGACGAGTAAACACCGTAATATGTTCTCGCTAGGATTCACTCAAGCGTGTTGAAATTCTCTTCGGATTATACACTGTGAGTGTTGGATAACATATTGAAAGTGAACTTTTTATTGGATTTTGATTGTGCCTGTTTGGGGTGTTACCCCCCTGGCCCTGGATTATGGGTTCGAGGAAGTACCTGAAAGAATGTGTTGTCGAGATAAATGTTTTTGATGTTGAGAAAATTAATTTGGGTGAGTTCATAGATGAATTAGAAGATATAATTGGTATTGGTAATGTTTATGTGGTGATTCCTAGAAAACCTGGTATGCTTGAAGTAACAGTTAATGATAAAGCCAGTGCAGAGAAGCTGAGTATTGCAGGATTGTCAATAGGTGAGAAAAAATTTGAATGTAAAATCCCATATTCTCCTTTCACCGTGGTATCATTTATGGACATCCCCTCCTATATTGAAGACCCTGTTATTATAGACAAGCTGAAGATCTTTAAAATCGAAATCGAAGGAGAAGTTATAAGACACTACCATGATAAATTTAGAACTATTGAAAATGGCACGAGGCACGTTAGGTGTATTTTCCCCCCTAGTCTGAAATCCCTTCCCTGGGGTGTGAAATTAGAGACGATCCATGGAATCAAAAACTTTCATGTGCTGCATAATAATCAAGTCAAGGTATGCAATAAATGTTACTCCGATTCGCATATGATTGCAGACTGCCCGGAAATTAGGTGTAGGAGGTGTCACCAGATGGGTCATATGGGGAATAAATGTCAATATAAACTTTGTAACATCTGTAAAAATTTGGAAATAGAGTGCGTGTGTTCGGACTATTTTGAAGATGATATCAATAGTACAGTAAATGAACTCTCATCAGAAAACTCAACTTTCGATAATCAGATAAATACTCAGGTTGTTAATAAATCTTTAAGTGTGAGCAGTTCAAGTGATCATGAACAAAAATCAAAGAAATTAAGATTGGACGATGATACGCTCCGTTTGATTAACCCTATCTATGAATCTACTCGAGTTGAAGAGAACTCAACTGTGAAAAGTCAAGTGGATTGTGTTGCTACTGTGAAAATCAGCGAACAAATAGTCCGTGACTCGGTCTCCCCTCTACCCTCAACACCCCCACCCTTGCCACCATCTACACCACCCAGATGTGTATCCCGAAAAAACTTTCATATAAAAGTTGTTGATGTGAAACAAAGTGAAGTAGACGAAACCAGAATTGTTAATTCCTTACCCCCAACCCCTCCACCTCTCCCAAATTTTACAACTGTGAAACCCCGAAGAAATAAACTTGTAAAAAAACCTAACTTACAGAATATTGAACAAATTGTGAAATTACGTGAAAACAGGATGAGTGGACGCACTAATAAATATTGAATAGGAACTGAATCCATATAAATGTTTTTGTGTCTTTTCGCCTGTATTATATACTGAACATTCAATTACTGTACTTTTAATTGCAATATATTACGCAGTATCGAGAGTTTCAGAAAGTGTTAGATTTAAATGTGAACTTCGTGTGCTTACGGTGTTGTAATCCGGAAGAATGTTAAGAACTCTGTGTCAATTATCTCAACCTCCTTGGAAAATGAAGGTAGACTTTTGAAAGTTAACTTGGACATTTTATACAGGATTTTATGTTACCATCATGATTTGCTCCAACTTGAAATTGAGTTTAGATTTTTAGTGATATGAACTGCTTAGTTAAATGCTCTATTTGAGCACTACATATTTCCATGTTAAAGATTGTGTTTTGAAAGTATCTGCACCTAAATCTTAGATTGTTTTCGATTTCGAAATCTAAGACTATGGAATCTAGATACATTTCGTAATATAAGTGTTTTTATTCTTTTTCCTGTTTTATCTTTCATTGTACAAATACAAGTTTTAAAAGTGTAAATAAAATTCATTTTATAACCTACATATTATATGTAATACCTTTTAAAGAAAAAAAAAAAAAAACGTAGCTTTTTGTCAACTTTGAGGTCCCAGGTTCGATTCCCACTTGCGCTATTGGTATTTTTTTTTTTTTCAAGTCAAACACTGCCTTCTGAATCATTTTCAGACAACAAAATAATTTTATCAAAATTGGGCAAGGCTGTGCATAGCTAACCCTAATTTTCTTTCTACCGATTTAAGCCCTCTTTGCACCATTTGCTGGTAAGGAGAAACTTCAAACTGACCTATTAAACCTCTCTAAGATCATTTTTTCGGAACCAAATTGCATTGGACGTGTGCGCTACGACGTGCTCTTTCATTTGGTATGCGGAAGTCTTATATTTGACCAAGCTTTCACCCCTTCCTGAGCTAACCCTAGTTTGCATTCCAAAATCAAGAGTTACCCTTAGGGTTAACCCTAGCTAACCCTAGGAATTGTAGATTGTAACAGAGTTGGGGTTAACCCTAAGTCTCGGTAGCCGAGTGGTCTCCGTAGCTTTTTGTCAACCTTTGAGGTCCCAGGTTCGATTCCCACTTGCGCTATTGGTATTTTTTTTATTTTTTTCAAGTCAAACACTGCCTCCTGAATCATTTTCAGACAACAACATAATTTTATCAAAATTGGGCAAGGCTGTACATAGCTAACCCTAATTTTCTTTCTACCGATTTAAGCCCTCTTTGCACCATTTGCTGGTAAGGAGAAACTTCAAACTGACCTATTAAACCTCTCTAAGATCATTTTTTCGGAACCAAATTGCGTTGGACGTGTGCGCTACGACGTGCTCTCTTTCATTTGGTATGCGGAAGTCTTATATTTGACCAAGCTTTCACCCCTTCCTGAGCTAACCCTAGTTTGCATTCCAAAATCAAGAGTTACCCTTAGGGTTAACCCTAGCTAACCCTAGGGTTAGAGTTGGGGTTAACCCTAAGTCTCGGTAGCCGAGTGGTCTCCGTAGCTTTTTGTCAACTTTGAGGTCCCAGGTTCGATTCCCACTTGCGCTATTGGTATTTTTTTTATTTTTTTCAAGTCAAACACTGCCTCCTGAATCATTTTCAGACAACAAAATAATTTTATCAAAATTGGGCAAGGCTGTGCATAGCTAACCCTAATTTTCTTTCTACCGATTTAAGCCCTCTTTGCACCATTTGCTGGTAAGGAGAAACTTCAAACTGACCTATTAAACCTCTCTAAGATCATTTTTTCGGAACCAAATTGCGTTGGACGTGTGCGCTACGACGTGCTCTTTCATTTGGTATGCGGAAGTCTTATATTTGACCAAGCTTTCACCCCTTCCTGAGCTAACCCTAGTTTGCATTCCAAAATCAAGAGTTACCCTTAGGGTTAACCCTAGCTAACCCTAGGGTTAGAGTTGGGGTTAACCCTAAGTCTCGGTAGCCGAGTGGTCTCCGTAGCTTTTTGTCAACTTTGAGGTCCCAGGTTCGATTCCCACTTGCGCTATTGGTATTTTTTTTATTTTTTTCAAGTCAAACACTGCCGCCTGAATCATTTTCAGACAACAAAATAATTTTATCAAAATTGGGCAAGGCTGTGCATAGCTAACCCTAATTTTCTTTCTACCGATTTAAGCCCTCTTTGCACCATTTGCTGGTAAGGAGAAACTTCAAACTGACCTATTAAACCTCTCTAAGATCATTTTTTCGGAACCAAATTGCGTTGGACGTGTGCGCTACGACGTGCTCTTTCATTTGGTATGCGGAAGTCTTATATTTGACCAAGCTTTCACCCCTTCCTGAGCTAACCCTAGTTTGCATTCCAAAATCAAGAGTTACCCTTAGGGTTAACCCTAGCTAACCCTAGGGTTAGAGTTGGGGTTAACCCTAAGTCTCGGTAGCCGAGTGGTCTCCGTAGCTTTTTGTCAACTTTGAGGTCCCAGGTTCGATTCCCACTTGCGCTATTGGTATTTTTTTTATTTTTTTCATGTCAAACACTGCCTCCTGAATCATTTTCAGACAACAAAATAATTTTATCAAAATTGGGCAAGGCTGTGCATAGCTAACCCTAATTTTCTTTCTACCGATTTAAGCCCTCTTTGCACCATTTGCTGGTAAGGAGAAACTTCAAACTGACCTATTAAACCTCTCTAAGATCATTTTTTCGGAACCAAATTGCGTTGGACGTGTGCGCTACGACGTGCTCTTTCATTTGGTATGCGGAAGTCTTATATTTGACCAAGCTTTCACCCCTTCCTGAGCTAACCCTAGTTTGCATTCCAAAATCAAGAGTTACCCTTAGGGTTAACCCTAGCTAACCCTAGGGTTAGAGTTGGGGTTAACCCTAAGTCTCGGTAGCCGAGTGGTCTCCGTAGCTTTTTGTCAACTTTGAGGTCCCAGGTTCGATTCCCACTTGCGCTATTGGTATTTTTTTTTTTTTTTTTCAAGTCAAACACTGCCTCCTGAATCATTTTCAGACAACAAAATAATTTTATCAAAATTGGGCAAGGCTGTGCATAGCTAACCCTAATTTTCTTTCTACCGATTTAAGCCCTCTTTGCACCATTTGCTGGTAAGGAGAAACTTCAAACTGACCTATTAAACCTCTCTAAGATCATTTTTTCGGAACCAAATTGCGTTGGACGTGTGCGCTACGACGTGCTCTTTCATTTGGTATGCGGAAGTCTTATATTTGACCAAGCTTTCACCCCTTCCTGAGCTAACCCTAGTTTGCATTCCAAAATCAAGAGTTACCCTTAGGGTTAACCCTAGCTAACCCTAGGGTTAGAGTTGGGGTTAACCATAAGTCTCGGTAGCCGAGTGGTCTCCGTAGCTTTTTGTCAACTTTGAGGTCCCAGGTTCGATTCCCACTTGCGCTATTGGTATTTTTTTTATTTTTTTTCAAGTCAAACACTGCCTCCTGAATCATTTTCAGACAACAAAATAATTTTATCAAAATTGGGCAAGGCTGTGCATAGCTAACCCTAATTTTCTTTCTACCGATTTAAGCCCTCTTTGCACCATTTGCTGGTAAGGAGAAACTTCAAACTGACCTATTAAACCTCTCTAAGATCATTTTTTCGGAACCAAATTGCGTTGGACGTGTGCGCTACGACGTGCTCTTTCATTTGGTATGCAGAAGTCTTATATTTGACCAAGCTTTCACCCCTTCCTGAGCTAACCCTAGTTTGCATTCCAAAATCAAGAGTTACCCTTAGGGTTAACCCTAGCTAACCCTAGGGTTAGAGTTGGGGTTAACCCTAAGTCTCGGTAGCCGAGTGGTCTCCGTAGCTTTTTGTCAACTTTGAGGTCCCAGGTTCGATTCCCACTTGCGCTATTGGTATTTTTTTTATTTTTTTCAAGTCAAACACTGCCTCCTGAATCATTTTCAGACAACAAAATAATTTTATCAAAATTGGGCAAGGCTGTGCATAGCTAACCCTAATTTTCTTTCTACCGATTTAAGCCCTCTTTGCACCATTTGCTGGTAAGGAGAAACTTCAAACTGACCTATTAAACCTCTCTAAGATCATTTTTTCGGAACCAAATTGCGTTGGACGTGTGCGCTACGACGTGCTCTTTCATTTGGTATGCGGAAGTCTTATATTTGACCAAGCTTTCACCCCTTCCTGAGCTAACCCTAGTTTGCATTCCAAAATCAAGAGTTACCCTTAGGGTTAACCCTAGCTAACCCTAGGGTTAGAGTTGGGGTTAACCTTAAGTCTCGGTAGCCGAGTGGTCTCCGTAGCTTTTTGTCAACTTTGAGGTCCCAGGTTCGATTCCCACTTGCGCTATTGGTATTTTTTTTATTTTTTTCAAGTCAAACACTGCCTCCTGAATCATTTTCAGACAACAAAATAATTTTATCAAAATTGGGCAAGGCTGTGCATAGCTAACCCTAATTTTCTTTCTACCGATTTAAGCCCTCTTTGCACCATTTGCTGGTAAGGAGAAACTTCAAACTGACCTATTAAACCTCTCTAAGATCATTTTTTCGGAACCAAATTGCGTTGGACGTGTGCGCTACGACGTGCTCTTTCATTTGGTATGCGGAAGTCTTATATTTGACCAAGCTTTCACCCCTTCCTGAGCTAACCCTAGTTTGCATTCCAAAATCAAGAGTTACCCTTAGGGTTAACCCTAGCTAACCCTAGGGTTAGAGTTGGGGTTAACCCTAAGTCTCGGTAGCCGAGTGGTCTCCGTAGCTTTTTGTCAACTTTGAGGTCCCAGGTTCGATTCCCACTTGCGTTATTGGTATTTTTTTTATTTTTTTCAAGTCAAACACTGCCTCCTGAATCATTTTCAGACAACAAAATAATTTTATCAAAATTGGGCAAGGCTGTGCATAGCTAACCCTAATTTTCTTTCTACCGATTTAAGCCCTCTTTGCACCATTTGCTGGTAAGGAGAAACTTCAAACTGACCTATTAAACCTCTCTAAGATCATTTTTTCGGAACCAAATTGCGTTGGACGTGTGCGCTACGACGTGCTCTTTCATTTGGTATGCGGAAGTCTTATATTTGACCAAGCTTTCACCCCTTCCTGAGCTAACCCTAGTTTGCATTCCAAAATCAAGAGTTACCCTTAGGGTTAACCCTAGCTAACCCTAGGGTTAGAGTTGGGGTTAACCCTAAGTCTCGGTAGCCGAGTGGTCTCCGTAGCTTTTTGTCAACTTTGAGGTCCCAGGTTCGATTCCCACTTGCGCTATTGGTATTTTTTTTATTTTTTTCAAGTCAAACACTGCCTCCTGAATCATTTTCAGACAACAAAATAATTTTATCAAAATTGGGCAAGGCTGTGCATAGCTAACCCTAATTTTCTTTCTACCGATTTAAGCCCTCTTTGCACCATTTGCTGGTAAGGAGAAACTTCAAACTGACCTATTAAACCTCTCTAAGATCATTTTTTCGGAACCAAATTGCGTTGGACGTGTGCGCTACGACGTGCTCTCTTTCATTTGGTATGCGGAAGTCTTATATTTGACCAAGCTTTCACCCCTTCCTGAGCTAACCCTAGTTTGCATTCCAAAATCAAGAGTTACCCTTAGGGTTAACCCTAGCTAACCCTAGGGTTAGAGTTGGGGTTAACCCTAAGTCTCGGTAGCCGAGTGGTCTCCGTAGCTTTTTGTCAACTTTGAGGTCCCAGGTTCGATTCCCACTTGCGCTATTGGTATTTTTTTTATTTTTTTCAAGTCAAACACTGCCTCCTGAATCATTTTCAGACAACAAAATAATTTTATCAAAATTGGGCAAGGCTGTGCATAGCTAACCCTAATTTTCTTTCTACCGATTTAAGCCCTCTTTGCACCATTTGCTGGTAAGGAGAAACTTCAAACTGACCTATTAAACCTCTCTAAGATCATTTTTTCGGAACCAAATTGCGTTGGACGTGTGCGCTACGACGTGCTCTTTCATTTGGTATGCGGAAGTCTTATATTTGACCAAGCTTTCACCCCTTCCTGAGCTAACCCTAGTTTGCATTCCAAAATCAAGAGTTACCCTTAGGGTTAACCCTAGCTAACCCTAGGGTTAGAGTTGGGGTTAACCCTAAGTCTCGGTAGCCGAGTGGTCTCCGTAGCTTTTTGTCAACTTTGAGGTCCCAGGTTCGATTCCCACTTGCGCTATTGGTATTTTTTTTATTTTTTTCAAGTCAAACACTGCCGCCTGAATCATTTTCAGACAACAAAATAATTTTATCAAAATTGGGCAAGGCTGTGCATAGCTAACCCTAATTTTCTTTCTACCGATTTAAGCCCTCTTTGCACCATTTGCTGGTAAGGAGAAACTTCAAACTGACCTATTAAACCTCTCTAAGATCATTTTTTCGGAACCAAATTGCGTTGGACGTGTGCGCTACGACGTGCTCTTTCATTTGGTATGCGGAAGTCTTATATTTGACCAAGCTTTCACCCCTTCCTGAGCTAACCATAGTTTGCATTCCAAAATCAAGAGTTACCCTTAGGGTTAACCCTAGCTAACCCTAGGGTTAGAGTTGGGGTTAACCCTAAGTCTCGGTAGCCGAGTGGTCTCCGTAGCTTTTTGTCAACTTTGAGGTCCCAGGTTCGATTCCCACTTGCGCTATTGGTATTTTTTTTATTTTTTTCATGTCAAACACTGCCTCCTGAATCATTTTCAGACAACAAAATAATTTTATCAAAATTGGGCAAGGCTGTGCATAGCTAACCCTAATTTTCTTTCTACCGATTTAAGCCCTCTTTGCACCATTTGCTGGTAAGGAGAAACTTCAAACTGACCTATTAAACCTCTCTAAGATCATTTTTTCGGAACCAAATTGCGTTGGACGTGTGCGCTACGACGTGCTCTTTCATTTGGTATGCGGAAGTCTTATATTTGACCAAGCTTTCACCCCTTCCTGAGCTAACCCTAGTTTGCATTCCAAAATCAAGAGTTACCCTTAGGGTTAACCCTAGCTAACCCTAGGGTTAGAGTTGGGGTTAACCCTAAGTCTCGGTAGCCGAGTGGTCTCCGTAGCTTTTTGTCAACTTTGAGGTCCCAGGTTCGATTCCCACTTGCGCTATTGGTATTTTTTTTATTTTTTTCATGTCAAACACTGCCTCCTGAATCATTTTCAGACAACAAAATAATTTTATCAAAATTGGGCAAGGCTGTGCATAGCTAACCCTAATTTTCTTTCTACCGATTTAAGCCCTCTTTGCACCATTTGCTGGTAAGGAGAAACTTCAAACTGACCTATTAAACCTCTCTAAGATCATTTTTTCGGAACCAAATTGCGTTGGACGTGTGCGCTACGACGTGCTCTTTCATTTGGTATGCGGAAGTCTTATATTTGACCAAGCTTTCACCCCTTCCTGAGCTAACCCTAGTTTGCATTCCAAAATCAAGAGTTACCCTTAGGGTTAACCCTAGCTAACCCTAGGGTTAGAGTTGGGGTTAACCCTAAGTCTCGGTAGCCGAGTGGTCTCCGTAGCTTTTTGTCATAATTAGTTTGGACAGCGACGAGTAAACACCGTAATATGTTCTCGCTAGGATTCACTCAAGCGTGTTGAAATTCTCTTCGGATTATACACTGTGAGTGTTGGATAACATATTGAAAGTGAACTTTTTATTGGATTTTGATTGTGCCTGTTTGGGGTGTTACCCCCCTGGCCCTGGATTATGGGTTCGAGGAAGTACCTGAAAGAATGTGTTGTCGAGATAAATGTTTTTGATGTTGAGAAAATTAATTTGGGTGAGTTCATAGATGAATTAGAAGATATAATTGGTATTGGTAATGTTTATGTGGTGATTCCTAGAAAACCTGGTATGCTTGAAGTAACAGTTAATGATAAAGCCAGTGCAGAGAAGCTGAGTATTGCAGGATTGTCAATAGGTGAGAAAAAATTTGAATGTAAAATCCCATATTCTCCTTTCACCGTGGTATCATTTATGGACATCCCCTCCTATATTGAAGACCCTGTTATTATAGACAAGCTGAAGATCTTTAAAATCGAAATCGAAGGAGAAGTTATAAGACACTACCATGATAAATTTAGAACTATTGAAAATGGCACGAGGCACGTTAGGTGTATTTTCCCCCCTAGTCTGAAATCCCTTCCCTGGGGTGTGAAATTAGAGACGATCCATGGAATCAAAAACTTTCATGTGCTGCATAATAATCAAGTCAAGGTATGCAATAAATGTTACTCCGATTCGCATATGATTGCAGACTGCCCGGAAATTAGGTGTAGGAGGTGTCACCAGATGGGTCATATGGGGAATAAATGTCAATATAAACTTTGTAACATCTGTAAAAATTTGGAAATAGAGTGCGTGTGTTCGGACTATTTTGAAGATGATATCAATAGTACAGTAAATGAACTCTCATCAGAAAACTCAACTTTCGATAATCAGATAAATACTCAGGTTGTTAATAAATCTTTAAGTGTGAGCAGTTCAAGTGATCATGAACAAAAATCAAAGAAATTAAGATTGGACGATGATACGCTCCGTTTGATTAACCCTATCTATGAATCTACTCGAGTTGAAGAGAACTCAACTGTGAAAAGTCAAGTGGATTGTGTTGCTACTGTGAAAATCAGCGAACAAATAGTCCGTGACTCGGTCTCCCCTCTACCCTCAACACCCCCACCCTTGCCACCATCTACACCACCCAGATGTGTATCCCGAAAAAACTTTCATATAAAAGTTGTTGATGTGAAACAAAGTGAAGTAGACGAAACCAGAATTGTTAATTCCTTACCCCCAACCCCTCCACCTCTCCCAAATTTTACAACTGTGAAACCCCGAAGAAATAAACTTGTAAAAAAACCTAACTTACAGAATATTGAACAAATTGTGAAATTACGTGAAAACAGGATGAGTGGACGCACTAATAAATATTGAATAGGAACTGAATCCATATAAATGTTTTTGTGTCTTTTCGCCTGTATTATATACTGAACATTCAATTACTGTACTTTTAATTGCAATATATTACGCAGTATCGAGAGTTTCAGAAAGTGTTAGATTTAAATGTGAACTTCGTGTGCTTACGGTGTTGTAATCCGGAAGAATGTTAAGAACTCTGTGTCAATTATCTCAACCTCCTTGGAAAATGAAGGTAGACTTTTGAAAGTTAACTTGGACATTTTATACAGGATTTTATGTTACCATCATGATTTGCTCCAACTTGAAATTGAGTTTAGATTTTTAGTGATATGAACTGCTTAGTTAAATGCTCTATTTGAGCACTACATATTTCCATGTTAAAGATTGTGTTTTGAAAGTATCTGCACCTAAATCTTAGATTGTTTTCGATTTCGAAATCTAAGACTATGGAATCTAGATACATTTCGTAATATAAGTGTTTTTATTCTTTTTCCTGTTTTATCTTTCATTGTACAAATACAAGTTTTAAAAGTGTAAATAAAATTCATTTTATAACCTACATATTATATGTAATACCTTTTAAAGAAAAAAAAAAAAAAACGTAGCTTTTTGTCAACTTTGAGGTCCCAGGTTCGATTCCCACTTGCGCTATTGGTATTTTTTTTTTTTTCAAGTCAAACACTGCCTTCTGAATCATTTTCAGACAACAAAATAATTTTATCAAAATTGGGCAAGGCTGTGCATAGCTAACCCTAATTTTCTTTCTACCGATTTAAGCCCTCTTTGCACCATTTGCTGGTAAGGAGAAACTTCAAACTGACCTATTAAACCTCTCTAAGATCATTTTTTCGGAACCAAATTGCATTGGACGTGTGCGCTACGACGTGCTCTTTCATTTGGTATGCGGAAGTCTTATATTTGACCAAGCTTTCACCCCTTCCTGAGCTAACCCTAGTTTGCATTCCAAAATCAAGAGTTACCCTTAGGGTTAACCCTAGCTAACCCTAGGAATTGTAGATTGTAACAGAGTTGGGGTTAACCCTAAGTCTCGGTAGCCGAGTGGTCTCCGTAGCTTTTTGTCAACCTTTGAGGTCCCAGGTTCGATTCCCACTTGCGCTATTGGTATTTTTTTTATTTTTTTCAAGTCAAACACTGCCTCCTGAATCATTTTCAGACAACAACATAATTTTATCAAAATTGGGCAAGGCTGTACATAGCTAACCCTAATTTTCTTTCTACCGATTTAAGCCCTCTTTGCACCATTTGCTGGTAAGGAGAAACTTCAAACTGACCTATTAAACCTCTCTAAGATCATTTTTTCGGAACCAAATTGCGTTGGACGTGTGCGCTACGACGTGCTCTTTCATTTGGTATGCGGAAGTCTTATATTTGACCAAGCTTTCACCCCTTCCTGAGCTAACCCTAGTTTGCATTCCAAAATCAAGAGTTACCCTTAGGGTTAACCCTAGCTAACCCTAGGGTTAGAGTTGGGGTTAACCCTAAGTCTCGGTAGCCGAGTGGTCTCCGTAGCTTTTTGTCAACTTTGAGGTCCCAGGTTCGATTCCCACTTGCGCTATTGGTATTTTTTTTTTTCAAGTCAAACACTGCCTCCTGAATCATTTTCAGACAACAACATAATTTTATCAAAATTGGGCAAGGCTGTGCATAGCTAACCCTAATTTTCTTTCTACCGATTTAAGCCCTCTTTGCACCATTTGCTGGTAAGGAGAAACTTCAAACTGACCTATTAAACCTCTCTAAGATCATTTTTTCGGAACCAAATTGCGTTGGACGTGTGCGCTACGACGTGCTCTTTCATTTGGTATGCGGAAGTCTTATATTTGACCAAGCTTTCACCCCTTCCTGAGCTAACCCTAGTTTGCATTCCAAAATCAAGAGTTACCCTTAGGGTTAACCCTAGCTAACCCTAGGGTTAGAGTTGGGGTTAACCCTAAGTCTCAGTAGCCGAGTGGTCTCCGTAGCTTTTTGTCAACTTTGAGGTCCCAGGTTCGATTCCCACTTGCGCTATTGGTATTTTTTTTATTTTTTTCAAGTCAAACACTGCCTTCTGAATCATTTTCAGACAACAAAATAATTTTATCAAAATTGGGCAAGGCTGTGCATAGCTAACCCTAATTTTATTTCTACCGATTTAAGCCCTCTTTGCACCATTTGCTGGTAAGGAGAAACTTCAAACTGACCTATTAAACCTCTCTAAGATCATTTTTTCGGAACCAAATTGCGTTGGACGTGTGCGCTACGACGTGCTCTTTCATTTGGTATGCGGAAGTCTTATATTTGACCAAGCTTTCACCCCTTCCTGAGCTAACCCTAGTTTGCATTCCAAAATCAAGAGTTACCCTTAGGGTTAACCCTAGCTAACCCTAGGGTTAGAGTTGGGGTTAACCCTAAGTCTCGGTAGCCGAGTGGTCTCCGTAGCTTTTTGTCAACTTTGAGGTCCCAGGTTCGATTCCCACTTGCGCTATTGGTATTTTTTTTATTTTTTTCAAGTCAAACACTGCCTCCTGAATCATTTTCAGACAACAACATAATTTTATCAAAATTGGGCAAGGCTGTACATAGCTAACCCTAATTTTCTTTCTACCGATTTAAGCCCTCTTTGCACCATTTGCTGGTAAGGAGAAACTTCAAACTGACCTATTAAACCTCTCTAAGATCATTTTTTCGGAACCAAATTGCGTTGGACGTGTGCGCTACGACGTGCTCTTTCATTTGGTATGCGGAAGTCTTATATTTGACCAAGCTTTCACCCCTTCCTGAGCTAACCCTAGTTTGCATTCCAAAATCAAGAGTTACCCTTAGGGTTAACCCTAGCTAACCCTAGGGTTAGAGTTGGGGTTAACCCTAAGTCTCGGTAGCCGAGTGGTCTCCGTAGCTTTTTGTCAACTTTGAGGTCCCAGGTTCGATTCCCACTTGCGCTATTGGTATTTTTTTTTTTTTCAAGTCAAACACTGCCTCCTGAATCATTTTCAGACAACAAAATAATTTTATCAAAATTGGGCAAGGCTGTGCATAGCTAACCCTAATTTTCTTTCTACCGATTTAAGCCCTCTTTGCACCATTTGCTGGTAAGGAGAAACTTCAAACTGACCTATTAAACCTCTCTAAAATCATTTTTTCGGAACCAAATTGCGTTGGACGTGTGCGCTACGACGTGCTCTTTCATTTGGTATGCGGAAGTCTTATATTTGACCAAGCTTTCACCCCTTCCTGAGCTAACCCTAGTTTGCATTCCAAAATCAAGAGTTACCCTTAGGGTTAACCCTAGCTAACCCTAGGGTTAGAGTTGAGGTTAACCCTAAGTCTCGGTAGCCGAGTGGTCTCCGTAGCTTTTTGTCAACTTTGAGGTCCCAGGTTCGATTCCCACTTGCGCTATTGGTATTTGTTTTATTTTTTTCAAGTCAAACACTGCCTCCTGAATCATTTTCAGACAACAAAATAATTTTATCAAAATTGGGCAAGGCTGTGCATAGCTAACCCTAATTTTCTTTCTACCGATTTAAGCCCTCTTTGCACCATTTGCTGGTAAGGAGAAACTTCAAACTGACCTATTAAACCTCTCTAAGATCATTTTTTCGGAACCAAATTGCGTTGGACGTGTGCGCTACGACGTGCTCTTTCATTTGGTATGCGGAAGTCTTATATTTGACCAAGCTTTCACCCCTTCCTGAGCTAACCCTAGTTTGCATTCCAAACTCAAGTTACCCTTAGGGTTAACCCTAGCTAACCCTAGGGTTAGAGTTGGGGTTAACCCTAAGTCTCGGTAGCCGAGTGGTCTCCGTAGCTTTTTGTCAACTTTGAGGTCCCAGGTTCGATTCCCACTTGCGCTATTGGTATTTTTTTTATTTTTTTCAAGTCAAACACTGCCTCCTGAATCATTTTCAGACAACAACATAATTTTATCAAAATTGGGCAAGGCTGTACATAGCTAACCCTAATTTTCTTTCTACCGATTTAAGCCCTCTTTGCACCATTTGCTGGTAAGGAGAAACTTCAAACTGACCTATTAAACCTCTCTAAGATCATTTTTTCGGAACCAAATTGCGTTGGACGTGTGCGCTACGACGTGCTCTTTCATTTGGTATGCGGAAGTCTTATATTTGACCAAGCTTTCACCCCTTCCTGAGCTAACCCTAGTTTGCATTCCAAAATCAAGAGTTACCCTTAGAGTTAGAGTTGGGGTTAACCCTAAGTCTCGGTAGCCGAGTGGTCTCCGTAGCTTTTTGTCAACTTTGAGGTCCCAGGTTCGATTCCCACTTGCGCTTTTGGTATTTTTTTTTTTTTTTCAAGTCAAACACTGCCTCCTGAATCATTTTCAGACAACAAAATAATTTTATCAAAATTGGGCAAGGCTGTGCATAGCTAACCCTAATTTTCTTTCTACCGATTTAAGCCCTCTTTGCACCATTTGCTGGTAAGGAGAAACTTCAAACTGACCTATTAAACCTCTCTAAGATCATTTTTTCGGAACCAAATTGCGTTGGACGTGTGCGCTACGGCGTGCTCTTTCATTTGGTATGCGGAAGTCTTATATTTGACCAAGCTTTCACCCCTTCCTGAGCTAACCCTAGTTTGCATTCCAAAATCAAGAGTTACCCTTAGGGTTAACCCTAGCTAACCCTAGGGTTAGAGTTGGGGTTAACCCTAAGTCTCGGTAGCCGAGTGGTCTCCGTAGCTTTTTGTCAACTTTGAGGTCCCAGGTTCGATTCCCACTTGCGCTATTGGTATTTTTTTTATTTTTTTCAGGTCAAACACTGCCTCCTGAATCATTTTCAGACAACAAAATAATTTTATCAAAATTGGGCAAGGCTGTGCATAGCTAACCCTAATTTTCTTTCTACCGATTTAAGCCCTCTTTGCACCATTTGCTGGTAAGGAGAAACTTCAAACTGACCTATTAAACCTCTCTAAGATCATTTTTTCGGAACCAAATTGCGTTGGACGTGTGCGCTACGACGTGCTCTTTCATTTGGTATGCGGAAGTCTTATATTTGACCAAGCTTTCACCCCTTCCTGAGCTAACCCTAGTTTGCATTCCAAAATCAAGAGTTACCCTTAGGGTTAACCCTAGCTAACCCTAGGGTTAGAGTTGAGGTTAACCCTAAGTCTCGGTAGCCGAGTGGTCTCCGTAGCTTTTTGTCAACTTTGAGGTCCCAGGTTCGATTCCCACTTGCGCTATTGGTATTTGTTTTATTTTTTTCAAGTCAAACACTGCCTCCTGAATCATTTTCAGACAACAAAATAATTTTATCAAAATTGGGCAAGGCTGTGCATAGCTAACCCTAATTTTCTTTCTACCGATTTAAGCCCTCTTTGCACCATTTGCTGGTAAGGAGAAACTTCAAACTGACCTATTAAACCTCTCTAAGATCATTTTTTCGGAACCAAATTGCGTTGGACGTGTGCGCTACGACGTGCTCTTTCATTTGGTATGCGGAAGTCTTATATTTGACCAAGCTTTCACCCCTTCCTGAGCTAACCCTAGTTTGCATTCCAAACTCAAGTTACCCTTAGGGTTAACCCTAGCTAACCCTAGGGTTAGAGTTGGGGTTAACCCTAAGTCTCGGTAGCCGAGTGGTCTCCGTAGCTTTTTGTCAACTTTGAGGTCCCAGGTTCGATTCCCACTTGCGCTATTGGTATTTTTTTTATTTTTTTCAAGTCAAACACTGCCTCCTGAATCATTTTCAGACAACAACATAATTTTATCAAAATTGGGCAAGGCTGTACATAGCTAACCCTAATTTTCTTTCTACCGATTTAAGCCCTCTTTGCACCATTTGCTGGTAAGGAGAAACTTAAAACTGACCTATTAAACCTCTCTAAGATCATTTTTTCGGAACCAAATTGCGTTGGACGTGTGCGCTACGACGTGCTCTTTCATTTGGTATGCGGAAGTCTTATATTTGACCAAGCTTTCACCCCTTCCTGAGCTAACCCTAGTTTGCATTCCAAAATCAAGAGTTACCCTTAGGGTTAACCCTAGCTAACCCTAGGGTTAGAGTTGGGGTTAACCCTAAGTCTCGGTAGCCGAGTGGTCTCCGTAGCTTTTTGTCAACTTTGAGGTCCCAGGTTCGATTCCCACTTGCGCTTTTGGTATTTTTTTTTTTTTTCAAGTCAAACACTGCCTCCTGAATCATTTTCAGACAACAAAATAATTTTATCAAAATTGGGCAAGGCTGTGCATAGCTAACCCTAATTTTCTTTCTACCGATTTAAGCCCTCTTTGCACCATTTGCTGGTAAGGAGAAACTTCAAACTGACCTATTAAACCTCTCTAAGATCATTTTTTCGGAACCAAATTGCGTTGGACGTGTGCGCTACGGCGTGCTCTTTCATTTGGTATGCGGAAGTCTTATATTTGACCAAGCTTTCACCCCTTCCTGAGCTAACCCTAGTTTGCATTCCAAAATCAAGAGTTACCCTTAGGGTTAACCCTAGCTAACCCTAGGGTTAGAGTTGGGGTTAACCCTAAGTCTCGGTAGCCGAGTGGTCTCCGTAGCTTTTTGTCAACTTTGAGGTCCCAGGTTCGATTCCCACTTGCGCTATTGGTATTTTTTTTATTTTTTTCAGGTCAAACACTGCCTCCTGAATCATTTTCAGACAACAACATAATTTTATCAAAATTGGGCAAGGCTGTGCATAGCTAACCCTAATTTTCTTTCTACCGATTTAAGCCCTCTTTGCACCATTTGCTGGTAAGGAGAAACTTCAAACTGACCTATTAAACCTCTCTAAGATCATTTTTTCGGAACCAAATTGCGTTGGACGTGTGCGCTACGACGTGCTCTTTCATTTGGTATGCGGAAGTCTTATATTTGACCAAGCTTTCACCCCTTCCTGAGCTAACCCTAGTTTGCATTCCAAGGGTTAGAGTTGGGGTTAACCCTAAGTCTCGGTAGCCGAGTGGTCTCCGTAGCTTTTTGTCAACTTTGAGGTCCCAGGTTCGATTCCCACTTGCGCTATTGGTATTTTTTTTTTTTTTTTTCAGGTCAAACACTGCCTCCTGAATCATTTTCAGACAACAAAATAATTTTATCAAAATTGGGCAAGGCTGTGCATAGCTAACCCTAATTTTCTTTCTACCGATTTAAGCCCTCTTTGCACCATTTGCTGGTAAGGAGAAACTTCAAACTGACCTATTAAACCTCTCTAAGATCATTTTTTCGGAACCAAATTGCGTTGGACGTGTGCGCTACGACGTGCTCTTTCATTTGGTATGCGGAAGTCTTATATTTGACCAAGCTTTCACCCCTTCCTGAGCTAACCCTAGTTTGCATTCCAAAATCAAGAGTTACCCTTAGGGTTAACCCTAGCTAACCCTAGGGTTAGAGTTGAGGTTAACCCTAAGTCTCGGTAGCCGAGTGGTCTCCGTAGCTTTTTGTCAACTTTGAGGTCCCAGGTTCGATTCCCACTTGCGCTATTGGTATTTTTTTTATTTTTTTCAAGTCAAACACTGCCTCCTGAATCATTTTCAGACAACAAAATAATTTTATCAAAATTGGGCAAGGCTGTGCATAGCTAACCCTAATTTTCTTTCTACCGATTTAAGCCCTCTTTGCACCATTTGCTGGTAAGGAGAAACTTCAAACTGACCTATTAAACCTCTCTAAGATCATTTTTTCGGAACCAAATTGCGTTGGACGTGTGCGCTACGACGTGCTCTTTCATTTGGTATGCGGAAGTCTTATATTTGACCAAGCTTTCACCCCTTCCTGAGCTAACCCTAGTTTGCATTCCAAAATCAAGAGTTACCCTTAGGGTTAACCCTAGCTAACCCTAGGGTTAGAGTTGGGGTTAACCCTAAGTCTCGGTAGCCGAGTGGTCTCCGTAGCTTTTTGTCAACTTTGAGGTCCCAGGTTCGATTCCCACTTGCGCTTTTGGTATTTTTTTTTTTTTTCAAGTCAAACACTGCCTCCTGAATCATTTTCAGACAACAAAATAATTTTATCAAAATTGGGCAAGGCTGTGCATAGCTAACCCTAATTTTCTTTCTACCGATTTAAGCCCTCTTTGCACCATTTGCTGGTAAGGAGAAACTTCAAACTGACCTATTAAACCTCTCTAAGATCATTTTTTCGGAACCAAATTGCGTTGGACGTGTGCGCTACGGCGTGCTCTTTCATTTGGTATGCGGAAGTCTTATATTTGACCAAGCTTTCACCCCTTCCTGAGCTAACCCTAGTTTGCATTCCAAAATCAAGAGTTACCCTTAGGGTTAACCCTAGCTAACCCTAGGGTTAGAGTTGGGGTTAACCCTAAGTCTCGGTAGCCGAGTGGTCTCCGTAGCTTTTTGTCAACTTTGAGGTCCCAGGTTCGATTCCCACTTGCGCTATTGGTATTTTTTTTATTTTTTTCAGGTCAAACACTGCCTCCTGAATCATTTTCAGACAACAACATAATTTTATCAAAATTGGGCAAGGCTGTGCATAGCTAACCCTAATTTTCTTTCTACCGATTTAAGCCCTCTTTGCACCATTTGCTGGTAAGGAGAAACTTCAAACTGACCTATTAAACCTCTCTAAGATCATTTTTTCGGAACCAAATTGCGTTGGACGTGTGCGCTACGACGTGCTCTTTCATTTGGTATGCGGAAGTCTTATATTTGACCAAGCTTTCACCCCTTCCTGAGCTAACCCTAGTTTGCATTCCAAGGGTTAGAGTTGGGGTTAACCCTAAGTCTCGGTAGCCGAGTGGTCTCCGTAGCTTTTTGTCAACTTTGAGGTCCCAGGTTCGATTCCCACTTGCGCTATTGGTATTTTTTTTTTTTTTTTTCAGGTCAAACACTGCCTCCTGAATCATTTTCAGACAACAAAATAATTTTATCAAAATTGGGCAAGGCTGTGCATAGCTAACCCTAATTTTCTTTCTACCGATTTAAGCCCTCTTTGCACCATTTGCTGGTAAGGAGAAACTTCAAACTGACCTATTAAACCTCTCTAAGATCATTTTTTCGGAACCAAATTGCGTTGGACGTGTGCGCTACGACGTGCTCTTTCATTTGGTATGCGGAAGTCTTATATTTGACCAAGCTTTCACCCCTTCCTGAGCTAACCCTAGTTTGCATTCCAAAATCAAGAGTTACCCTTAGGGTTAACCCTAGCTAACCCTAGGGTTAGAGTTGAGGTTAACCCTAAGTCTCGGTAGCCGAGTGGTCTCCGTAGCTTTTTGTCAACTTTGAGGTCCCAGGTTCGATTCCCACTTGCGCTATTGGTATTTTTTTTATTTTTTTCAAGTCAAACACTGCCTCCTGAATCATTTTCAGACAACAAAATAATTTTATCAAAATTGGGCAAGGCTGTGCATAGCTAACCCTAATTTTCTTTCTACCGATTTAAGCCCTCTTTGCACCATTTGCTGGTAAGGAGAAACTTCAAACTGACCTATTAAACCTCTCTAAGATCATTTTTTCGGAACCAAATTGCGTTGGACGTGTGCGCTACGACGTGCTCTTTCATTTGGTATGCGGAAGTCTTATATTTGACCAAGCTTTCACCCCTTCCTGAGCTAACCCTAGTTTGCATTCCAAAATCAAGAGTTACCCTTAGGGTTAACCCTAGGGTTAGAGTTGGGGTTAACCCTAAGTCTCGGTAGCCGAGTGGTCTCCGTAGCTTTTTGTCAACTTTGAGGTCCCAGGTTCGATTCCCACTTGCGCTTTTGGTATTTTTTTTTTTTTTCAAGTCAAACACTGCCTCCTGAATCATTTTCAGACAACAAAATAATTTTATCAAAATTGGGCAAGGCTGTGCATAGCTAACCCTAATTTTCTTTCTACCGATTTAAGCCCTCTTTGCACCATTTGCTGGTAAGGAGAAACTTCAAACTGACCTATTAAACCTCTCTAAGATCATTTTTTCGGAACCAAATTGCGTTGGACGTGTGCGCTACGGCGTGCTCTTTCATTTGGTATGCGGAAGTCTTATATTTGACCAAGCTTTCACCCCTTCCTGAGCTAACCCTAGTTTGCATTCCAAAATCAAGAGTTACCCTTAGGGTTAACCCTAGCTAACCCTAGGGTTAGAGTTGGGGTTAACCCTAAGTCTCGGTAGCCGAGTGGTCTCCGTAGCTTTTTGTCAACTTTGAGGTCCCAGGTTCGATTCCCACTTGCGCTATTGGTATTTTTTTTATTTTTTTCAGGTCAAACACTGCCTCCTGAATCATTTTCAGACAACAACATAATTTTATCAAAATTGGGCAAGGCTGTGCATAGCTAACCCTAATTTTCTTTCTACCGATTTAAGCCCTCTTTGCACCATTTGCTGGTAAGGAGAAACTTCAAACTGACCTATTAAACCTCTCTAAGATCATTTTTTCGGAACCAAATTGCGTTGGACGTGTGCGCTACGACGTGCTCTTTCATTTGGTATGCGGAAGTCTTATATTTGACCAAGCTTTCACCCCTTCCTGAGCTAACCCTAGTTTGCATTCCAAGGGTTAGAGTTGGGGTTAACCCTAAGTCTCGGTAGCCGAGTGGTCTCCGTAGCTTTTTGTCAACTTTGAGGTCCCAGGTTCGATTCCCACTTGCGCTATTGGTATTTTTTTTTTTTTTTTTCAGGTCAAACACTGCCTCCTGAATCATTTTCAGACAACAAAATAATTTTATCAAAATTGGGCAAGGCTGTGCATAGCTAACCCTAATTTTCTTTCTACCGATTTAAGCCCTCTTTGCACCATTTGCTGGTAAGGAGAAACTTCAAACTGACCTATTAAACCTCTCTAAGATCATTTTTTCGGAACCAAATTGCGTTGGACGTGTGCGCTACGACGTGCTCTTTCATTTGGTATGCGGAAGTCTTATATTTGACCAAGCTTTCACCCCTTCCTGAGCTAACCCTAGTTTGCATTCCAAAATCAAGAGTTACCCTTAGGGTTAACCCTAGCTAACCCTAGGGTTAGAGTTGAGGTTAACCCTAAGTCTCGGTAGCCGAGTGGTCTCCGTAGCTTTTTGTCAACTTTGAGGTCCCAGGTTCGATTCCCACTTGCGCTATTGGTATTTTTTTTATTTTTTTCAAGTCAAACACTGCCTCCTGAATCATTTTCAGACAACAAAATAATTTTATCAAAATTGGGCAAGGCTGTGCATAGCTAACCCTAATTTTCTTTCTACCGATTTAAGCCCTCTTTGCACCATTTGCTGGTAAGGAGAAACTTCAAACTGACCTATTAAACCTCTCTAAGATCATTTTTTCGGAACCAAATTGCGTTGGACGTGTGCGCTACGACGTGCTCTTTCATTTGGTATGCGGAAGTCTTATATTTGACCAAGCTTTCACCCCTTCCTGAGCTAACCCTAGTTTGCATTCCAAAATCAAGAGTTACCCTTAGGGTTAACCCTAGGGTTAGAGTTGGGGTTAACCCTAAGTCTCGGTAGCCGAGTGGTCTCCGTAGCTTTTTGTCAACTTTGAGGTCCCAGGTTCGATTCCCACTTGCGCTATTGGTATTTTTTTTATTTTTTTCAAGTCAAACACTGCCTCCTGAATCATTTTCAGACAACAAAATAATTTTATCAAAATTGGGCAAGGCTGTGCATAGCTAACCCTAATTTTCTTTCTACCGATTTAAGCCCTCTTTGCACCATTTGCTGGAAAGGAGAAACTTCAAACTGACCTATTAAACCTCTCTAAGATCATTTTTTCGGAACCAAATTGCGTTGGACGTGTGCGCTACGACGTGCTCTTTCATTTGACCAAGCTTTCACCCCTTCCTGAGCTAACCCTAGTTTGCATTCCAAAATCAAGAGTTATCCTTAGGGTTAACCCTAGCTAACCCTAGGGTTAGAGTTGGGGTTAACCCTAAGTCTCGGTAGCCGAGTGGTCTCCGTAGCTTTTTGTCTCGTTTAGGTTTTCAAAGCGAAAGGACGTGTATTCTTGAGCTCTGTGATTCAACCAAGCAAGACAGTTTAAATAGTACTCAGTTGAGATTTGTTAATAGATATTTGTACATAGCAACTTCATAATATAGTGTAGATTTGTATATAAACCGACTTTTAGGGGCCTTTTGGCCCCAACTACTGTGATATTTAACTGTGATATATTTTTTCATTGTGCTACGCTTTTCTGTGATATTCTCCACCCCGCAAAGGATAGCGGTGGTGTTTTCTCTGGATATAAAATGGCGATGTCGGGACGACGATATGCCAAGGAGAACACTGTTAAGGTAGCCAGTGTTGATGTTAAAAAGGTATTTATGATAGATTTTATTGAGTCTGTAGAGAGAAGTATTGGAGAAGGTTCGTGTTATGCATGTGTCCCCCGCCAGAATAATATTATTGAAATTACTGTTGACTCTGTAGATAATGCGACGAAATTGTGCGACGAAGGATTAAACGTAAATAATGAACACTATTCATTTGAACTATGTTTTTCTAAATATATCGTGGTGTCTATCTTTAACCTCCCCAGTCATATAGATGACGAAGTAATAACAACAAAACTTGAAGAATACGGAATTGAAATTGCTGGGTCATAAGACACTATTACAAACAAAGACCAGATATTGCCGACGGTACTCGCCACGTGAAATGTAAATTTCCGCCTACGTTTATCTCGCTACCGTGGGTTATACCCTTTGATACCCCAGATGGACCGCAAAAATTCAAGGTGGCGCACAATAACCAACTTAAGGTATGTTTTAAGTGTCTATCCCCTGAACATGAAAAGAAAGAATGTCCGAAAATACAATGTAGAAAATGTAAGGTATTTGGTCATATGGCATTTATTTGTGAAGCGGAAAAATGTGATAAATGTGACAAATATTCAAATCTATGCGTGTGCGATGAATTTTATGATACCAATGAAGGAGACGTTATTAATGATTATGTGAACACTGATAAACCGAATACTACGGCAAGCGCGACTTAAGCTTATCAACTGACGACGAATACCGGGAAAAAAAACGCGCAAAAACGACAAACCACAACCACCTACAGAATCTACACGCACTGACCCCCATTCTTTTATTAATGATTATTCCATGATTGAAACCCCGGAAGACACACCCACTATCCCTGAACCATTCGAACCAGCACAAGAAGTCTTAATTGAAGACAATGTATGATCGATTAGAATAAATATATATATAAAAATATATTTATTCACATATAAGCTTTATACAATTGGGTTGCAATATCTATATTTCTTTTCAATCAAAAAACTAAATCTTAAAATAGGCTCGTTATTAACACGTTTTTACAATGATTTAAGAACCATGTTTTTGTTGTTTTTTAATGATTTTGTAGAGTAGAAATCGACTATATACAAAAGGGTAAAAAAGATAAAATTTTTAAATGCCTTTAAAAACAGAGCCTTCTAAATATACATAACATCAGTGTTTTAAGTGCTTGTATATCCTCAAAAATTTATACGTCATTATAATAATGCTAAAACCCGAAGAAAATGTTTCGTTTAAATATCTGATTGAAAAAACTTGACTTAATTTGTTTAGAGATGAGAGACTATATTATGTAAATATAAACATAGTGTGAGAATTTATTCGGTCACATGATATGCAATGATGCGAGGTCGCTAAGTTATCTAATCAGATTTGAGAATATAGAAGCAGTTATTAGTTTATCCAATCGAGTTCAAATATACAATTAACAATCTACTACATTGTATACGTTTACTACAATTATAGTATAATAAGACGTGTTGTAAACATCTTCAAAACTAAAACCTTTTACAGAAAGATCGAAAATAAAATGAAAAGGCTTTATGAAGGTGTTTACTTATAGCAAAATTAAATTCAGGGCTAGTTGGGTGTTCAGTTTCTGAACACTTTAGACACAAATTTCAAACTATAATTATGTATACATGTTGTTTAATATTATTTAAAAATCAAGATCTATTTTGCCATCCATATCTAGCTTAATTAAACATGACGGCAGAATAAAATCTTGAATGAAATTTCTTTTAATTAAGTCGTAGTATTTGCTGATATAAAATAGGTTTTCCTTTAAGGTGCTTTTAAAGAGTTGAATCATATTAATATTACAATTTGTGTTGTCCATAGAAGCCATGCGCCGTTTGTATAAGGCATAACGTGCGGAGGAAAGTATTGTGTTACACAAATGGTAATATTGACACTTTTTCCGTGATTGAAACCCAAAAATAATATATATTTCTAAAACCTTATCTAACACATTACACGAAAGAATTTCATTTAACATAATTGTAATAAGAGAAAGTAAAAGTTTGCACTCAAAACATGAAAACAACATATGAGGTATATCCTCTGATTCCTCTAAACATACAGGACAAATATCATTAATAACTTTACCAATTTTAAATAATTTAATCTTTGTCCAAAGAATATTATGTACAATTTTATAGTCTAAATCTTTAATTTTGGGAATTTTAAAATTATCGGACACATTTTTCCATGTAATATCCCAATTGACATTATAATTAAAACGTTCATAGTATACAATACATTTAGGTTCTATACAACTTAAACTTAAAAACATAGAATAAATCCACTTACTATTGAACTGATCAATAGAAATTTTATTATCATTAATGGTGAAGTATTTGTTCGGCATTTTGCCACTATATTGCTGAGTATTAATTATTTTACGCCAATCTTTGGGAATTGAAAGTTTGATAACATTAAAGTACTTTATAACCGTATCAGCATTTATATCTGGATAACATTCCTGACACATATCAACAATAGAGTGTGCTTTTAAAAAACCAGGGATTACATAATATATGTTATATCTTCTACTTTAACAATATTACTACTTTCAAAAATTTCATTTGTTAACATTTTGCTATTATATCGTACAAGTGGATTATGAAAAATAGGTTGCACAGATACATCATTTATAGTAATTGGATTAGGCCTTGAATTCTGATTTAACAAATCCCATGATCTTAGTATATGTTGATAAAAATTGGGTAACTTTATTAAAAACTTATGATGAAAATGAATCTTAAAAATATCATGACCTAGATTAACCACTCCGCCACCGCGGCTTGGGAGAAACGGCGCTAGGGTTAGCTGTAACCCTAGGTCCGGAGGGGGGTAAACGCAATTTTTTACGAAAGCCAACCGTGTTTTCGTACAGAACACTACCATAACTCTGACCAAAAATGGGGTTTTGGCATATGAAACGAATCAGAATTTCCTGGTGCGTCTTCTCAACACAAAATGGTGGCGAAAAAAAACCATAGGAAGCCTAGGGGGGCCACCAAACATTTTTATCGGGTCACGAGCGGCTTGAAATTAGTTCAAAGTCAATTTTCGGTGGTGATATATGCGCAAAAGTGTCCATTGGTCCGAAAAAATAATCGTATGATCGATTAGATCCAGAAAGTGTTTGAATTTTTGAAAAAAAAATAAAAAAAAAATTATTTTTTTTAGGGGAAGCGAACCCGGAACCCGCTGGGTGTGGCTTCAGCGCGCTAACCACTCCGCCACCACTGCTTGGGAGAAACGGCGCTAGGGTTAGCTGTAACCCTAGGTCCGGAGGGGGGTAAACGCAATTTTTTTACGAAAGCCAACCATGTTTTCGTACAGAACACTGCCATAACTTGACCAAAAATGGGGTTTTGGCATATGAAACGAATCAGAATTTCCTGGTGCGTCTTCTCAATACAAAATGGTGGCGCAAAAATAACATAGGAAGCCTAGGGGGGCCACCAAACTTTTTTTTCGGGTCACGAGCGGCTTGAAATTAGTTCAAAGTCAATTTTCGGTTGTGATATATGCGCAAAAGTGTCCAATGGTCCGAAAAAATAATCGTATGATCGATTAGATCCAGAAAGTGTTTGAATTTTTGAAAAAAAATGAAAAAAAACTTTTTTTAGGGGAAGCAAACCTGGGACCCGCTGGGTGTGGCTCCAGCGCGCTAACCACTCCGCCACCGCGGCTTGGGAGAAACGGCGCTAGGGTTAGCTGTAACCCTAGGTCCGGAGGGGGTAAACGCAATTTTTTACGAAAGCCAACCATGTTTTCGTACAGAACACTGCCATAACTTGACCAAAAATGGGGTTTTGGCATATGAAACGAATCAGAATTTCCTAGTGCGTCTACTCAACACAAAATGGTGGCGAAAAAATAACATAGGAAGTCTAGGGGGGGCCACCAAACGTTTTTTTTCGGGTCACGAGCGGCTTGAAATTAATTCAAAGTCAATTTTCGGTGGTGATATATGCGCAAAAGTGTCGATTGGTCCGAAAAAATAATCGTATGATCGATTAGATCCAGAAAGTGTTTGAATTTTTGAAAAAAAATAAAAAAAAAAATCTTTTTTAGGGGAAGCGAAACCGGGACCCGCTGGGTGTGGCTCCGCCACCGCGGCTTGGGAGAAACGGCGCTAGGGTTAGCTGTAACCCTAGGTCCGGAGGGGGGTAAACGCAATTTTTCACGAAAGCCAACCATGTTTTCGTACAGAACACTGCCATAACTTGACCAAAAATGGGGTTTTGGCATATGAAACGAATCAGAATTTCCTGGTGCGTCTTCTCAACACAAAATGGTGGCGAAAAAATAACATAGGAAGCCTAGGGGGGCCACCAAACGTTTTTTTCGGGTCACGAGCGGCTTGAAATTAGTTCAAAGTCAATTTTCGGTGGTGATATATGCGCAAAAATGTCCATTGGTCCGAAAAAATAATCGTATGATCGATTAGATCCAGAAAGTGTTTGAATTTTTGAAAAAAAAAAAATTTTTTAGGGGAAGCGAACCCGGGACCCGCTGGGTGTGGCTCCAGCGCGCTAACTGTAAGTAATAAGTATTTATCAAGGCTTATATTTATTTGCCACGCAATTTTACGTGGTAAATAGCCTTATGAATGTTTCAGGGCTATTTGCCACGTACGTCCTAAATAGCCACTGCCTTAGTTTTTAACACAAGACACACAAGAATAAGGGATATTCATCATGTAAGCAACTCATGTGCCTCTAAAATAATATGATCATTTTCTTTGTATAACAATTTTTAGGTTAGAAAACCTGGGGGCGGGGGGTGGGTGGTGATACCCTGTGCCCTCCCCTCTCCCAAATAGTTAAGCTTCGTTTAGTAGAGTGTCTGTAATGGGCCTAAATAGGCGAAATTTGGCATCCGAGAACATCAAAGTACCCAATTATTTTTAGCTGCGGCGCCATATTCTAACAATTTATCGTCAACGACAAATAAACTCATTTCTTTCGCAAATCATCTCCACTCACACAAAACTTTTTTTACTTTGAGATCCAGGCCAGTGCCTTTATGAGACTATCTTCTCAACACAAACACATTAATGGACACACGCAGAAACGTTAATAGATCGCATATTACGGTCGATCATATATCAGTTTAAATGCCATAAATGCCCCTCCCCCCCCCTGTCACTTGAAAATGACATCTTAAAGCGATACAACCTCTTAGAATGAACAAAATGTAATTTTCAAACTTGGTCAATAGGAGTTTATATTCATCAACAGTGTCTACAGTATACAAACAGAATAAAAAAAAAACCATAAAACTATGTAATTATTATTGATAAAGCATAAATTAAGACATTTATCAATTATTGAATATAAACATTGTTTTCTGGATTTATCAGATTATTTAGGCAATCTGTTTTATAGTTATGACACCAGGTAAGTCCCCTGATATATGTACTCCTATTGACCAAGTTTAAAAAAAAATTGTTTGTTCATTCTAAGACGTAGTTTCGCTTTAATATTACAAATTCGTGTTTATTTGTATTTCATACAGTTTCACTGATGGGAAGTTCATCTTCAGAACTGAAGCATTGATGGAATGTTTATTTTTATATCACAAACAAAAGCAATAGATGTAGAATACTTATTTGAAAGTTTAAACTGTTCACTGGAAGGCATCTTCGCGATATCAGAGTATTACAAACTTGGTTTTATACATTGACCATTCGGCTCAACCTTCGTCATTGTTCGAGACTATATAATGACTCGGCCATGACAGGCGGTCATCTTGTTATTTGGACAGAAAAAGACAACTCTTGTTTGGGGATTAATTTTGATTGGCTGTTTTTACCGCGAAATCGAATAATAAAACCAAAGCATAACTGATCCCAAACGTAAAACAAATGAAATGAAATGAATGGAGTTTTACGTCCTACTTTTCTGCACCTTATATGGGCTAATTGAGGACGGGCAAACGCCTTGCAGTGCAAATCTCGAAACCCGTTTGAGCAATACGTCAGAAACAGCTAATGACCATTTCATTTCAGTGAATATTTCATAATCAGAAGTGGTACCCGGTGTCTAGAAGAGTAAGCAGACACTGACCGGTACCACTACTGCTTAAGGACATTATCCAAATAAATTAAAGATATTACGTCACAAAGTAAATTTGTAAGTTTAACATTCAAGGGAGTTAATTCTATATTAAGTAACAACTATACCAACAACGACGACTTCGAACAAATACCTTGTTTGCGATATCAGTATTCCGCTGGAAGAGAACGTTTACTTGTCATTTAGCAATTAGCCTTGATATCATAAGGAACTGTTTTTATGTATTCACTCGCAAGAAATTCATGAAAAATACATGATGCTAACAGAAATCGTAATACCTTGCTACAGTGAAGTTTACCGGAAGATGTAATTATGGTTGTTGTACATTATTTGGTATTTGTTGACTTAAACCAATGAAAACTTCAAATCCAATTGTTTGCCATCCAAATCTTTCGATCTTTAAGACACAAAATGAATGTAAAAAAACAAGCTGGAGAAAAATCGATATAAGAACATAGCAACTATAATCAATGTGATTGATATATTTATAGGAAGTTTTGAGGAGCGCAGTCGGACTTAGTGACAAGTCAAACGTTGACTCATTTCAACGTGTTGAATTCCTTAAGCTTAACGCAGTTTACTATCGTGCTTAAATCCCGTAGAAGAATAATATAGTTTACCAAGGAGCTTAATTTAGATAGTTTTTATTATAATGGACAGCATAATGGACTTACTGCTTATATCACTGAAGAACTTTATTAATTTAACAGTAAACTAGATTTACAGAGGAGCTTAATTTATCTAGAAATTCAATTTACCGAGAAGCTTTACTTACAGCGGAGCTTAAGTTACTACAAATCAAAAATCATTTTTAAGTATTTTTAGAGTTGCTTTATTCACAGGGAAGCTGAATTTACAGGGAAACCTAATTTACAGAGAAACTTAATTGACAGGGAAACCTAATTTACAGAGAAGCTTAATTGACAGGGAAACCTAATTTACATAGGAGCTCAATCAACTTACAAAGGAGCTCAATTCACTGAGGGGCTTAATTTACAGAAGAGGTCAATTCACTGAATATCAAAAATGATTTTCCTTGTGCTATTGCTAGTGTATTCTGCTTTGCCAAATTCATGTGCACAAAACAATTTTGTATCGAAATTGTACATCGTTTACAAACAGGACCTATACGTAACGGGATTTTATCAGCAAGTAAAAAACACGATACTTCGATGCAGCATGCTTTGTTTCACCAACAATTCTTGTGTAGGTTTTGGATACCATAAAGAACGATTTGAGTGTTTTCTATATGATGTCTATCCTGTTGCATGCCAAGGTGTAGTCAATGATATTGGTATGGAAATATATGTTCCCTCTGAGGAAGGTAAGTACCAATCGGTAATTCTCGGTAGTTTCCGTAAACCACAATCGGTAATCCTCGGCAGTTTCCGTAACCTACGATCGGAAATTCTCGGCAGTTTTTAAAAAACATAATGGGGCCGATTCTATTATGCAATCCGGATCGTCTGGATTTTATCTCCCAACAATCCGGATTAAAACGTAAATAGATCACAAATTAAATGGAGAAGCAAGCTGAAGGACATTTGTTTGCTTTTTATGAGTCGAATCCAATTACGTCATTGACCGACGCATTCTCTCAACAATCCGGATTAAACCTCCTGGGGCCAATTCTATTATGAAATCTGGATCATCCGGATTCTCCATTTCTATTCTATTATCCATCACGTGACTGTTTTAGGAGAGTTTGGAGAGTTCAGTCTCTCCACTCTGTCGACCGGTGCGATCGCGGAGAGATGTCGACATTGACGTCACAGAATTGCTGCTTTATTACCGTAGCAGTCGGTTACCGCTCGGATACTTCCGTACAAATTTCCGTTACTCCAGTTTAGTTAAAATAATTAAAATACGATCACGGTGGGCTGTGTGTTACCGTAGTAAGAAGTTTTTTCCGGATTGTTGGGAGAAAGCATATAATAGATAAGGTCAATGACGTAATTGGATTCGACTTATGAAAAGCAAACCCATATCGGCCAGCTTGATTCTCCATTTGTGATCTATTTACGTATTATCCGGATTATTGGGAGAGAACGATCCGGATTTCATAATAGAATTGGCCCCTTCTACGGTAATGAAGCAGCAATTTTTGTGACGTCAATGTCGTCATCTCTCCGCGATCGCACCAGTCGACAGAATGTAGAGACTGGACTCTCCAATTGGCCCCTTGGCAATCATCAGCATTTTCCGTAAACCATAATCTTTTTCGGTATGTCATGGGCGAGACTTAGTCAGATAAAACCTGCCGTTGAGCGGGTAGGGCGAGACTCTAACCACTTGATTTTAATATTGCGACTTAAATATAGTCCATAGCAATAGAATATTTAGTAGAGTATTATGGCACTTTCTCGTGCAATTGATGCTACATCCAGCCTATGATAGTTATTTGGACAGTTTTCAAAGAGAGTTATAACAGTCATCATGTTTCGGACGAAGGAGCAATCATGTTGGCAAGACTGAAAACACAATGGCGCTTACATACTCAGTGCCTCGTCTAAGGAATTGTTACTGGGCGGCAGTTAATTGAACAGGCGAAGTTGAAAACTAGATCGCCGAAAATGCAATCAGCAACATATTATTCTTATTTCTGTTCTGTTATGTTAGCTATATTTTACATTAAAGAATTTCGATTGTCAGCGATATTTTAACAATATACGACGGCCGACCGGGACTGACTTTTGTATTCACTGGGCGGCAGAATACCGCCACTGTGCGGCAGCGCTGCCGCCTAGTGACAGTGTTAGTCGAGGCACTGACATACATGAAGTCTTTTATTCCAGATAAAACGAATGTGGCCATTGGAAAACCAACAACCAGTAGCAGTTTTTACCGTTTACCGCATCTAACATGTAACTGTGTAGATGGAATCACAACCAATGATCGACCAACTGTATGTCATACACTGGACTTAAACCCGAATTGGTTTTGTGTTGATTTACAGAATATATATAATTTCAAGAAGATCTCGATTTTCAATAGACATGACGGAGGTAGGTAGAGAAGTTCTTGGTTGGTACCTGCATATACATGTTCAATGTACATTTTCTATTAAGCGCTCGTCCAGGGAGGGGGGGGGGGGGGTAATTCGAGAGGTGCGTACCCTCATCTTAGATGACCTCATGAAAGAAAAGGAAAAACCAAAACGGCGCTAAGTTTCCAAATGTTCTCCCCAAAACCTTCTCTGTGAGCTCAGACCTATGCCGTCGCGGTATACTACGCTGTTAGACAAAAGCCGTATTTAAGACACTCCCCCACTCCTGAATTTTTCCTGCATAGTCTCCTGACTCTAAATTTAATGGAGGCAATATATAAGCGGTGTTTACTGCTTGTAACTGCACTGAGGATTTTTTCCGTCATTATCTTTGACGCTCCGTTTTAAATTCCATGGTCGATGGTCTTTTTTTGTCGACATTATAATCGATAGTGGAGTTATCTTGTTTTTTTTTTTATCGATGTTTTAGAAATCAGTTTTCGTTTATTTTAATCAATATTCTATATTAAAGGGATTGTTAAGAAGTTTAATAGTTGTGTCGGGGACCTTAAAAGCATCGATTTGCACCATTCCAATTTTCATTCCGACGTCTATGGTCCCAGTGATACCCCAAAATGGTGCTAGGCCTTTCATGGTCTGCGATACACACAGAAAAAATTAGAAAACCGCTGCTTTACTGTTTCTTTAACTTTATCTGAATTTCAGTTCGAAAATATCGATTTCTTTCTAAAATCCGATAAAATGTCAGATCAAGGTGTTTAATTCATGTCTTTTCTTCGATTCTTCGAAATTCCATCACTAATCACTGAAAGAGGGTTGTTTGTTTGTAAGTTCTTAATACTTAATCAATTTAATAAGAAATAAATGACGCCCATTCGCGCCCGCCTCATAATAGAAACAAGATAATAATTTTAATGTTATATCTGGGATGACGATGTATTATACAATCTTGGATGTAAGCAGCCAAATTGATGAGAGCCTTTTTATAATATAGATTTGAAGATTAAAACATATTTATCCAAAATTTCGTAATTAAGTTTGAAGTTTGCTTAAGCAATTCTAATTTCCAAACCCCTTTTCTTGCCAGGAAGTCGAAGAAATCCTGTCATATTGGATGAGCTGGTGATTGGGGTATGTTACTGCACATGAATAGAAAATTAACGATTGATAAATTAAAGTCGTGACATTATGAAGACGATGAAACAAAAACAAGAGTAAATGCATCATTCAAACCTGCAAACCAAATTTATGAAATCTATTTTCAGCTTTCAAATCCCTTTCTTTATGATTCGGAATACTTAAGGCTTTTATTTTACTTTCAGGCAGTATAAGAAATCGAATTGTCCATTTTCAAATTCGGTTGAATTCAACAGGAGCATGTGACGAGAGCAGTTTCAGCACCACACCGACCTGCTACCAAGATCCATCTACTAGTGGTCGGTTAGAGTACGACATAACGGGATGTTCGAATTCAATCGCCTTTTCGTCAAGATATGTTTTTATTAGTAATGATAATGGACAGTTTCTAACTTTCAGTGAAGTCAAAGTTAGTGTTTACTAAAAGATAGCTAAAATAGACAATTGCTAAATCCTTACAACTTTTTTATTTGTATTTGGCTGGAAAACTAGGTGTTTTACTTAAAGCAGTGGTTTCCAACCGGGAGTATTTGTCAGGTGTGCATGTTCCATGTTCATGTTCTGAGACTGAAATTTTATTGGTTGACTCGATGGTGAACATATCCCGTGGTCACGAAAGAAAAGAAACGGCTATTTTTCAAGGATCTTGTCTACAAGCTTGCTATTGTTCAGACTTTGTACCATTGACCACTGCATTGCACCTGTAGTAGCTAAGGGCTTGTAATGAACTCTGGTTGTTGCTGACGGATGACGCCTCTGTATAAACCCTCTTAAAGGGAATGATCAGCATTTTCGATGGTCGATTTAGGACTTGAATATACATAAATAAAATAGCCCCAAATTGTATTGGTCGAACAGTTAGTGAACATATCCCTTAAGCCGAAGACAGCGGGTTAATGAATAAATGTGGTTTTGATTCATTTTTATTAAATATTTTAAAGAGTTATCTCCCATAGCCTACCACTTTCATTTAACGGTTGTGAAGAATTAAAATCGATCACATTAAAATCACAGTAGGACGTCCCCGTTATCAACTCAAAACCCGGTAATATCTATCAGAATGCACGAAATTAACGCCATTTTCCATTTTTTCTCTAAGGCGAGGACTTTATGTTTGGGCTTGCGGTTGCGGCGCTTCGCGGCGTACTTGGACTCTACAACCCATGGTCCCCCCGCCCCCCCCCCCCAAATTAAATGTTTGACAAATTCACACCCTTGCCATCATCTGCAATTCTTTGTGATCATAAAAGCAATGAACCCTCATTTGCAGGCATGAACATGACTTGATTGCTAATAACCGCAAATATTTGATGACTGACGTTTCCCAAACATATTGATAGAAAGCATCTACAAGACCAGTCAACAGTTTTATTAATTATACCTGTTATATTCTTAAATACTAAAATACTATGTGATCCTATTTAATTTCATAACAAACTTGAGGAATTTTGTCGAAACGTCCTGTTAAAAAAATAAAGAGATCGTAATCCTTAACGACACTTTTCTATTTATAACAAAATGATCTTTGTGATGAATGGTTCGGAAATATTATAATACATGTAATTATAGATTCAGAAGAAAAAAAATCGTTGATAACTCCGGATTCAATATTTGCAGGACACTTCACCGAGGGTTACAAGTCAATATTTTGTAAGAGTTAAGTTTGATTAGCAACCTTTGGTGGTCTTCACAAAAATAGATGATACATTTGTTTGCTTTTTATGAGTCGAATCCAATTACGTCATTGACCGACGCATTCTCTCAACAATCCGGATTAAACCTCCTGGGGCCAATTCTATTATGAAATCTGGATCATCCGGATTCTCCATTTCTATTCTATTATCCATCACGTGACTGTTTTAGGAGAGTTTGGAGAGTTCAGTCTCTCCACTCTGTCGACCGGTGCGATCGCGGAGAGATGTCGACATTGACGTCACAGAATTGCTGCTTTATTACCGTAGCAGTCGGTTACCGCTCGGATACTTCCGTACAAATTTCCGTTACTCCAGTTTAGTTAAAATAATTAAAATACGATCACGGTGGGCTGTGTGTTACCGTAGTAAGAAGTTTTTTCCGGATTGTTGGGAGAAAGCATATAATAGATAAGGTCAATGACGTAATTGGATTCGACTTATGAAAAGCAAACCCATATCGGCCAGCTTGATTCTCCATTTGTGATCTATTTACGTATTATCCGGATTATTGGGAGAGAAAATCAGAACGATCCGGATTTCATAATAGAATTGGCCCCTTCTACGGTAATGAAGCAGCAATTTTTGTGACGTCAATGTCGTCATCTCTCCGCGATCGCACCAGTCGACAGAATGTAGAGACTGGACTCTCCAATTGGCCCCTTGGCAATCATCAGCATTTTCCGTAAACCATAATCTTTTTCGGTATGTCATGGGCGAGACTTAGTCAGATAAAACCTGCCGTTGAGCGGGTAGGGCGAGACTCTAACCACTTGATTTTAATATTGCGACTTAAATATAGTCCATAGCAATAGAATATTTAGTAGAGTATTATGGCACTTTCTCGTGCAATTGATGCTACATCCAGCCTATGATAGTTATTTGGACAGTTTTCAAAGAGAGTTATAACAGTCATCATGTTTCGGACGAAGGAGCAATCATGTTGGCAAGACTGAAAACACAATGGCGCTTACATACTCAGTGCCTCGTCTAAGGAATTGTTACTGGGCGGCAGTTAATTGGACAGGCGAAGTTGAAAACTAGATCGCCGAAAATGCAATCAGCAACATATTATTCTTATTTCTGTTCTGTTATGTTAGCTATATTTTACATTAAAGAATTTCGATTGTCAGCGATATTTTAACAATATACGACGGCCGACCGGGACTGACTTTTGTATTCACTGGGCGGCAGAATACCGCCACTGTGCGGCAGCGCTGCCGCCTAGTGACAGTGTTAGTCGAGGCACTGACATACATGAAGTCTTTTATTCCAGATAAAACGAATGTGGCCATTGGAAAACCAACAACCAGTAGCAGTTTTTACCGTTTACCGCATCTAACATGTAACTGTGTAGATGGAATCACAACCAATGATCGACCAACTGTATGTCATACACTGGACTTAAACCCGAATTGGTTTTGTGTTGATTTACAGAATATATATAATTTCAAGAAGATCTCGATTTTCAATAGACATGACGGAGGTAGGTAGAGAAGTTCTTGGTTGGTACCTGCATATACATGTTCAATGTACATTTTCTATTAAGCGCTCGTCCAGGGAGGGGGGGGGGGGGGTAATTCGAGAGGTGCGTACCCTCATCTTAGATGACCTCATGAAAGAAAAGGAAAAACCAAAACGGCGCTAAGTTTCCAAATGTTCTCCCCAAAACCTTCTCTGTGAGCTCAGACCTATGCCGTCGCGGTATACTACGCTGTTAGACAAAAGCCGTATTTAAGACACTCCCCCACTCCTGAATTTTTCCTGCATAGTCTCCTGACTCTAAATTTAATGGAGGCAATATATAAGCGGTGTTTACTGCTTGTAACTGCACTGAGGATTTTTTCCGTCATTATCTTTGACGCTCCGTTTTAAATTCCATGGTCGATGGTCTTTTTTTGTCGACATTATAATCGATAGTGGAGTTATCTTGTTTTTTTTTTTATCGATGTTTTAGAAATCAGTTTTCGTTTATTTTAATCAATATTCTATATTAAAGGGATTGTTAAGAAGTTTAATAGTTGTGTCGGGGACCTTAAAAGCATCGATTTGCACCATTCCAATTTTCATTCCGACGTCTATGGTCCCAGTGATACCCCAAAATGGTGCTAGGCCTTTCATGGTCTGCGATACACACAGAAAAAATTAGAAAACCGCTGCTTTACTGTTTCTTTAACTTTATCTGAATTTCAGTTCGAAAATATCGATTTCTTTCTAAAATCCGATAAAATGTCAGATCAAGGTGTTTAATTCATGTCTTTTCTTCGATTCTTCGAAATTCCATCACTAATCACTGAAAGAGGGTTGTTTGTTTGTAAGTTCTTAATACTTAATCAATTTAATAAGAAATAAATGACGCCCATTCGCGCCCGCCTCATAATAGAAACAAGATAATAATTTTAATGTTATATCTGGGATGACGATGTATTATACAATCTTGGATGTAAGCAGCCAAATTGATGAGAGCCTTTTTATAATATAGATTTGAAGATTAAAACATATTTATCCAAAATTTCGTAATTAAGTTTGAAGTTTGCTTAAGCAATTCTAATTTCCAAACCCCTTTTCTTGCCAGGAAGTCGAAGAAATCCTGTCATATTGGATGAGCTGGTGATTGGGGTATGTTACTGCACATGAATAGAAAATTAACGATTGATAAATTAAAGTCGTGACATTATGAAGACGATGAAACAAAAACAAGAGTAAATGCATCATTCAAACCTGCAAACCAAATTTATGAAATCTATTTTCAGCTTTCAAATCCCTTTCTTTATGATTCGGAATACTTAAGGCTTTTATTTTACTTTCAGGCAGTATAAGAAATCGAATTGTCCATTTTCAAATTCGGTTGAATTCAACAGGAGCATGTGACGAGAGCAGTTTCAGCACCACACCGACCTGCTACCAAGATCCATCTACTAGTGGTCGGTTAGAGTACGACATAACGGGATGTTCGAATTCAATCGCCTTTTCGTCAAGATATGTTTTTATTAGTAATGATAATGGACAGTTTCTAACTTTCAGTGAAGTCAAAGTTAGTGTTTACTAAAAGATAGCTAAAATAGACAATTGCTAAATCCTTACAACTTTTTTATTTGTATTTGGCTGGAAAACTAGGTGTTTTACTTAAAGCAGTGGTTTCCAACCGGGAGTATTTGTCAGGTGTGCATGTTCCATGTTCATGTTCTGAGACTGAAATTTTATTGGTTGACTCGATGGTGAACATATCCCGTGGTCACGAAAGAAAAGAAACGGCTATTTTTCAAGGATCTTGTCTACAAGCTTGCTATTGTTCAGACTTTGTACCATTGACCACTGCATTGCACCTGTAGTAGCTAAGGGCTTGTAATGAACTCTGGTTGTTGCTGACGGATGACGCCTCTGTATAAACCCTCTTAAAGGGAATGATCAGCATTTTCGATGGTCGATTTAGGACTTGAATATACATAAATAAAATAGCCCCAAATTGTATTGGTCGAACAGTTAGTGAACATATCCCTTAAGCCGAAGACAGCGGGTTAATGAATAAATGTGGTTTTGATTCATTTTTATTAAATATTTTAAAGAGTTATCTCCCATAGCCTACCACTTTCATTTAACGGTTGTGAAGAATTAAAATCGATCACATTAAAATCACAGTAGGACGTCCCCGTTATCAACTCAAAACCCGGTAATATCTATCAGAATGCACGAAATTAACGCCATTTTCCATTTTTTCTCTAAGGCGAGGACTTTATGTTTGGGCTTGCGGTTGCGGCGCTTCGCGGCGTACTTGGACTCTACAACCCATGGTCCCCCCGCCCCCCCCCCCCCAAATTAAATGTTTGACAAATTCACACCCTTGCCATCATCTGCAATTCTTTGTGATCATAAAAGCAATGAACCCTCATTTGCAGGCATGAACATGACTTGATTGCTAATAACCGCAAATATTTGATGACTGACGTTTCCCAAACATATTGATAGAAAGCATCTACAAGACCAGTCAACAGTTTTATTAATTATACCTGTTATATTCTTAAATACTAAAATACTATGTGATCCTATTTAATTTCATAACAAACTTGAGGAATTTTGTCGAAACGTCCTGTTAAAAAAATAAAGAGATCGTAATCCTTAACGACACTTTTCTATTTATAACAAAATGATCTTTGTGATGAATGGTTCGGAAATATTATAATACATGTAATTATAGATTCAGAAGAAAAAAAATCGTTGATAACTCCGGATTCAATATTTGCAGGACACTTCACCGAGGGTTACAAGTCAATATTTTGTAAGAGTTAAGTTTGATTAGCAACCTTTGGTGGTCTTCACAAAAATAGATGATACATTTCGTCATTGTAATAACTACAGATGTGGCTTGCACAATGAAAATAACAAGGAAATAACCGACTTATATATATTCTATCACAATCTATGAAGTATCAAGGAATATCAGTTTTCAGCTAAGATGCTTGGTTATGATACTTAAGCTTCGGGCCGATTGTGTTGTATTTCATGTCTCTTGTCACAACGATTTTGATGATCTTTCCGTTGCTTTCACGCGAAGATATTCTCGTCAAAAATGTTGATTAAGTATCATAATCAAGCATCTTACCTGAAAACTGATATTCTTTGATACTTCATTCATTGTGATAGAAAATATACAAGATCTTCGCAGTTAGGAATCGATTTGAAACTTGACAGAAAATTACTAATATATGTCTGAGATATCCATTTCCAATTTCAGCTAATTCTAACGCTAACTTCCGTACAGGTTGATAGCGAAGGGTGGCATTATCCCCCAATAATATTATTGAAGGATTATGATTGGTCGTAAAGTAATCCAAAAGGCTATTGGAGGAATTGCAAGTACTACAGACGTCTAATTAAAATTCGGAATGAAGCAGAGCAAACATACTATCCGTTTCCCCGATATATATGAACAGTTAAGAAAACCTCTTTAAAATATTACGATGAGCAAAATTCGAGCAACTTTTACCTCTATTTAAAGGGATTGTAAAGAGGTTTTCTAACTGACAGTGATCTGCATAGATATCAATAGTAGCTTCCGATAGATCACTGTCAGTGACGTCATAAAACGCATTAGTTTTAGTGGAATTTGGAATTACAAGAACCTTAGACGTCGGAATGGAAATTGGAATGGCGCAAAATAGTGTCAGTGTCCCCGATACGCATACAAAGTTTAGAAAACCTCTTTACAATCCTCTTAAGACTCAGTGAAGTTGGCTGCTTTGGGACAAGATGTGAGGTGTTTATATTAAAATCATGTCAAAAATCGTGTTCAAAATAAACTGTACTCAATGCCTCCTTGATGTCGTGAAATATGTAATCTAAGTCACTTAAAAGTGACATCTAAATATTCGTCCAAACATTCTATCATATTTTGATAAAGACTTTACAGATCTAGTTTCACGCTTCAAGAATTTGAAAGAGGCAATTTCCGATTATTTTATACTCCCTGTAGTTTAGTTTATAATTTAGCCCGAGGCGGATTTGTTATGAGTATAGTCTGGCTACGCTGACGAACAACGTGAGCTCAACAAATAAATCTCCAACTTTCAATTATTTTTCATAAAGAAGATATACTTAGATTGACATATTTTCGATCTTATTCAAATTATACAAAATGAACGTCCTAAAAATGACAAGTTTAAGTTTCAAAAATAGTACAAGAGGACATGGTAGCTCATTGAATTAGGCGCTTATGTGTAAAGGAATACACTCAGTACGTCTCTCGTATACCTTTGGAAACTTTTGGGAAAGCAGGCCCGTAGGAAGCAATTTCATATTGGGGGGGCAAAAGGTGCAAAAACTCATTCTCAAGGGGGTGGTGCCGAATTCAAAGCTGCTCCTGCCTATATAAAGCAATTTTGCTTTCACTGACTCTAACAACATACCACTAATTTCTTGTTTTATCTTAAAAAAAAACAATTGTGTATTGCTTCAGTCAATAATGTCAAAATTATTGGTGTTCCTACGGGCCTGGAAAGGGAGTGCCAGTTGGGGGCGGACTTATTTATTATTATGGGAGACAACTTTCGGGGTAGGGATTCTCTATATGGGGAGGGGGTGTTTTTTCTCCCTGGACAAATTATGGACAAAGTAAATTGGAGGGGCATATGGGGGTAAAAAACTATTTTTACTGGGGAGTCAGTCGGTCTTGCAATTCCACCAAATCTATACTATTTTTGACTTCCATATCGGATTTACGTAAAGAAAAAAGGAGGGTTGTGATGGTGACAAAATTATAATTATTTTTTGCTTCCCCTATTTAAGTATCAATTTCCAAGGCTAACAGAATTGTTTCAGTGGGTCACATAATGATAGTTCGTCATGTTAGTTTGGGTCACACAGTCGTCCTAGTTCGTCCTTACAGTCCGCCATGTTGGTACCCCAATAAGTACACGACGCCCCTCCCCTCATGATGACGGTAGGTCCCATCGTAGACGTACCGACAAACCGATAAACCGACGAATGTACTGACATCGGTGACACCAATAAACGCACCTAATTTCACGTTGGCGAATAAAAATCTAACGAAAATCAATTCATTACCAAATCATTGTGATCAAAGTTCATGTTTATTACACAAAATAAACGAAATGGAGATGTATGTCCTACTTTTATGAGCACACAGGTGTGATATTAGTCGCCTAGTGGTGTCAGTATATCACTTATTGATAAATCATTTAATATTTTATGAACACCACTTTCAACTGTCTCGATTACTTGTCAAATAATAAATATTACCCCAGCAGAGATATTAGGAGATAACAGTCATTTTCTAGTTAAATGAATGAATGAATGGATGGAGTTTTACGGCCTTCTTTTCTGCTCCTATGAGAACAGGCCGACGCCATGCAGTGTGCTATGAGGGAAATTTAGCTTACTTTTATCTCGATTTCTGACTGTGAAGGGATCTTTAATGATCACAGTCTGAAGCACACGGAACAGTGCTTTAAAGGCTAGCGCACACGAGAGCTCCCAGCTCAGCAAAATTTCATTCGTGGCTGTCAGCTGAGCTCGTAGCTTTCGTTTGTTTCCGCGCACACGGTAAGCTTAGAGCTTTCATAGACTTGGTGTCGTGTCATAAATATCTAAAAATAACAAGCTCACGTGACATTATAACGTGACTTGAACAAAATATCGGACGTCGACAACCCTTCGAATGATTCAGAATATGTAAAAAAATTACTTCTTCTTTTGTTGTTGCGTCCTTGCGATAATTGCTTCAGATACAAACTCACATTCACCGATGGGCGCAGCTATTTTTAGTTTGATGACGTGCTAGCGCATGCGCTCCAGTTGAAAGCTAAGAGCTTTCGACTGCGCACACGGTAAGGTATTTTTCATTCGAGGAAAAAATTATCAAACACGACAAATAATTTCCTTAACGCCTCGAATAAAAAAAACCTTACGTAAACTCCGCGCACACGAGAGCTACGAGCTGAGCTGACAGGCCACGAATGAAATTTTGCTCAGCTGGGAGCTCTCGTGTGCGCTAGCCTTAATCCTATCCAAACGACTGGAAGCTTTGTCAGCTCCTCCGACCTGTATCACGGAGAAATCCGAAGGTATTATCTCAGGAATAATCCATGGACCTCACTCTCATTATCTCATGGTATTTGTCCCTGGAAAGGAGTTATATAGGCGTAAGTATATGTGAATAAAATATTGTTTACAAAAACAAAAATGGTATTTTCTCAGAAGACTGAACTGAGGACTGACGGTAGTAAAGTCAATAAGAGCGCCGGATTTAATTATGACGTCATTTGCCATGTAATGTCAAAAAAACTGAGTATAACTGGTTCTAGTTATGATCAGTTGACCAGCTGAAAGAGGTGAAATAATCTTGGAAGGATCATTGCTAAGAGGTTTGCCAAGGATCAATTGGTAGTACGTTTGTGCTTAATTTCAAGGGAAGCAAAAGTCGAATTTTAATTTTGCCATAGCCTCAAAATAGCTAAATGTTGTTCTGAATTCACTGATAAAGAAAATAGTTTTTGCTCGTTAGGCCAAAAATACTGTTGGGCGAAAAAGATAATTTAATTTGCCATATCTGCACAGTTTTTGCAATTATTAACATGTATTTCTTCCTCTGCAACACTGATTATTTTTAATCTGGGAAACTGTTTAACTTCAGAGACCTTAGAGTAAAAATAGTTAACAAACACTAAATTCGTTATTTTGGTGGAGTCGGCAAGAGCACAACTGCTAAGTAGATTTATCAGCGTTGAGCCAAACAGATTTGAAAGGCTCAGTTCAACGATTTGAAGCAAACAAATTTCGTTAAGCTTCATGTTGACAAAAACTAGAGAACTGTCAACGTTTGTACCAGCCTTATTAGGTTGTTTAGGCGTGGACCTGGAAAATATAAACAATGTTATCTTTGGTCCATGGTGAAACCAGTTCCGAAGCTACCGAGCCGATCATGTATCTTAAGAAGAGATATTCTGTTGAATTTTTGACATGTGCCCACACCCTACGATATGTTTGAAGAAAACAATAACTTTAACCTTTTTTCCTCCAAGGTGTGTCCATTTCTACAATGATAATCTCATCATACAAGTACACAAATAATTCCTACGTTGAAGTGTGAAGTAACAGCTTTATGAAGTTGTTCTTCTTTATCCGATATGACACAAAAAATATTACTTTATAGATGCGACTGTGCTATCGCTAGAGGAAGCATTTTTATCAATGTCTCTGTTCCTCTCTAATTGTAAGAATACTTAATCGCTTATGACCATTAGCTGCATACAAACTGCAAGACCAAAAGACAAACACGCAGAATAACATTAAAACACTAAGATATGTGGATATACTACGTAGTATGTAATAAATGCAGAAATAGTATATCCATATATCTTAGTGTTTTAATGTAATCTTCTTACAACTATGTCTTATACGAAGAATAACCATGATCACAACGAGTTAGGAAGAATGAAGAAAACCGAGTAACTCACGCCACACCACTGAGGGCCGAGTTTCACTGCCATGTCATTCGACCCGACCAGATCTTACAAATTCTATAATGACCAAACCAACATCATAGTACCATCCGATTGAACCAATCTAACTACAAACTTTGCGATATCAGCATTTGTCATCTACCAACCAACCAACTGTAAGACCAAAAGATGTCTGAATTGGAATGGAGCAAATCAAGGATAGCGGTGACCTGTTCAATCCCTTTAAATTTAATCTTTAGTCTTTCTAGTACAAGATGTCTACTTGCTAAAGTCTATAAAATATTTCTTATTGATAGCAAATTTTATGACGATGTGAAGAATTTGGTTGTTTGTATAAGCTCAAATAGTTACAAACCTCATTGAAGACGGTTTGATTTACGGCCAGTCACAAGCATTGTTGGTGCAATTCATAGGATTAAGCGAGCAATAAAACGGCCGAGTTGAACCCTTAATTACCTCTGATAGCCTTACAGTATACCGTTTGATGACCAGCGATGCTCATTTACATGCACGAGCAGGATGAAAGGATGCCGCTAATTGTCGATGATAAACAGATCTGATACATGTCAATGGACGTGAGAAAATGTCACGAAATAAATACAGAAAGTGTTAGAAAAGAAATGAGATGGAGTATTACTTCTTACTTTGGCTAGAGAAGTCGTAACGTCATGCTGTTAGCCCATTAGGCTGCGTGCACATAGCAGTATATGTTTCGGGTATACGGTGTACGTTTTGAGCGACATGCGTATACCTAAAATCAAACAAGCAAATTTCATAATACCTGGGGCCTTATTTTCGAAAACTTAACTTACGATGATTTTAGTGTTCCAGTCATCTGATTGGTTAATCACTAAAATTGATTTTAAATATAGCTTTATTATCCAATCAGATTACTGTATTTCTGAAAATCGAAATAAGGTCCCTGGTCATAAAAGAGGACACTAATCGAAAACAAAGTATTCCTACGTATATTAAAGTAAAGTGTAGTATAGTAGAAATCGTGCTTGTTCGATTTTCGAGTAGTGTTTACGGTATACTTGTTCTTGATTGCTCTTTAATTTAGCGATATCAGCATCCGCATGAAGCGAACGTTTATTTGTCATCTACCAACCAGCCAACTATGTCAAAGGTAAATTTGACGTACATAGTCTATATCGTATGGTACCAAGTTTTATTGCTTGTTTACCAGATAAATTAGATAATGTCATAAAGGGCTGTTTAGGTAGATTCCGAAGTTTTACATAACAAATGTCAACGCATAGAGCTACCAATGCTCTGGAAATAATGGACATATGTAACAGAACGTTTCATACAGTGAACCTTTTAAAACTTTTAATCGGTTTAACTGTAACGCAAATAGCAGTAGATGCCAGTGGTAACAGTTCCGAAATTAAAACATGGATTTTTCATGACAAAATAGATTAAATGTAAATGTGTGTATATCAACGACGCGGTTTTTTTTTAACAGTTAAGGGCAATAACTCATCCAAGAACGTTTTAGTAAAATATCTGCAAGATAAACGTATGTTACCGTGGCTAGCATATAGAATATTGGTATCCTACAACAAAAAACGTTGTCAAGAAATCGCGTGACTGGGGATACAGACTCGCATCTGCCTTGACTTATAAGAAACAACAGCTTCGTTCAACCATGATGTAAACAATTGGGAACTAAAATCATTTAAAATTCTTCAGACGAAGTTTATTAATATTGTATAATGTTTGAAGATCGCTCTAGAAACGTACAAACAGACGGTTGTGATAATAATATAGCCTATATATTTTTGATGGCTTTTTTTCTGTGTTTTCTGATAACGATTTGCTCAGTGAAATTCTTTAGATTGTTTCCTGTATTAGGAATCCAGGCTTCAATTTGGCTTAACCATTTTAATTTCAATTCGTATTTCTCTAATATAGTGGACCACAGCCATATACGCCCAACGAATAAGCCTTAAATTCAATCAGGAGTAAACTAAACTTCCTCAAACCTTTCGATTTAGGTCCAATAACATCCATTTTAAGTTTCATCAAAATTGGTTGAAAACTAAGAGAGTAATAACATATTCAAAATGTTTTGGGCAAGGGCAATAACTCTGCTTCTAATGGTCGAAAATAGCTCAAATTCGAATTTGGTCTTTTTTTTCTGAATATGTATACATATACCAAATTTCGTTCCATCAAAAACTTTTGAGAGCGTTTATGAGCAAATGTTGACGGACGAACCGACGAACGGACGGGGGTGCCGACAATAAACGTCCTCATAGAGATGAGGGCGTATAAAAAATATGGTAACAAACAGTGCTAGATGTTGACTTCAGATCGATCTTGCCACTGACGTTAGTGTCTTAAAGGGATTTTCTAAACCCTGTATCGGGGACACTGATGGCATCAATTTGTGACATTTCCATTTCGACGTCTGTGATTCTTGCATCTTTATTAAAGGCCGATTTGCAATCTTAAAGGGATTGTAAAGAGGTTTTTTAATCTTAGTATGTGTATCGAGAACACTGATAGCATCAATTTGAGCCATTCCAATTTCCATTCCGACGTCTGTGGTTCTTGCAATTCCACTAAAACTAACGCGTTTTATAACGTCACTAATAGTGATCTGCATAGATATCAATAGTAGCTTCCGGTAGATCACTATTAGTGACGTCATAAAACGCGTTAGTTTTAATGGAATTACAAGAACCACATACGTCGGACTGAAAAACAGAATGGCGCAAATTGATGCTATCAGTGTCCCCGATACACATACAAAGTTTAGAAAACCTCTTTACAATCCCTTTAATGAGGAAAGACCGTAGACCAAGATAGTTACCTTTAAAGCTGTTAAAATAAATATTAAGACAACTGTTTCTCTTTAAAAGTTGATAATCGTGGATAAACTGAATGTTGGTGGTCTAATAGATTAACCTTGCTTCACACCTTTATTGATGTTGACCGACAACTGCTCGTGATAGAAATTCATTGATTGACAAGTGATGACTGACAACAAACCATTTGTTTGTCCAGATGGATATTTAATTTGATTTTTGATACCGTCATTAAGTTGTTCAAAAGATGAATAACATCTCGAGCGCTGTCAAAGAATCAAAAGAAATACTTGTCGTATTGAACGCAACATAATGATCTGAAAGGCGAACTGTTTATTCTTTCAAATTGATTCAAGGTGGCCTTAGTTACAAGACGGTTTAAAGTCAGCAACATTTGAAAATTGTCTTGAAATTTTACTTAAACTAAACATTTTGAGAGGTAGCTACCGCAAAGGCCCTTATAATTTATATGCAGCTTCAGATAGTGAATCATTTCGAAATTAACATTTACCACAGATCTCTGGCCGAAAATTGAAGAATGAAAATAAACGGCATCATTGACCTCGATACACATAAAAAAAGTAGAAAACCTCTTTAAAATCCAATAAGTGCAGAATTTATGATGGTAGAAAAGTTCATACATATGTACTAATAAAATAAGTTCTTCATGTGCATAATCATATTTTGTTCGTAATTAGAATTAATTTTGGATGAAATCATTTGGGTAGGCGGACCTCAAGATTTTCAAATGCTGTCAACTGTCATCTGTACGATTTTTGTTACCGATGGTTTTTGCGAAACCGAGATGCTCATCCTTTCTGTATGCTGTCTAAATGAAAATTGAAATGGTCCAAATTCATGCTACCAATATCTTAAATATACATAAAATGTTTAGAAAATTTCTAAAACCCCTTTAAGGGTAGAGGTCAATCGCGGTTTCAGGGCCGGATAACGGAAGAAGAAAGAACAAACTGATTTCAAAAGAATTTAAATATTTCATTCCATAAAATAACATAACATACTTTTTACACATACATAAATATATATTAATATTGCAAATCTCAATAACTTTAAATTTCCAAATACCCAATAGTTGAGTTTCGTTTCTTGTTCTGCGTCACAAGATATACACGTGTAGTCCAAAGCAAAAAGAGGTAATATTTTCAATTTAATTCGATGTTTTTCGAATTTCCAATTTTGACATAAATATATATTGCAAATCCATGTAACTATTACAATTTCGATCTACACTTAAGTTTGGATTGTTTCTTATTTTTCAAGAATACACAATGGTAATTTTTTAAATTCGATGTTTTTCGAATTTCGAGTTTCGAAATTAGGTCAATCCAACCCAGATTCAATATTTTGAGACCAATAAAGATTGACTACACTATGGCACTTTTTAGCTTTTTGATTATCAATACCTCCTCATGAATTACAAGTACAAATAATAATACCTAAAACTGATGACCTTGTCTGTTATAGTTCATCATAATGAGATCAGATAAAAGTCGATTATTTTTAGCACTTCCACCAGATTGGTAGATTTGAGGACCTTCCCCGCTTGTTCGAACCGTTGAGGATGGTTTTCGAAAGGATTGAGTCTGAAATGCTCGAGATGGCGGAGGAGAATACACTTCACTATTGGATCGCCTTGAATAAATATCACTTACAGATCGTTTCGAAGAATGTTCACTTGAACTGCTTTCGCTAACGCAGTCATAACGTTCACAGATGTCTTCCAAAATGTTCGTCTTTGGTTTCGGTTTAGCAACTGCAGCAGTTTTTCTGTCCTTGGATGAATGAAGTTTGTGTTTGGAAGATCGATTGCGTTGCGATGATGATGAATTTTGTAAAATTGCACTGGTGAGTTTGATAACTGGTTTTGAATTATTGTCTTTTTTACTTACGGCACACGAATCGTAATATCCACTACTGTTTTCGGATTCTGAGAGATCGGCCATGGTACCTTCATCAGAGCTACAAGGTGATTGTCTACTTTTACCATGATGAACAGTGACTTGTGAAACGGTAGAGATGGTCGTCAAGGAATCTGAATCTGAATCGTCATCCGCGTTCGATTCGCGGCGCATGATTGACTCTCGCTCCTGACTGAGTTCTTGAACACGACATCGGAGTATGAAATTTTGCTCTACTTGATGTAAATAATACTCGTAACTGTCTTGGCTACTTTTATCACTGTCACCGGAAGTGCTCATATCATATTCACATCCGGTATCATTGCTGTCCATGGACAAGTTATTGACACGTTTATCACTGATACCATCCACCGAATTGGTTGAGGAATCGCTTAATTTAGATGAATCTTTCTCTCCGAAGATGTCATCAGAACTTTTGGACAAGTCACTCAATATATTTTCTAAAAGTTGACGACTTCTAGTTTTCGTGTCCGCCACATTTTCCATAGATTTAGCACTAATTGATTTTTTGATGTAGTTCCTTGCTGGTAATGCTGGACCTCGGACAACGCGATCCTTGGGTCTTTTTGAATTTAAATTACTTTCACTGGAGATCTTGCGACCGACCAAAGCACATGTGAATTCGCCACTTCGATGAGAGGTCTTTTGTCCAATGCCCATTACTGGGATGCGTCGATTGACGTTAGCATTAACATTCGAGTCCACGGAATCGACTAAATCCAGCGACTTCTGAGTCTTTGAACTAACACCAGAGTCATCTTGCACTTGAAACGAAACTTTCTTCCCTTTCAATTTTTTGTCTCCTATATCCAGAGGAACTACCATGTAAGGACCGGGCGATTCGGCACAATCTGGTAAATCTGGAATTTCCTCATAGATGTGATAGATTTTGTCATCGAACCCATATTCGCCCGATTTTCCTTTGAAACCATATTCATCTTTCCCTGGTTCACCTTTCTTCGCCTTTTTTCGATCCTTCAGCCACCGGAACATTTTAAATTTCCGAGGATTTTAACTGCACTGCACCATTCGATATAGGTCAAGCGTTTTACTTAGAATTAGTTAATCCGAGAATGTCTTCACCAAACCTTAGCATCTATGGAACTGTCGTCTGTTATTGCGGCTTCTATTTTTTACTTCACCACAAAAGAGCATCCGTCAACCAACTTTCAGCTATTCTAGCAGCTATTCTTTTTGACTTCTCTACAAGAGAGCATCCGTCATCGAACTCTCGTCTGTTCTAGCAATTACTCTTCTTGACTTCACCACAGGAGAGTAACCGTCATGGGAGATAACCATATGCAGTTTACCTATAAAAAAAATCAATAGTGAAGAATTAGAATCGATTGATAAGAACAATGCGATGAAATAGATCGGGTTGTGTGATACATAAAGGGATTGTACTTCTCTGATTAATGTTCTATCAATTATTAATTATGTCGATTTATGACCAAGAGATATTAGTCGTACATCAATTAGGTGACGGGTTAGAGCAGAGCAGAACATAAAGAGATAGGGATGTTATTTAATGAGCAAGAGATAACAAGGGATGTTATTGAATGTGCAAGAGATGATAAGAGTGAGTGAAAAATAGAAAAATGACAATATTAAGGATAAGAGTCTAATTATTCGCTTTTCTTTCTAACAGAACTGGCTTTCAGACCCTTAACACTTTTCAGAATACAAATCTGACACCAGGTAAAAACATGTTTAACCATTTTTTCTCGACTACTATGGTCACTGGTTTTTGACAACATAGCCACAAATTAAAGTCCATAATATGTTCATTTGTAGGCAAACATTTTGAACACAGAGCCACAAATTGAAGTCAATATGTTCATTTGTAGGCGAACATTTTGAGCACATAGCCACAAATTGAAGTCCATAATGTTCATTTGTAGGCAAACATTTTGAGCACATAGCCACAAATTGAAGTCCATATGTTCATTTGTAGGCGAACATGATTTTTAATTTGAATAGTGTTTAGGGTTATTGAAATTATGTTCTATTAGCTAGTAAAGCAAATGTTAATAACGCAGTGATTTGATATACATTGTTATCAAATAGAGAATTCGAAAAGGTATTGTAATAAATTTGCTATATTCGATATCAAATATTTGAACTTTGGTTAGAAATAATCGTGAAAAAAAATAATATAATTATCAATTTGATCAGTGAAATGACACATTGACCATAATTAAGTTCCGGTTTCACACAAACCAAAGTGATGTTTCATTATCAATCATGTTATTGATGAATTTCTAGCAACTACGTTTAAACTAGCTAGTAAACAGCCCCATCACCACCAGCAAGCAATGCCAAGTTTAACATTACCAAGATTGAGGATCATGAATTAAAGAAAATGAAGCGATTGCAATTTGGAATTCTAAATGCTTTTTCAACATCCAAAAATATTAAAAATGTGGTCTGGCGGAAAGGGGTACCTTTCTAATTAAAATTAGATTACATTTCGTTTCGGTTATTTTTTGATTGTCGACTCCATGTAATCTAAAGACTTGTATAAGGAGGTCATCTCCTGGTGACGAAAATTTCAGCCAATCAAAATCTACCTTCAAGATCGCGAGTCTATGCATTGATATGCATTGTGGGAAGACGAAAGAAAGAAAGAAAAGAAAAAGAAAGAAACAGAAAGTAAAGCGACACAGCAGTCCAATTTATGACGCAATACAAAATATTCAAATATAAACGGTGTTCTGATTGGAAGAGGGGTGGCACGTGCTATAAATAGCTTATTCGTAACCAGAAGATGACCTCCTTATACAAGTCTTTAGATTACATGGAGTCGACAATCAAAAAATAACCGAAACGAAATGTAATCTAATTTTAATTAGATTGCATGATGACAAACCCAATAGAAGGATGCATTTGGCGCTTTAAAGAGTGGTCATGCCATTTTTTGTTTTGAGATCGTGTAAGGATCCTTCAACATTTAGAATTCCAAGCAGCGAAAAAGCAAAAGAAATGAACTCACATGATTAAACTAGATGATAAAAAAAACAGACTGAATCCCACCACCATAAATAAAATAACTCTCATACAAACCAGAATATAATGTTAAGTGCATTCAGATAAATAAAATTAAATAAAGATATAGATCCTGGGTTTTCAACTTCGGGGACATGTCCCAGACTGGGGACATTTCGACTTTCTCCAGGGGACACAAACTGATCTATAGGTCTGAAAAAATATGTTATATTTTGTATTATCTTGAAACACCAGTGTCCACTGCCTGCAACGACCACAATTTCGTATTAAAACGAAAAATGATGTGCCGTGATGTGATGAAATGCTTCGAAATTGCATATTTTCGATGACTTCTGCGGGCAATTCAGGGGACATGATCATTTCCTTACTCATTTTTGGGGACATTTGAGAAAACCTGTTGAAAACCCAGGATATAGATGCTCTTATTCAGAGTAAAATTCATGCAAATCAGGAGAATTCCTTCCTTATTTAATTGGATAGACTAAGTGGAAATCTCAAATCTCAACGTTCAATAAACCGAATATCAATCTGACAACTATACTAAGAACTTTTATTACGTACAATCCAAACCAAAAATTAATGAGCAATATTGCAAAAACTAAATAATAATCAAATTTATAACCAAAATCCGCAATTACATGTATAACAGAAACGGTTGACATATCGCTCTTTCAAAATCAAATGATCATCGTTTTTTTTTTTACAGATTAAATCCTTATCTGACTTGTGCCCTTAATCAACGACAATGGTCGTGTGTATACGCACTGAAAATCTTTCAGAAGTACAAATGTCGTAAGGCAAATTTATTAAAAACTGCATATTATTTTCATGATTAAATTTAAGTCAAACTTGTGCCCAAAATCATGTCACAAAAAGTAAGCTGGTAGTATTTTCGCTCTGTAAAGCCTTCAGAAGTGCATTTTTCATTATGCAACTATTATGTACGTTTCAAACCATTGCAATCCAACATCAAACAATCCAGTATTAAACTGAAATTTCTAGTCCAATAAACAATGTAATACGAACAGCAAACATTCTAATATACTCAGATGAAAAGATACAGAATACCAAACATTTACAATTAACCCTAGCATAGTTTTTATAGATATAATTGAACTTAACAAATATATAATAAAAACTGGCTAGATATTTATCTTGGCGACAGCTAGTATAACGGTGAATAACAATGACATAGCGTAGCCTACAGATATAGACAAATAATTATACTAAAAAAAATAATAGACAAATTAATAAAAACATTTTCTATCATATCAACTGATTCATTCACGTATATACTCTATGTTTTTTATTGTTAGCCAAATTATTAGAAATAGAAAAATAATATTCATAACGTTGATATCGCAGTTATACCCGTAATGCTTATCAACGAGACATAATTAATATTTTTGAAAAACTAATGTTAACGTTAAAAGACCTCTGATTTTCAACCCATTTTCTACCCCTCAGTGATGCAGGTCCTAGGGCTGACATGAAAAAGTGTAATGTCTTTTGGGTGGGATTATAAACTGTGTGCTACAGGCTGTGCACGATAAAGATCCCTCGATAGTTGAAAACGGAAAAGGCCATTCTAATGCAGTTCTGGCAAATTTTCTTCATTGCAAAAAATAAGATGAAAACATTTCTTATGTGTGTTTTAGGAAAGAGTACGTTATTCCCGACAAAGAGCTAGCTGCACCCTAAGATTGTGGATAATTCGTCAGCTTCTGTATACATATACGGTGCTTCGAAACTCTTTATCCCAAATCGACAATCAATTTTTCATCTATACTTCATGCAAAAGAACGTTTTCAAAACAAATAAAGCTCAATAGTTCAACCCATAGAAAAGCCCACTCCTTGACTATTCTGTATCTCCAAACAATATTTTATTCATACGATAGAGTGTTAAGTGTTGATTCAATATTTAATGTAAGGTTTTAAAATGAAAGTAAAGTGGACATACAAAACTTAACCTCGGCTACAGTTACATTTGTCTAGACAACTTCATTGACAGTAGATGGGGGACACGATAACCTAGCTTCAATTTCAATTTCAATTTAGAACCCATTGGAAAAACATTGTAGTCACCAAGAAGTACACTGGAGAGGCTAACAAACACCAATTGTTACTGTGGACAAAACTGGATCCTACCGTATTACTAAAACATGAACTGACCAAAAACGACCAAAAATCGCAATTTAGAAATGAAATTCATGTTCGACCTGATTAGCATGCTTAGAATTCATTGCAAAATAGTTTGAGGTCGGTCTCTGGTCGTTCCTTGTCATTCCTTGACGGTTCGTGTTTTAGTAAGTACGAAATCCCACAGATCTGAGTAGCAAAAAGAATCCCGAAACCTCAAATAATACTTGTAGTTTGAAAATACACGCCAAATGTTCATTGGTAGCAGCAAATGAACTATATGAGGAAGTATATCAAAAGAGCACGTCAATTGCTTCCCATTCTCTTTGTGGAATATACAAAATTGTGTTTGTCAATAAACCTTAAACTTGCACAAGGACAAGTTTGTATTTAATTTCATCTATTATTAATTGAATTGTTCAATATAGTCACTTAGTCTAGTCAATAAATGAGTTGTTTATCAATAAATTCACTCACTATTGATATTGTATTATGATATTAGGTAGGTTATGATAACCCGTTATAATATCTTAGCTAACCTGGAATGTCGAAATACAAATAGGAATACTATAAAGGAAAATTCTAATTTCCTCCTTTTTCTTATCGGGGGAAATTTGCCAAGCTTAGTTTCAATTACATTAAAGTAGTTTGGCAAACACATATCAAATAGAGCATTTTTTGTTTAGAATTTTATATTAAAGAAAATTCTTTTTTTTTATGTTTCTTGAATCGCATACCAAGTTCAAAAGTAAAAAATATTGCATTGTTACGACAATTAATTTGGGTCCTTGAAGTTCTTGGGATGGTTTTGAGACAAAGGTTATCTTGAGTTGCATAAAGAGTGACTTTAACAATGGCCTCAATAGGTCAAAGAGTAAAATCTTTAGCAACATCAATGTGGTATTTAATTTTGTTGAAAGACTTGGAATATGCCAGCACTAACAAATATAACAATATGCAATCTGTAGGTCACTTAGTACAAGTAAATTAGTGCTTTATATTCATTGTGCAATAGTTACTTGCTTTTGTTCAACTGAACAATTAGCAACTTGAACGCTTAGCAACTTTTTTTCCTCAAAAGTACAATACGTTTAGCAACTTGTAAAATAGTAACTTTTTGGAATTATGATAGTAACCTTTTCCAAATGTCCTTTGTGACTGTCTAGATTTGAAAATGTTCTTGAAACTGCTTCAAATAATCTTATACCAAAAAACCTTTACGACACTGACAGAGGGAATTTACCTACACTATTACAAAACACACCTCATTCATCCATGCAATTCAACGACCGCATTCAGAAAACTTTGAATTATATTCCTTACAACCACTTATTCTACAAAAGATTTCATACCGTAATATAGACTTGATAATACTGTCAAAAATACCTCTTACGGATCTCTTCTTGGCCACTGAAACTCCGCACTATTGGTATTGCATGATTAAATCAAATTTCCTTATCGGAAGATATCCACGCTTTTAAGTCAGTCTTTATTCGATGTAAAAAATTCAGGAAACTAATTTTATGCTGAAGTAACCAAATCCTTCTCACGACAATTTCCCATTTAACTTTCGATGGTATCGCGTGAATGATCTTTCCCTATCCTTAAAATAAACTTTTTCACGCACTCGTTCACCGGCTATCAGCTTGCCTAGTGCATCATCAATCGGAATTTTAAAATGTATTATACGTGGCTGCACATTTCATTCAATTATTCACTATGTAAACTAAAGCATAAATTGATTGCAGTCCCTGCGGCATTAATTAAATTGTTTGGAATCAGTAGACAGAATCCTGGAAGTCTATAGAGAACAAGAGTCAATGTCTTCAAATTTCCAGACGGGAACTGACGTACGTGATATTCCAAATGGGATATTGTTCGCATGTGGCTTAAAGTTTAATTAAGAGCTATCTGACCATACGCAGCCTTTTTGCGTTTCCAATTTGACAGAACGTTCTCAATTCATCAAAAATGCATGAAACGCGTGGCGAGTGCATAATGTTACAAATTTTTACGAAAGCATTACAAATTCATGATGAATTCGAAGCGTAAATTGACATTTAATATTGTTAGCACACGGCAAAACTGGAGAATTTATGTCATATTCATGGTATTGTCTTTTATTACACGTGGCACCAGAGAAAGACAATGGAATTCTATTATTCTGGCATTAATTGATTTCCTAAAAAGACTCTTTGAGAACAATGCAATATGGATTTCACGTTGAAGTCAATGATTTGTATAGTTTTGCCTACTCGACGTCGCATTAAAACACTTGAAATGCAATTTAAATTCCATATAAGAACTTGCTGCATCAATAATACATGGTTAAGCAGTAATTAGTCGGAATATGTGAAACCACTTGTGATTTGATGTCAATATATCGCATTGCACAAAATTCGATATTTATCAATATTTTCTTAACATGTCCCACAGTTAATTATGAAAAATCACGTTTTCTAGTGTATCTTAAACGTGTATCAAAGTTTGCAATAAAATTCAATAAAAAATCGTTAGAGAAAGTTGGTGATATCGCGGCGTTGTGAGAAATGGCCTCGTGTGATATATTCACTATGACATGTTGTCAATACCGAGTCGTATAAATCAACGGTAAAAACAATAAAAACTCAAATCTGAAGGTACGAACAGGTTACTGACAGGAAAGCACAACTTCCTTTTCAAAATCATTAAGTGTTGTTTAATGACGATTAAGTTAAACAGGTGGTCGTTATTAATGATTCTAGTGTTGACACTTGGTAAACGACATCACATCCATATTGCACGGTAATTAGAAATTCCACTGTTGACTTGTGATACACTTTATCACAGCCTATTATTGTCCCAGCATAATACGAAATTCGACTCTCGATTGTCAATAGCTAGCAAATATTATGCTCATGTCACCACAGAAACATTGGATACATTTCCTTCTGTCGAAACGAAAACACAATCTTAAGAACACAACGATTCACTTTTCACTTCAGTAAACGAAATGTAAGCAATTGGCAACCGATGATTTTAAACAAATTCTTTAATCGTCATTTAAGACGAAGGCATCATTGGAATAACACAATAAAATTGACGATACGCCTCAATTTATCCTTATGCCAAAAACACAAAATTTAGAGCACACAAAACGAAACGTTAAAAATCAGTGACTTTGAATCCACATTCTGAATATATTAATTTGAGAACATCATCATTTAAGACGAAAACAACATACTCAAATAACATTAAATAAAATTCTATTGATACACCTCAATATATCCTTTTGTCAAAAACACAAAATTAAGAGCACGATTTCGTTTTCGCAGCACAAAAAGAAATGTTCAAATCAGCAATCAAGAGCTTTAAATTTGTGTCTAAAACCGATTCTGTTAATTTGAGAACACCAAAATTTAAGATGAAGCAATATCACTGGTAATGTTGATAATATACCAAAATTTCACCATTTACAGAGTGAATGTTCAATTTATTGAAGCTGCCAAAATGTTTTTTCCAAATTCACTAGTTAAGAGGCCAATATAAATTCAGGAAATGAAGATCTCACATGAAATGTGTGTAGTTCAACATTCTTGAAACGCAATTGATCACTTCTAGTGAGAAAAACTGCAACTCGACAAAAGAGACCTTCGCTCTGCCAGTTCAGTTTTTGTATCTGAGGCCACTGTTATAGGCTGCGGAGAAATACGAACCTACGACCTTACTATAATCTTAAAACTAATATTGAATACCTTAATCCCTCTATTGATGAACACCTAGTCTGACATTGATTTTATGCCTCCGTCAGTGACCATTAAGGATGTCTTAAGTGTTTGGGATTTGAAGGTTTGAGATAGTGGGACAAGTTCCCAGCGTCATCTTCGAAAGTTGATCACTGAAAAATTGTCTGGAAACACATGTTCAAAATCAGTAGAACACAATTTGTACAAGAACAATATCAAAAACTATCAAAGGAAAAAATTGTCAGGATGTACAACTAAAAGCAGGAGAATTTGTTCCACAGAAGACCAATTGAAGACGTAAACGTCAATTTTATGCACTAACAAAAAAGTAGTATTTTACAAAGGCTGCAATTATTCAAAAATTTGCATAGATTTTTTAGCCTTGAGGAACATTTCTGCACTATTTTGACTTAACATGGATCCCAATGTAACCCTTGGTCAATACCTTAAAACAATGTTATGGCTTGGCGAAGATGGTATAAGAAGTTGTCACCATCGAGAAGTATTTGACCTGGTTAAAGAGAATGGTGTAAGTCAATAGTGTTAGGATTATCATTTTCCACTAACACCTGACCAACAAAAATAATGTTTATTTTGGCCAAAATGGTAGACCGTAATGTAGATAATCGTTTCTGGCATCGGAACTGTATCTAATTATCGACCAAAGAGACGAAAATCTCTCCGAATTGCTTTTCCCTTTGAAACATTAGTGTGACAAAGTGTTATATATTATGTGCTTTAAACAGTATTTGGCAATTAGGGAAATAACACTAATCCAGTCAATCGTTTGATGGCATCGAAAATATCCTAAACAAACTTAAGTCCAGTGAATACCAATATTTGAAAAATGGTTTAACGAACAAAACGCTTGTTCGAAAAATTGTGCAAAATCCATATAAACACACTGGCAATACATTGGTAGCAGCTAATGAATTTTTCATTTGAGGTAATATATCAATAAATGTGTAAATATTTCATAATGAAAAGTGGTATCAGGTGTCTTGAAGAGTTACAATACCCTGCTTGGCACCTCCTGCCAAATGACATTACATCAATAGGTTCTTGATGATGTAGAAAGTTTCTTGTTTTGGTATTCGAATACTTTCCAGAGACGTAGGTCGAAGAGTCTGTCACGGAAACAGCGTCTATTCGTCCGGATGAGGCATTACACAGAGGTCATTTGTGCTACAGGCTGAACCAGTTAAATTCCAAGGAACAGTGGAAAATGGAAAAGGGTAGGCTGCATAAATGTGCTGTGTATACGCCCAGTAGGTGTAGAAATGTGGGACATCACAGGTTTTTAAACATAAAAAAAGATGGCTAAGGCTAATGTCAGTTCAACTTAAGAGTAAAGCGCACAAGATTTCACACCTTTGTAAAGCGAGATCGTATCGTAGAACATATCGAACTTGCAAGCCATTGTGTTCGTCAATAGACTATAAAAACAAATACAATACTACGTGAATGAGAACATTTTAAAATTCAATGAAGGATGAAGTCAAACTGATTGATATAAGTGGGAAATTTTTGACTTCAATCGAAAATCGCTTACATGCATTAATAAATATTTGATATGGTAGTGTGATTTTTTAAGGGTGTTCTTTCTCATGATATTTTTGTGCATTTTTCAGTTAATATGATTACTCAGTAATTTGATTTTTTTATTAGATTTTCAATAGTAATTTTACACTTTCCCAGAAAGATGTTTTACTTTATAATTTTTCAGAAAAATCTTTGTTGATGAGCACGACAATGTAGGCTATTATGAGTCCTATTTTTAGGATTACCATGTATGCTTTGCTTTGAATGGCAACATCACTTTTGACTATTCTCTCTGCTGTAAGCTTTAAAAATACACGCGAGTTAAAACTTTATAAAGTAATAATGAAAAAAAATCCTCTTTTAAAAGTATGACAGCTGGTCCTTGGTCAAACCTCTTGACATTAATTTTTTTAGGGAGTAAAGGTTGTAACTTTGTACTAATGACAAAGTTACGAAAGCACAGGCACAGGACGTATAAGTTTAATGTTCTTTTTAACAAAATGTATTAGCAATATATTAAGTGATTTGGTTGATTGAAAAGAAACAAGTTAGTATTAAATGGAAGGTACAGGGTTAAAGTTTGATAAAGGTTAATAATTGTGATGCGTGGGTTATTCTTACCCATTTACAGCAAAATTACTTATTCACAGTCATCAAACTTTTACTAGACGATCGAGACCCTCGTATCATATACACAAAAATTGGTCTTGGTGCATCTTGCTACCTACATTTAGCTTGACGTCATGTTTTCTGGGATTGTCAACAGCACAGACGTTATGAACAGAAATCGGAATGTTCTAAATAGAAGCTATATACGTCGCCGATACTTTAAAAAAAATAAAGTCGGTAGAACTAAATGTCAAGAAGAATTGATTCAAAAAATAATTATCAATTACGTCGAATCTCTGAAGCAGTAAATTACAACAAATTGTCTAACAAAATTTTATATTGAACAGTACATCAATTTTTATCCGCTTTAGACAAACAAAAATAGTATTTACTTTGAATGTAATTCATGCTTGAACCATTTTCTATAGCTTTTTTATATAAACTTCTTTACTTGGGTTTTTATTTACAATTTTCATCGAATTTGTATTGTGTGAGTGTACAAAACAGATTTTGTTCTCCTTTTAACAAAAATCCCTTTACAATAATAAAACTCAAGCACAAACGATCCCAGCCGTGAAACGAACCTCGAAATCCATACAAACACATTGGCAATATCGGTAGCATCTAATGAACTTTTCATTTGAGGAAGTATATCAATGAATGAGCAAATATTTCATAATGAAAAGTGGCATCAGGTGTTTAGAAGAGTTAACATACCCTACTTGGCGCAACACCCGTCACAATTGAATATTTTTACATTCATGGTGTTCACTTATATGAATATGCTAACCCACTTTTTCATCTAAACAGTATTGACCAAATTGTCTGTACAGTGGCTCACTTATTCATAAAGAGCACATTATTTAAGACAACTTAACCCACTTATTCATACAATTTGACTGAAACGTTGTAAGTTAGATTAAAACCATTGCTACATTTTGACTGATTGATTCTCATACAGGCTACTAGACCGGAATACCTGTCTCTCTCAATGCCGCCGGCAGAGAGTCAGGATTACATCCTATTCAATAACTTGATATTCCGCAACCAATTTGGTTGCGTTGAATTATTGTTCTTCCTTGATGTCATTATTAAAAAAACTGACCATTTTCTTGTATGTTATGATGCCATCTCAACATTCAATCCCTTTTTCGACAGAATAAACTAATCCTTGTTGTCTGTAATCCTAGTTGAAATTTTCAAGCTGGAGGTATTTTGAACATGGCCGCCATATTTAAATAAGACTTATCGTCATTGAAATTACATCCAATCAAAAGACTTCTCTCAAAATTAACCAAATCTCCCAAACAGAGGTATAGATTGTAACCATGAATTTCATTGGATAAACACATATATTAGAAAAATGGCGACGTAGTTTGAGTTAAAATACCCGCCTGATCGACATTTCATCTAATTTGTACACAAATACATGATGTCAAGTTGTTGTACGGTACATCTTAATTCATACTTATCTAATACCTTACAAAAATTACTATTTTCAAAGGTCTAAATCAGGTAACACAACATTTCATGATATTTATATGCTTGGTCGTCTGTCTCTAAAATACGCAGTATTATTTAGAGTCAACTTGTCGGTCTAACAGGCTACAATCTTTTTCATTGTTTTCTAGAGTTGATGGGATTTCAAAGTCTCAGCATCACGTTTTTGAGCCATTTTCACAAAAATCAAAGTCGCAATAATGAAATGTCTTGATCTCAAACACAACTACCAGAAAATAACAGATAGGCTCATACATGTATATCTTGAAAACTCTGGTACAAACAATTTTACCAACTGATCGTTAAGTCTTTTGAAAGTGTATATGTATATCAAATACAAATGGCCATACACCCATTTTGGTGTTCTTATATTTTTTTAACGACCCATATTTGTTCCACGCTGTAGTTGTCAATGATACGATTGCATTCAAATTCACATCACCTTTCAATAACCTCGCATACAACTAGCAAACCACTTTCTAAAACGTCTCAAATGTTTTCATGCCAAAGTAAACACTATACCTACATAGAAAACAAATTATTTCAACAAGTTGTTTACTTTTAAACATATTTAACTGTTGGGCAAACAAGGCGTTCATCACTTGAATACATTAATTCAAAATAGTAAACCCACTTACGTTTTGATTATTTTGGAGATGTTTTGGATTCGTTACTACTATTGTTTAATCAAGTAAAAGTCTTAAAAGTGTCAAGTGAATTTCTTTGGGTTAATTTGAGTTCAAAACAGTGAGTGAAAAAATAGGACAGCTAATGTGCAAGTCTTTAAAGGGGTTGCTAAGTGATTTTCTAGCTTTTTGAATGTACATGTATATTGGGGTCATTTATTGCGTATATCGGCAACATACCACTTTTCGGGGTGTTTGTCAGGGGGTTATGGCGCATGAAGAATGAGGATGTATATAATTTTTTCTCTAGCCCAACTTTGATTTGTCTATATTTTACTGTATAAGGTCTGTTGTTGCTTGTGGTCAAATGCATCTGACCTCCTGATGATGAGGAGACACAAGACAACAACCCTTGTGCTATAATCCATATTTTGTCCTAGTTTGGAAAAGAACAGGGAGCTTCGTGAATTTGGGCCACAGATTGAAAAGGGTTGGGAACCACTTCTGTATATGGATGGCATCACTATCGCAAAAGCAGTTATCAATCTCAAAAGGTCTTTGCGATAGTTACGTCATAAACCACTTCGATGTATAAGTCCTAAGCATTATTTACAATTTGCCCTTAGGCTTAATAATGTAGACGAGCAAGTGTTAAAACGGACTAATAAAGTGACCTAAAAGAGTCAAAAAGTATATGACAAGTTCATATTTACCCCTACAGTGTGAAGATATTCAATGATCAAGATTAGACTGATCTATTTATTGGCTGTAAATCTTAGTTAACTATTTTAATAGTGTCTTTATGGTGATAATCTAATTTATTGACATAGCTACAAGTGTCCAACTCCAATCGCTAACTTCATGACTTGTAAACGCCTTTAAACTATAGAACACCTTTGGACACATTTTAGATTGCAAAAAAATACAAATTTATGTGCTAGTAAGCTAATCGTTCACATAGGTCGTGGGGGGGGGGGCACACTTTATTTCGATATGGGCCAAAATTGAGTGAAATACTATTCTTATTTCAATAATGTCGAGTGTTTTTTTGATCGATAATCGAAACCTTAGAAAGATATTAAATTGTGCATTGTATTGAGTGGATACTGTAAACAAAACACATACTTATGTATATTTTAACACATCTATTCATTTAACCAGGAAAAATGTGAAACCTGTGCTCGCATTTGTAATAGAATGAAAAAGTTGCATCGCATGCTACACTTAAAATAATACACGGAACCTTTCTTGTCACGCCGCTATGAGTGTAAATGACAAAAATTAAAAAATAACAATAATTTAACACTGTAAAATTATACCTAATCAAGGTGTTGCCTGATGAATGAAAAATAAACTGGCAATAAGTGGTATTTTTAAAACTAAAATTATACACTCGTAAATAGTTCTACCTATTAAAATCATTATGTATCATTACAGCACTCACAGCTGTTACACCTTCGCTTTATACACGCCCTGAGCAGTGATGTGCAACAATTTGTACTGGAAAAACTAACATTTAATTGACACAGCAATCCAGGCGTATGAATATTCAGACAGTTTTTGATTTATGCTTTACATAATAAATACTTTTTTCAGGCACATTCAACAATTTAGCTCTGGTGGATATTAATACAGCAAATTGCAATTCTATATGATCATCATAAAATGCAACCAACGAAGTTTGCAATTGTGGGGGTTTGTCCTTCACCATCAGATGCAAATGTCTTCCCTTCAGATCAGTTGGTAGTGCCAGAACTGAAACCGTTTTGTTGCAACAGACTAAAGCTAAAGCTTATTTTATGCATGTAGTAAATTACGTTTGCAAATAAGTAATAGTCCGTTTAGGGGCATTAACGTGGTTTATTTAATTCATGCAATTTATTAGCCTACCCTTCAAATGAAACGTTTTGAATTTTAAGCAATTCAGGGCATTTTTGACCAAACCGTAAAGCCAATTATTGGGTACAGAATCAAAGAGAGTAATTGGGTACAGAAATTATAAATATAAATATTATGCAAATGAGGTTAATTTAGGAAAAAAGGAACTAAAAGCCCGCTTTGAAGTTAATTCCTTAAACGCCTATTTAGATAAGACCAAAAACGTTATGTCTAGTTTTGTATCCATTAAGCCGGTGTTTAAGTTTGTTTAGCCCTCGTTTAATATTTCCGATTGAATGGGCCTGTCAAGCAAATAAAACCCCTCAATATTGATAAACGAGAAAGTCTAGCCCAACTGAATATCAAAAGGGATAATAAGAAGATCTTTTATATTGTAAATGGGCTAAGATATCGACAGAAAAATCTATTTGGTATGAAAACCACATTCTTTATTGTGCAAGCGTTAAATACAATAATCGTCGAGGTTACTTGGTACAATTCGAACCGAAACTGGTCGGGCGACATCGGGTATTAGCTATCTGCTAGTGCATATATGTTATAATTGTATGAATGAATGAATGAATGAATGAATGATTTTTCATATTCCAAAAGCATTTTGATATAACGTATTTATACCAAAAACATCAACGAAACAATATACAGACAGAAACAATATATTTTTACAAGGTTCACTAAGATTATGTGCAACAGCTGGTCTTTGATCAAACCTTTTGGCATTGATCTTTCTCGGATTATCTGCACACATTTACAGTTTTATCGACTGGTATTATGGGCAAAATGACATATACGAGATCATAGACTTTCACATCCTAATGAGAATGCATGACCATCATCACATATTTAAAAACAATTAAAAGGCACAGACATAGATCAACCATCACATGGAAAAATTTCGAACTAATTAGTTTTACATCAAAAGTATACATCAAAGTATATATATTCTTTGTTAACGATTTTGAAACTCATATAAACGCATCAGTAAATTAAGTCGGTTTCATAAAAAATTTAATTCACTTTGCCACAGATTTGAAAAAATGGATCGAAAATTGACTGCATTTTTAAAGGGATATGTTCACTAACTATTCGACCAATAATTTTTTTTTTTGTCTCAGAACCTGTAATTTTTTAGTTATTCTAATCCATAATAATGTTCACAACTCTCCCTCGAAATATAAGCCTTCAAATCCCTGTGTAGCCATAATGATGAGCGTTTGAAAGTAAAAAATACGACTTGTCGTTTAGCAAGACTATGCGTTATATAGAGAAGACAAATACAGAAAATGTAAGATAAATGTTTAAGAAGGGATATAATTGAAGGGATTATGAGATTTTTGTGCAGTTCTAGTACTTCTGGAGGCTATTCACATAATATTAAAGGCTAAAATCGACCCTCAAAAATGATGAACATTCCCTTTTAAAAGCATCAATATCATTTAACTCATTAATCATAGTCAAAATATCATTAGGATCGATCTGGAATATATTTGGAATATCGATTACATTGACAATATATAAATAAATATCTAGTTATGGTATGTGGAGCCATTTATTGTTTTATCAAACTCGATGATATTTCCTATTTAAATTCGTATAAATGTAAATTGAAACTACCAGAGCGCGGCGTATATCATCCCACTCAAATGATGACTTGTTCACATTTTTTAACTCATCATAGCTATCCAAGTTTTCAATCGATGTATAGTTATGTATTTAATCATAAACCAAAAAATATTATGCTCTTGACCCAAACAAACACGATGAATTTTTCAGTTACTGGTTGGAAGAAACCTCCCCGACCCCCCTTCCTCCAATAAAAAATCTTGAAGGGGTACTAACCCACCGCTAACCACTTATCTATTTAATAGGTTTCTGTACATTTCTAAACTTATTATTTCTAAAACATTAACACATTTCAACCAATGTTCTGCACAACCAACATATTAATAATAATAAACTCTTTATTTTACATGGGTCAGAATTAGGCCCAATACCACATGTGATACGGTCCTGTCTCACACTCAGCCCATGGGGACAAACATAGATACAACAACAACATATAGACAAAAAACAAATTGATTGACAGAGTATGATTTAGAGATCGACAGAGTATGATTTAGAGATCGACAGAGTATGATTTAGAAATCAAGTACGTGACCACATACAAATCAGTTAGTTCGCTGTTCTGATTGCATCATGTCTTTATGTTTCAAAAGTATTCAACCTAAATGAATGTTATGTTATGCGCTATACCATAAATAATGCAAAATTGTTTCTTCTCAAACCTCAATACATGTACTTACTGCATCATACCTTTCAAAACATAAAGCATGCATTCGATGTTATGTTATGTTATGTAACCAGAAAATGTACCAAATAGTTTGTTTGCAGCTCTGATTGCACTTTCTTTCAAAATTGTACTGCGCACTAAACATTATTAACCAAATAATGTGTTAAAAATTCGGAATTCGTCACGTTTCAAAACATAAAATATGTCCACTAAACCGTTAACAAACAAAATGCAAATTACATTGTATGCTGATATGCAAAGATAAAATCGACAGTCACGAATAACGGATGTGTCTGAATATTTCAACGTCAGCATTGCATACAAGTTATGTAGAATTTCACACTATATTTTTTATGTTATTGAACGTTCCAAAATGAAATGAAAGGAGTTTTACGGCTTTTCTGCACCTATATGGGTAAATTGAGGACAGGCAAACGCCATGCAGTGTGCAATGAGGGAAATTTTGCGAGGGATCTTTAACGTGCACAGCCAATAGCACCCAGGACCTCGGTTTATTGTCCCATCCGAACTACTAGACGCCTTTTCCATGTCAGCCCCTCCGACTATAACGTTCCAGACAACGGAATAAATTAATGATTTTGACGCACTATTCCCATGTCAATGTAGTCAAATAACGAATGACAGTAAATTATTCATATGTAAAGTTACTTGATAGTGTATGGAAAGTATATCATATTAAAAAATCATAAGTTACCAAAATAAACATGAATAATTTTGACGTGTCTGTCACAGATTTAGGTCAGACCCTAAAATAGCTGTTCATGATTTATCACAGAAAAATAACCCTCGTTCAATATCTTTAGTTTTTATAGCTTGTTGATATGATATACCGTCAATATTGAAGATATTGTAATTGAAAATCAAATAAGCCACTATATATCGTTCAGTCTTTATATGCCCGTCTTGGAAATCGACTTTCAGTTCAGCAGAAGGCATTTGCACAGGGAAGTGTTCACTAGTAAATTTCAAACTAAACGTGATAGTTCTTGGTGGAAGTACATTACATTGTTGTTGCTTTTTGTTCTTATTTGTAGATATAATGTCATAAAAGCAACATTGCATAAAAGTTTCTTAAAATCTGCTCTGAATGAACTCAATATATAAAACAATAGCAAAAATACTGAAGTTTTATAAAAAAAAATATTTAAATAGTCTTCGTTATCAGCTTTTTTTAGTTAAAGTGCACAACACAACACACCATTATCAGCTAATTTCTCATTCAATAATTGAAAGTGTACAGCACAGCACAACATATTATAATGACTGCTAGTGTAATCAGTCAATTAGAGATAATGTGCTCATGCACAAAATTACCTATAATATTATCAATATGAATATAATTGTACGTTATTTTTGTGATAATGAGTTATATGTTGTCAATTATTATTTTTTACATGTAATTGTGCTGCATTGTGTACAAATAAATGCTGATAATGATGATAATGATGTGTATTATTAGGAAAACAATGAGCGGTATAATTGTTTGAGATGAAACTCATGATTTTGGTGCATTTTGACGTCATCTACGTTCATATCAACATTTGTTTGAAAACGTATTGAGCGACATCGGTTTTTTTTACTTTAAAACACCTTTGCATGAGCATTGGGATCTTAAAGGGGACCAGTCTTCATTTTTATTGGTTGATTTGGGTCTTGAATATACTTAAGTATCCTTCAGAAGCACTAGAAATGTACGAAAATTGCATATTTCCTTCAAATATATCTTAAATTAGACATTTCTCCTTCTATTTCTATAGTATCGCTAATGTGTAGTAGGGCATTATAACTTTCAAATGCTAATAATTATGGATGCACATGGATTTGAAGACTCAAATTTCAATGGTGAGTTGTGATAACCAGTACTAAATTGCTGAGCTAAAAAATCCCCGTTTCTGAGACTTGAAAAAATCGACCCACGAAAATGAAGCCTGTGCCTCTTTAATTAGTATGTTCAATTGGCTACTGTAATGTTACTTAAGTCTTCAATCAGTTATTCCCTTAGAGGAACTGTAAATAGGTTTGTATATCTATCAGGAAAGCATCACTTTGCACCATCCCAATTTGAAATCTAAAGTGAAATGGCTGAAACCACAGACGTAGTTTTGAAAATTAGAATGGTGCTAATAGATGTTATAAGTATCCCAGATACACATTCACAAAACTAATAAAACCTCTTTACAATCCCTTTAAAGGGCAATGTTCAGTATCACTTAAGTACGAGTCGTATTTTTGACTTTCAAACGCTGATAATTATTGAAACACAGGAATTTGAAGGCTTAAATTTTGAGGGAGAGTTGGGAACATCATTATGGATTAGATTAGCTAAAAACATCCAGGTTCTGAGACAAAAATATTTTTGCTCGAGATGTTAGTGAACATGTCCCTTTAATATAAGTTCATAAACATAATGGCTGTGCCAAAAAAAATTCGGTGACACGATGTGTTATTTTTAAACAGAAAACTATTTATAATTTGTTGAAAGAGAACAAAAAACAATAAACAGAGACTCGCAAACATGTCTTAAACTTAGAGTAAATAATGACTACAAGCTTTAAATTTACTGTTAACCCGAAATTTGAAATGTTTATACTGACAACTAATGTTTAAAATTAGCATAAAATATAGCCAACATTTCTTTCAAGTCGGTATTTATGAAATCTTCACTCCTTCAAATTATTTTTATTATCCGCAGGTGTACATAATGCGAATTCTCTCGGGTATATTTAGTACCAGAAAAATTAATTAGCATTCAAAACGACATATTTTTTATTTCATTTTTCTTTAATGAGTTTTTTTTTAATGTCCTGACTGAAAAATGGTTCAGTTATTCCTAAGGAGATCGTAAAGCATCCGTCGAGTGGGAGGTAAAAGTGTTTTAAAAAATTATTGAGAAATATAAAGTTAAAGTTATTGTTCGAAATTAATAAAAATCGTTCAAGTAATTTATCTCTACCAACATAAAATCACATCCAAAAGATTTTATGCATGAAAGTGTGGCCAATGCTTGCAAAATTATTTTCAGTTGAACCAATTGTCCACAAAAACAAGTCTCTAAAATCCATGAAAGCACAGCATGGCTTTGGCAACCCACAGAAGCCTCCCACTTCGGCCCAGTGCCAGCTTTCAACCCTTATCAACTACTTGTAGCCCAATAACAACTGCATAACAACTAGACGTTCAAGCATTTCATCTCTAATAGTATCAAGACAATTTCCAAGTAATTGATTACTTACGTTATAGTGTTCCTATCCTAAGGCAATCCCAATGGACAATTTTGATGCGAAACCACAACACACCATCTGAAGAACACTCGACCCAAATGAGTCTCCAGTTTCATAACGTTTCGTTAAGGAAGGGCAAGTTTACCCGCCAGAACATGTACCGACTCTATTTCGCCGGCAGGTAATCGTGTATATGACTACCAAAATGAAAGGCTGCTATAAGGATCAGTCTGCTGTTTGAATTGGATTAGGTATATAAATCGGCTTATAATCAGGCAATGTTTTTGCAGATTGTATTCCAATTATGAAGTTGAAAGCCCTTAAATATTTAACCAAACATGAGGGACTAGCCATAAATTCGATTAACAGTATTGGCTGTCTGTTATGGAAATCATATCTTGGTTTATAAGCATGTCAACGTACATGTATATGAAGACGATGTGTTTTGTTACACAATGATGTCAGATCTAAATATATTAAGATTGCAAATTTCATATGACATCTTAATAAAAAGCAAGATTTAAATCAAATCAATAACGTAAGATAAAAATATTTCTATTTCTGTATTATTATTTCAATATCGCTCTATATTTGATGTATTGAGCACTTATTTAACAATGAAAATATTCTTTACACATCAAGTATTGATAATAATTGATTACATAAGGGGAACAAAATATGCCATAAATTATTGATCAGTACCCACAAAACAACAATTCAACCAAAAAAGCATACCAATTGCATGGATGACACCGAACAAAGCTTCAAAAAATGCATATAAAAATAAAAAATCACGAAGTCAAAATTGAAAACACAGTTTTTTGTATGCAGAAAGACGGTATGTGTTGAGTATTTAACGATTGTGTTGGTTGTTTGCCAAATCACATAAATATATGTCAAATTTACCTATAAACACATTGGAGAAGTAAGGAAAATGAATCTTAATTCATAACATCGAATTTGACTGAAATTCGGATGTTTTAAACATTAAAAATGATCATATGAACATTTTCACTTCACAATCGCTAATTTGTTAGGATTTGTGAGCAACTTTGACAGTAGAAATGAATCATATTTGGTCATTAAGCTTTCTCATTGACCAAACCTAGTTAAAAACTCTCAGCAGAACCAAATTTGGCGAAAATTTAGTGTTCGTGATTAGTGTTGCTAACTAAAACATAATCTTAGCTAAACGGGTGACAGAATTAGATTAAAGTTAAGCGTAGTTTACTTTACGTGATGTGTTAGCAGTGTGACCTTCCGTATTCAAACAATATCAAGAATTTTACAACCGCCAAGATGGCATTTTAACTATCGACTTTTATCACACGCTGGCTGGTCGAAATTTTAACAGATAACTGTTGAATTTTGCTTCATTCAAAGCTAATTTAACAGTATCAATTGATGAAACAATACTAAACTGCTAAAATTTTGATTCGTTGGGACTTTTTCAAGTATAAAATGGAACATACGTATTTGATTGTAAAAATAGACATTTTTGCAGAATGTCTTGAATAAAACCTTGCTGCTTATTTTTTGTAAAAAAGGCAGTTTTGATCGAATAAGCTGTTTTTACTTTTCTACAAAGTACTTAACAAATTGAGCACCATTGCTTTTGATTATAAAATTCATAGTCTAGCAAAACTTCTTGATAAAAAACCTCACGATGTCCCTGATAGATAGTCATTTTTAAACTATAAATACACATGAAATCAGATACGCCAGATATAATTATAAATTCAGTAAAAAATGTAAAAATATTCATCAAAACTATTCAAACTGAACATTTTAATACACTCATGAATAGCGTAAAAAAAAAATATTTTAGATTTTCATTTACACTTTGCATTCTCTTATATAAATTACTATCAGTACACATGAGAGATTATCATATTACGATGTTCAATATACGATGAATTTTTCGATACAGTAACTCCTGGGTTTTCAACTTGGGGGACATGTCCCAGACCGGGGACATTTCGACATTTTCCCGGGGACAAAAACTGAGCGACAGATATAAAAAAAAGAAAACCATTGTAATATTGTGCATTTTCTGGGTAGATATACATGCAATGTCCACTGCCAGCAACGGCAACGTAGTAAAAAACAATATGATGTGACTTTATCCTGCTTCAAAATTGCAAAAGTTTTTAATGACTTCCGCTGAAAATATTCAGGGGACATGGTCATTACCTCGTGAGTAATCGGGAACATTTGAGAAAACCAGTTGAAAACCCCGGCAGTAACTCATAAAAAAAAGTATAAAAGCTACATTTAAAATTTTCGTTTAAACACAGGGCATTCTCTTAAAATGCATGTCAGTTTTACAAAAATATAGATTCACTGAACTAGAACTGATGTTTGGAGGGGAACAATTCGTGTCATAAGGAGTCATGTTTTATTAGGAGTCACGTTACAGTTCTGCCGATTAGGTTACTGGGGAAGTAACACTATTCTTTTTGATAAAAATGTACTGATAAGCTCGTATTTATGTTTACAATCCATATGGGAGTACATGTCTATAAAAGTATTTCGTTTGACCAAGTTTCGACTTATTATTTGCATTTAATATAGAAAGTGCAGTGGTTAGGGAAAAAATCTCTATTTCGTTTCAATCCAACCTTAAGGTAAGCTCAAGTCGACCACGCTACTGGCAGAATAAGAACAACTGAATTTTCCAAAAAAAAAATCAATACATGTATAAGTTTTGCATACATGGTCACACCGACACTGCAAAAATCGCACTTGCTGTAAGAAGATTGCTCATGTCCTATTTAGAATCTGATAGTCGTATTGGACATGTGGATTCTGCGACTATTTAGTAGATTTTGGCTTCTAAAATTAGTCCATTTCAAGACTGCGACGGATCAAACGAATATCTTGGAATTGCCAGTCCACCTGTATTATTTGATTTCAAATCGGATATGGAAGAAGCATAAAAGAGCGCCACAGCGATGTATATCATAAAGTCGAACTGCTCTACTTTTAACGTTAAAGAGGCACAGGCTTCATTTTCGCGGGTCGATTTGGATAAGTCTCAGAAACGGGGATTTTTTAGCTCAGCAATTTAGTACTGGTTATCACAACTCACCATTGAAATTTGAGCCTTCAAATCCATCTGCATCCATAATTATTAGCATTTGAAAGTTATAATACCCTACTACACATTAGCGATACTATGCAATATATAGAAAAGTCATCTATGGAAATAGAAGGAGAAATGTCTAATTTAAGGTATATTTGAAGGAAATACGCAATTTTCGTGCATTTCTAGTGCTTTTCAAGGATACTTAAATATATTCAAGATCCAAATCAACCAATAAAAATGAAGACTGGTCCCCTTTAATGTTACAATTATCCTCTACTGTACTACGTTATAATCTACCCTTGGGAGATATAACTAACGTCCATTGACATAAGTCATCCCCGTATCTTGACTTATTTCAGATCGATTACTTAAATGAATTCCGAAGTAATAAAAAATTGATATTATACTTCAGGGAATTTATTCTTTTGTAAAAGAAAATGAAACGTATCTCAATGATATGTCATACCATTTTGTTTCTTCTTCAAGGAAAAGTTAATTCATTAATCCGGGAAATAGAATGACAGTGTTGCTTTAGTTTTATTTTAGTCATGTCGAAAGTACACAGCGCTGTTGTCAGCGGTATAATGGGTTTCCTATCCAATGTTAGTTTAGTATTACAAAAACGTATGATTAAATATATGTTTTGTCCACCTGAAATCGAGAATATATACTAAACATATAAATATGTTGTATATGAAATGGGAATTCCAACAAAAAGGCTTTCGAGCTATAACTGAACTTTTTGCAGTTGCAGTTCTAAGAAACTTCCCGAAAATATGAAACCAGCAACTCACAAGTAATAAACCAGCACTGACCCTAACATAACTTTACTTTAACATAATGTTACATAAATTACAATGTTTTCTGTAACATGACCACATTGTAAATTGTATAGTAACACAATACAACGGTTTCACTCCAACATAACGTAACGTAAATAAATTCAGACAAAATATTCTCAGTAACATAAAAAGTAACAACATTTTCATAACCAAACATAAATTGTACAACACAACAACGTAAGATGAATTAATCAACAACGTACGTCGCCATGTTTTATGATACATTCCATTGTACGTCGCCATGTTTTATGATACATTCCATTTATTAGTGTCCTGACAGACTAGACATATTATAATCATAAACTGTGAATACACCCAGCCATTACCTATTATCATACTGGACAATCCAAACAATGCTGGACAGTGGTCAAACAATGTCCGAACGAGATTCCTGCTATTCTGATCGGTCTCTAGGGACGCGGGATTAACACTTTGATCAAACATTCCTGTCAATAATCAGCAGGAACTAGAATACAGACCGTTATTGTATTAACGAGATTAGACAATGTCCCAACCGGAGTCCTGTTATTCCGTGGACTCTGGGGAGATGGCATTAACACTTTGTCCAAACACAACTGTCAATGGCGAGTCTTTGATTAACGGGATTTTCAGCACTCTTATTGCATTGTATGAGCTATGTTACAGATTCTTTTCGGAAAAATTAGCAAAAAAATGCATTATCTGTGCTATAGGAGCCACTGATTGCAAAAATTCAATGAAGTTGGATTCACAATCTCCAAAATCGGCATAACATGTGCTTTAGTAGCCATTAGAACATTCAATGTAGCATATATACACGTTGAATTCATTGCTGTATGACTTGCGTTAATGTTTTTTTTTTATTAAAGTCTAACTGCAAAGGTTCCTCTTCCGTGTATATTCTATCAGTGTTGTCTATAAACCATGCAGAAGTCTGATAACATCTACAAAGTCTGCATCACGTATGCTATAGAAGCCATACGATACGACAAAAACGTGGAATAAAACGTATGTTGTACATAATTGCACTCAATCACTGATGCATGTTTTGTATTGCATCAACAATTCTGCTATTCCATGTTCATCAGACTTTCCTAATAGAAATCATAAGTTTTTATTCTATTAGCAATTCAGCACCGTATGTGCCATACTAAAATAAATCTCAGCAAAAGATCAAACACGAATAGTAACTGAAGCATAAGTTGCATATTGGAAATCGAAATAACTTGTTTGCCTACATGGTTAAAATACATGCACATGACAAATATATAATTGAATAATCAAATGCTATGAAAACTATGAAAAAGCCGATATTATATTATGAATTTCTATATAAATGACAAGGAAATATGAAAAACCTTTCATGAGGAGTTAGTCAAAGTAGTTCATTAAAAGTGCTAGAAAAGAAAAAAAGTGCATAGTTAGTGAATATATTAGAAAAATAATGAAAATGTTATAATGAAAAATGAAAATTGAAAGATATAGAAAAGTGAAAGAATACATACAAGAAATTTGGTCGAGATATGAAATTTGATTGTACTTTAGCATATTAAATTGACTTACTTTGAAATTTCAAATGCAACACATGCCGGTTTCAGAATTATGACCATCCTATGACGTTAACGTTAAATGAAAATTGCAATCTAGACACAAAAAATAATGGATCTTACCTATGTTTTATTGATTGGGTTTAATAATCCAATGAAAATCTGGTACACCGTTAAGAGTAATGTATATCGCTGTTATATCTATAAAGTAGGTATAAACTTGTTCATATATCCCAGATGTGAAACGTATACTGTCCATATACAAGCTATTAAATTCATAAATCCAATATTAACTGAAAATTCACCGAAGCATGGACGTATATGGTTAGCATCCAGCTCCTTCATAACATATCACTGTTACTGGTAGAAGTCAAATTCATTGCAGTCATAGCGCACAGTAGAAAGTCATGTGATAGACCATGTGACCTGTCAATCAAAGGTTTTTCATGAATGGAGGAAGAAAAGTCAATATGTATTTTTTATTATCCAGTTTCTTATGTTCAAGATATAGTAGTAAGACTCCATGACCACGACTACGACATCTTCAAGGCTCAGTAAGCGAGAAGAAAATGTTGAATAGGTCGTTGAAATGTGTACAAGTTAAGAGTTTTGTATTAGTCCTTTGACATGTCTAAAACCTTTTATAAACAATATTGTACGTTATGGAGGCATTAAGTGTACGGGACTACAGACCTTGACTGTATATAGATCTACAATATAATATGATTGAGTAAATCTTTTTGAAGTACAACGTAATAAATGCCTTGTGGACCATAACGCTTGCTTTGATGCACTTCAAAATAACACTGAACAGACATTTTTTTTTACAAAAGATGTATTAAAAATTAGATTTGACTAGAATTTAGAAAAATATTATTAAATTATGACGTGACGTAATTAAGTTTTACTTTTGGAAATCGCTTTATCTGCAAACGGCAAGATCATGCTTAAAATCATGACCATTTAAAAAAACAAATCCCATGCTTCATGTATCAGTATAGTTAAGTGAATTGAAAAGTTAAATATCGTTTTGAAAATCGTTTCTAATTATCTTTAACACATATACAAGCCATGTACTTGAAAGATTCAAAAGTTGTGGTAGGCAAAAACTAAAATCATTGCCTGGGTGAAACGTATTCCTATGCCATTACTGTATGACGATGCCCAATCGGAAGACCAAAGTACGACATAAAATTGCATTTATCTTGGATACGACTGTATTCAGAAGTCTAATGTAGAATTTAAAATTTCATTTATACTAATGAGTCAAAATTGTGTGGAATAGCCGAACAAATTAAATTAGCCTTAGAACGTCGACGGTTTAAAAACAAAAAACGCTTTGGGACTTGGATATACCTGAAAGCATATACATGTATACAAACTGTTGTATATACAAACTGAGTAGAAAACGCAGCTGTCCTAACAAAATTATTTTCATTTCACCCTGCATGCCGCTGCATCTTATATGTAAAACTTTAAAATCTTTTTTTTAAACTTCATTGATACTGCGGAATGAACCCAATTTTAAAATTCGTGTGGAATAGCCTATCAAATTAGCCTTAAAACGTTAACAATACGTGTCTTAAGAATATCACAGAGAAATGTTAAGTGATTTGTAAACACCGAGTATTCTTGTGTCATGTTTGCAATATTACACGGCAATGTTAAGTTACGTGTTTTATACGTCACTAATGACATATCAAGTAAGTGAATGCACGTAACAAACTCACTTCAATATTTTGACCTCTTCAAAAGTGTCATGGTCATGTCGTTATGACACTGTAATTCCATTATAGTTTTGATTGTCAAAATATTAATATATGTACCGACTTTGAGTTCTGACACGAGCGTTGCGTCGGCGATTGAATATCGTTGGTTTTATGGTAGATGACAAGAAAACGTTCGCTTTGAGCGGATGTAGATATCGCAAACAAGGTAGTTGGTCGTAGCATTGAGTTTCAGATTGAATTTTGCAAATGTATTTTCAGCAGCATGTGCATCATAGTGATGTGACCCAAGCCCAAACATATGTTGAAAAGCAGGACGCAAAACTAAAGCGCTTACTATTAACAGAATCGCAAAACCACAGAAATCTTATTGAAGTTGGAATGGTAGATTTAGGAAATCTCTTTGCAATCACTCGAAGGACACGCAGAAATTATATACGGATATTTAATTTTTTGGCACACAAACAGACAGTCACATTTTACAAAATTCCATATAAACATATCGAACATAATTAAGGGAATCAGTCAAAAATTTAAGTCACATGGTCCTGGACAGAGTTGGCTAATTCTAATAATGGATGTGATAATCATTGAAAATTTCTTGTGTACTATACACAAAACAACACAGACGAAATGCAGTATTAACATTTCATATGCACCTAAAACGACCTAACCCTATTCAACAGCCCGCTGTTAGATTTAACACAGGGTTGCGATATTTAAACATTCAACAAAATCCTTCCCAAATATTTAACAATATAAAAACAAAATCGGGTTGCACAACAACGTTACTTTTCATGTCTCCATGTTGATTGAACTAAACAGTGTCTTCGCAGTGTCGAAATCAATCTAAACGATACGAAATAAAAGAAGTTGTACGCTCTACGCCACTCAGTATGCAATGAGGTAAATTTTGCCTGGGAAGCTGCATTAGCAAACACTTTTTTTTATTTCCAACTGAGGGGAATCTTTAGAGTGCATATTTGAGATCCATAATTATTCACGTTTTAAAAGCGTAATGTTCAAAAGCAGAGACAACATTTTAATATGGCTATTTATTCAAATATTTTATAAGGACATTATCATTTCAGCGAAACGCATTAGGAGGCGGTTAATTATCACTGACCTAAACCATTTGAAGAACGAAATAGGCATTTGAACAACATTACTACTATAATCATTCCATGTTTGTACTTTAAGAGCGTAATTTCTAGAAGCAAAATGTATTATTTTTTCTAATGGGGCTATTTTTCAAGGCATTGATCATTACTGTAGATAGCTATCAGCTTAATGCTTTAAAGAAGGTACAAATTACCATGGGTTGAAACCATTAAAACAACGAAATGAACATTTGACAACATTATTTGACAACGTTTATGTTTTCAAGGCATTGGTCATTAATGTAGAAAACTATCAGCTTAATTCTTTGAAGTAGAGACAAATTATCATTGGTTGAAACCATTAAAACAACGAAATAGACATTTGACAACATTATTTCGAGGGCAATAATTGAAAAATAAACATTCATTAAAGGGTATCTAGAAAATTATTAACCAAAAGCACCAATAATGATGGACAAGATAAAAAAATAAACATTCATTAAAGGGTATCTAGAAAATTATTAACCAAAAGCACCAATAATGATGGACAAAATCAAAAATAAACTATCATTAAAGGGTAACTAAAAATTATTAACCAAAAGCACCAATAATGATGAACAAGACCAAAAATAAACATTCATTAAAGGGTATCTAGAAAATTATTAACTTAAAACACCAATAATGATGGACAAGATAAAAAATAAACATTCATTAAAGGGTATCTAGAAAATTATTAACCAAAAGCACCAATAATGATGGACAAAATCAAAAATAAACTATCATTAAAGGGTATCTAGAAAATTATTAACCAAAAACACCAATAATGATGGACAAAGATCAAAAATAAACATTCATTAAAGGGTATTTAGAAAATTATTAACCAAAAACACCAATAACGATGGACAAGATCAAAAATAAACATTCATTAAAGGGTATCTAGAAAATTATTAACCAAAAGCACCAATAAAATTATTAACCAAAAGCACCAATAATGATGGACAAAATCAAAAATAAACTATCATTAAAGGGTATCTAGAAAATTATTAACCAAAAGCACCAATAATGATGGACAAGATCAAAAATAAACATTCATTAAAGGGTATTTAGAAAATTATTAACCAAAAACACCAATAACGATGGACAAGATCAAAAATAAACATTCATTAAAGGGTATCTAGAAAATTATTAACCAAAAGCACCAATAATGATGGACAAGATCAAAAAATAAACATTCATTAAAGGGTATCTAGAAAATTATTAACCAAAAACACCAATAATGATGGACAAAGATCACAAAGCCCTCAATTTCAAACAACGTAAAGCACTATTTGATTGGCTTATGGTTAATCCCTAAATGGCCTTGTCAAGGTGTTGTTGGAATCGTAAAGTATACCTTGTGAAGTCAATTAACGTTAATCATTACCCCATTAACGCCATGACTTTACAACCTGAAGTCATGCGTATACTTGCATACTTTGGTCTATTAATCCTGTTTAAATTATGTAAGAAATTTCACACGTATCTTAAGATGTTGTTTACACTAGAATATAAAATCAATAATCAAAAACAAATGTACTGAAAATTTCTTAAATAATGTAAATAGATTGAAACAATACCGCCCATTAAAAATATTTTTTTAGATATTTTTTCATTAGCGGAGACGAAGAAGCACGACTTCAAAGCGTTTTAGACAATGTTTCGCCATAGAAATTTGAAACTTTAAAAGAGATTGTAAACTTTTCTCGTGTTTTGAAGATGGCTTCAATTTCCACCAATCCAGTTTTAATTTAGACGTCTATGGCTCTTTCAATACGACTAAAACCTTATAGCAAACGCCTTTTAGAAGCTTTTGAAAAAGTAATTAAGCATTTCTATAATAATTACAGACAACTGAGGAGGAATTTGAACGATGCTAAAAAGGCCATGCACTGGTCCGATACACTTAAATAATCCAAGAAAGCTCTTAACAAAAACTGTAGGGGAAAGGGTAGCTTCAGAACATTAATCGAATTTTGTCTCTTTCACAAATATTCTTTTCTGTAACATGTTATTAGATATGACAAAATGAAATGAATGGAGTTTTACGTCATGCTTTTCTGCACCTATATGGGCTAATTGAGGACGGGAGAACGCAATGTAGTGTGCAATTAGGTAAATTTTGCCAGGACAGCGGCATTAGCCTACTCTTATTTTCGATTTCCAATTGTCGAGGGATCTTTAACGTGCACAGAGATATGACAAAGGCAAATATTCCTTTCAGATAAAACATGCAGAATATAATACGTGATTAGTATGTAATTTTCTGTCTATTTACATAATTTCAGCATTATACGGATTTTAGATAATTATACAGTTACATTTTTCATTGGGCTATGTAAACATCATAAATATTTTCGTATTGTGTTCAAAATTCAAGAACATTTCAATATACTATACACATTTTATTTATTGAATGTGGCTGTGCAAGTGGTATGTAAAAGTGGGATAAAACGATTATGACGAATCGATGAAAATTTGACACAATAAATATTTTGATTTAAATTTTTCCTTCAAATTAAAGACTAGTTTCAAAGCATAAATTTATATAATTGGATTTTACTGAGTTATGGTTTAATGAGAAGGTGGGATGTTACTTCATAATTTTGAATCATTTATTATGTTGAGTTAGGGATCTATGTGCAAGTGGGATGTTAAGGTTCGAGACACAATGATGACGAATTGATGAAAAATTGATAAAGAAAATGATGATGTCAAGTACATGTGTGAACATTTCCCTCGAGGCCAAGTAATAATATCTATTGATTGGATAGCAACGTCGTCATGAATAGGGGACAATCCTCCAGCCAAAAACTCAATTTATTGCTGCATTGGGAATCATCGAGGCGTCTCAATCGGGCCTTGGGCTGCTATAATGGTAAATAAGGTGTTCTGATATCAGAAGGGATAAAACTTGACATATGACACGATAAAGATCCAATAGAAAAAGTTAGCCAATGGACATTTCAAGGCAGTTATGTGACATTGTCCGGGCGAGATGACCTATTCTTACCAATGTACACAAGATCAGTCCACTTAGTACCCTTATTACAAAACCGTCTCAATAGTTCTCTCTGTCTTCAACAAAGACCTCTTACAAAACGTTATTTTTTGACAGTCGTTTAAGTGGGTTTTTATATAGTACAAACATGCTGTATAAATGTTTGCTCTCTTCACAAAATGTTTTTTAAAACTAGAAATAAGAAACTGTTTGTAGAAAAGGATATATTTCAAAGTTAATTGTTGGTAGGTTTGTTAACGTTAGCCAAGGGTCAAAATCGGGAAATTGCGTCGTCTGAATAGAGAAACATTTCTGAAATAAACTGAATACTTTCAAGAACATTACCATACACAGAATGGCTCCAAACATCATCACCAATTGAATATGAAATAGGGTTTTACGTCCTACTATCTGCATCTGTTTCGGTTAATGAGGATGGACTTGAGCATGTGCCTGCAACACTGACCAGGGGAACCTAGTTGACCAGTCCGGAAATTGACCATAACTTCATATCAAATTTTGTGTTTTTGTTCGAAAAAGGTTTATTTATTGTTATGACGGTGCTTGAAGAGCACTAAGGTTACTACGATCACGATGAGCTCCTCTGAAGAAATCAATGTGTTTTGAGTATAACAAGCGGTGCATTTGAAAAAAAAAATGAAATGAATGGAGTTTTACGTCCTACTTTCTGCACCTATATGGGCTAATTGAGGACGGGCAAACGCCATGCAGTGTGCAATGAGGGAAATTTTGCCAGGACAGCGGCATTAGCCTGCTCTTATTTTCGATTTCCAACTGTCGAGGGATCTTTAACGTGCACAGCCAATAGCACACGGGGCCTTGGTTTATTGTCCCATCCGAACGACTAGACGCTTTTCCATGTCAGCCCCTCCGACCTGCATCACTAACAGGGGGGAAACCGGGTTGAAAAATCCTAAAGTATCATCTCGACCCATGCCGGGATTGAACCCTGGACCTCCAGGTTAGCGAGCAAGCGTCTAACTCACTTAGCCACCGCGGCTCCCCTGCATATGAAAAAGGTTTAAATATATCGGAAGAATATAATATATAAAAGAATATATGAATGGCCATTTCGTTCACAAAAGACTTGTGACATTCAAACTGTGATACTCGGGTCTGTATCAAGAAAAAAGCCATCGCACTTGTGAATGACAGCACTAGAATCTTGAATCGTTAGTTATTATGTTAGAGATGGTGAAAGGTCCTGAACATTGTATTACATGCCAAAATCAATATTTTGAAGGGAACCGTTAAAAGCAGTTAAGTGCTGCTAAACGTGTCATGAGAACGAAGAGACCAAAATCCATCCATCTTATCAGTTAGGACACACATTACCTGGTGGGTCATGAGTACAGATTGCATCTGATGCTTATTCAGCTTTCTTTAGCTATCTGATACAGATATGGTCAATAATAGCAGTGTCAAATTTTAATTGTGATTTAGAGTGAAAACTAATCTGCCATTATGGTCATGTTTGGTGTAATGCGTGATAAAGACGGGGCAGTTATCAGAGTCGTTAAGTGATAAAATATAGTTATCTCATGTTAAACATCTACAGAAGTTGAGCCCTGAAACATTATCTGCTGTTTCCTGTGGTAATAATCTGCTAAATAAACTCTACATACATGGTCATGATAAGCGTAATATCATAGCCAGCAATTCGTAGGGGTAGTACATTCATTAAACGAAAACTTCGAATACAACCAGTCTAATTAAAATCAGACCCTAATTTCGTTCGTTCGTTTTTTTTTAAATCGGTTTTTTAGTGGTTAAAAAACCGGATTTAAACAAAAACGAACGAACGAAATTAGGGTCTGATTTTAATTAGACTGGAATACAACGGGAATGTGACATTTCGAAATAAAATTCGTATGCCTAGTTCTCTACAATTGATTAAATCAGAAGCGCACTAACAGATAACAATCTACAAATTTCAATCTTGTTTTTGAAATAACAATTCAATTTTCATTGATTTAAAGTGCTGTGGATAACCACTACCGAACTCTTCCAAATATATTCGAAATGTTCGTCGGTAGAATAATACATACATAGCGAATCGTATATATATTTTTCTTTCCAGAAGTAATAATATATCATTGAATTTTTATTAGTAAAAATAATAATATATTTTATCTCAAGTTTTTATGATGAAATCAATAGTATCTACTTGTGACCTAGGCCAGTGCTTCTATAGGAGAGTACCTTCTATAACACCTATAACCATTGTGTCACTGGAAACCATTCTGGCCACGCTTCGACACGTGGTGGTTCACGTTTATCCATAGTTGTTCATGGCGAGAAGATGAAACGATAGCCGACGCCATTAATTATTGTAATTAACATGTGCACGTTGGAAGTGATTTGATACAGTTCATAAATAACAGACCAATTATAAATATGTCCACACTTCCCTGGCGTTATAATGAGAGGCTGAAATATACCATTACCATATATCATATAGCCAGGAAATATGAATCTTTCGTCAATGGAGTTTTACGTCCTACTGTTCTGCACCTGTTTGGGATAACGAGGAAGAAGCATTCATTAAAGGGGAATGTTCTGCAATTTTAGGGTCGATTTGGGCCTTGAATATATGAAAATAGCCTTCAGAAGTACTATTAATGCACGAAAATCACAAAATTCCTTCAATTATATCCCTGCCTTAACATTTATCTTTCATTTTCTATATTTGTGTTTTCTATATAAGACATAGTCTTACAAAACGGTGAGTCGTAATTTAGACTTTCAAACGGCGAAATTAATGGATACACGTGTGCTTGAAGGCTTAAATTTCTTAGGAGAGTTGTGAACAATATTACGGATTAGATAAGCTAAAAATTCCAGAATCTGAGACTAAATTTATTTTGGTCGAACAGTCAGTGAACATATCCCTTTAAACTTCGCAGGTGTTGACATATTCCAGGAATAAGGAACATTTTGTCACATTTTTATAAATTAAATGGAGTTTTACGTTCTACTGTTCTGTACCTGTTGGGATAATGAGGAAGAAGTGTTGATAGACCTTGTATTGTAAAGTAATTAATATGTGCATTGGCTTTGAGAAACACATCTACTTTGAAATGAACTGAAATGGAGAATATGTCTTTCTTTTCTGCACATGTAAGGGCTGCCGAAGACGGACAAACGCCATGCAGTGTGAAATGAGGGAATTTTTGCCAGGGCAGTGGCATAAGCCTACTCTTATTTATGATTTCATACCATCGAAGGATCTTTATTATTTGTCAATACGATAAATGTATGCATGTGAAACTAAAATCAACCCATCTTAATGTTCCAACTTATAACCAACAGTCGAGAAAAGGCAATTTTCAAAACATTGTCAATGGTATGCACATCAACAGTACATGTACTCTAAAGGTCTAGACAACTACTCATTTGCACATGAAATATTAATTTTACATAATAATTAATTCAGTTTCTGATCATTTGCCAAAGCATTTTTCATTCCAACTAAATGGCATTTCATTATCTTTTTCCTTTGATTACAATACATGTAGTTTAGTTTCCATTAATTTCAATAAGTCCTGTATGAGCTGTAATACCTGATTTTATATACGTAATAATAATAGATGTTGCTAATTTCTTTCCTAGACCTGTGCTTTTGTGATTTCAATTTCATACTGTTATACCAACCACTTGCGCTTAATTATTGGACTGATAACAAAACTCAAGCACGAATGTTCCCAACTATGAAACGAACCTCGAAATCCATACAAACACATTGGTAGCATCTTATATTTTTGCATTTGAGGAAGTATATCAATAAAAGAATAGTGGTATCAGGTGTCTAAAAGAGTTAGCATACCCTGTTTGACGCCACTGCTGCTCAATGATATTACATGCATTTCATTAGGTGAATTATTTCCGTCACCAAGTCAGTTTTAAAGTTAACTTTTAAGGGAAGTAATTTTATAAAAATCATTAAATTCAAGATTAAAGGAGAACATTGTTTTATTGAAGGGATATGTTTCAAGCTCTCCCTTGAAATTTAAGCCTTCAAATCCCCATGTATATTATTATCAGCGTTCGAAAGTCAAAAATACAACGCATCGTTTAATAAGACTATGTCTAATCTAGAAAAGACTTATACAGAAAATGAAAGATAATTTTTTTAGGTAGGGGTTAAATTAAAGGGATGGTGCGATTTGGGGGCAGTTCCAGTAAATGAAATGAATGGAGTTTTACGTCCTACTTTTCTGCACCTATATGGGCTAATTGAGGACGGGCAAACGCCATGCAGTGTGCAATGAGGGAAATTTTGCCAGGACAGCGGCATTAGCCTGCTCTTAATTTCGATTTCCAATTGTCGAGGGATCTTTAACGTGCACAGCCAATAGCACACGGGGCCTCGGTTTATTGTCCCATCCGAACGACTAGACGCTTTTCCATGTCAGCCCCCCCGACCTGCATCACTGTAAGGGGGAAACCGGGTTGAAAGATCCGAAGGTATCATCTCGACCCATGCCGGGATTGAACCCTGGACCTTCAGGTTAGCGAGCAAGCGTCTAACTCACCACGACTCCCCCAGTAAATATGAAGGCTATTTACATAAATTCAAGACCCAAATCGATCATAGAAAATGCTGAACATTCCCCTTTAAACTGTAATAATTAGGTCAATAGAGATGATAGTGAACTACTAATTACGGCGACATCACTTAAAAAAAACTCGACGTGATTGCCATCGTATTTGATAACATGTTGTGTATTGTTAGGAACTATCATTAAAATCAATAAAATAGATTCTTGATACGTTCGACGTCCTTTACTATTTTTACCATCTGTCTATATTTGAAAGTTCACATAAATAATTTATTACATGTACTAGAAGAATACATAAAACCATATAAAATCAGGAACTGTTCCGCAACATTGAACTTGATTACGAATTACGGTATATTTCAAGACGTTGATTTCTATTTTTAATTTGGAAGGCTTCGCATGGGTAAGGAAATCCTCAAGCGCAGAATGCCTGGAGGCGTATAACATTGTCATCCGCATTATTTATTAACCCTCTTGAAAATACATTCTACCTGAGGCCAAGGGATGGAACTGATTCGGTAAAAATATTGAACTAATTTGCTTCAGGGCGTTCTTATTGCGTCCCCCTGAGAGTACTACAGTCAAAACTGAAACATTTGAAGATCAATAATACGAGTTTAATAGTGTATTCTGTTGGAACCGTTATTGTTCATATCTACGTTAATCTTAGGTACAAGAATATTAGAAGGGTATCAAGGAACTCGTTTGCGATATCAGTATATGATGGTGTCCTTTTGAGACATTTTGGAAATTAAACCTGTTAGTATTTTCGTATCGATCCCATGCATTATGACTACAGTAGACTAGAGCCAAGGGATAGCAAGAGCCTAGAACCTTTGAAGAGGTTTAAGATCGGTCGATCGGGGAGCTAAGTATCATCATTTCATTAAATAATACAAAATATGTCTTGCGACGGCGTATGCAAACAATGGCAAGTCATTATTCGAAATTTATGTTTCGATGCAACTCTAATTTTAGGCAAGGAATTGAAAAATATCAAATATTTCCTGTCTTTGTCGATTAAGGGAAATGTTCACAATCTGTTTGACCAATAAATATTAGTTTCAGAATCTGGATTTTTTTTTAACTAATCCGTAATAATGTTCATAACTCTTCCTACATTTTAAGCCTTCGAATCCACGTGTATCCATTATTATAGTGTTTTATAGTCATAAATACGACTCGTATTTTAGTGAGATTATGCATTATATAGAAAACACGTGTAAGGAAAAAGAGATTAATGTTTGGAAAGGGGTATAAATGAAGGGATTGTGCAATTTTTGATGTTATTTACATTATTTTCATGGCCCAAATCGACCCTAGAAAATGCTGAACATTCTGCTTTCAGACTTTGGCGAAATTTCAGTTTTCAATGGACAAGAGACAAAATAGCAGAAATACAATACTGAAATGAACTGTTGATAGCATCTAATACTCCACTAATGTGTTATAATCCAGTCAATATATTATCAGTTCCTTGAAAAACAATCTCATGTCAAACTGAAAAATCGATGATGTTTTTATTTATATCAAGTACTTATCTTTCCAAATTGTTGTTTTTAACAAATTTTTATTTTATTATCTTTATACTGAGGATTATGGATTTAGTTATTGTTGATATTTCACACTGATGTTCCCAGAAATAATAACATGATTTACTGGGTTGTAAAACTTAATCCGATTTCCCCCGTCATTGATGCAGGTCGAGGGGTTGGCATGGAAAAAGTGTCAAGACGCTCGGATGGGATGAGCCAACGCTAATTGTGCTACGCAGTAGTTCCCAACCTGGGAGCCTTGGAACACTTGTCAGGGGGCCATGGGGTCCTGCAAACTGAACTTAAAATCGTATTTATATCTTTAAAGAATAAAGTATCTGTAAAAAATCAGTGATTTGAACATTGAATTCCTAGTTCGGAAATGAACAGGGGGCCACGGCTCTGAAAGTTTCATGAATTTGGGCCACGGTTCGAAAAAGGTTGGGAACCACTGTGCTACAGGCTGTTCGTCTTAAAGATCCCTGACAGTTGGAAATTGAAAAAGAGTAAGCTAATGCTGCTGGCAATGCAAAATTTCAGTTAAATGTCCCAAACTGATGCAAAAAAATAGGACGTAAATTTAAAACTCCATTTCATTTCTGAGGTAAATCAAATGGCAAAATTTCATGTAAATCAGCGTAAAAAAGTATGAGTCTCATACTTCAGAAAAAACGTGACAATGTGTCTTTTTTTAGATAAAAATAAGCACATTTTGTCTAAATATGTCTCAATTGTTGCCCTAAATGAAATAACTTTCAAAATAAAATATAAAGCAAATTTAAAAGTAGCTGATAGTGATATTCAAATTCACCTGTAAAATGATAGTGATCGTAAAAATCCATTTACCGATATAAGCATTAAGTCAGAAAATGAAACGAATGGAGTTTTAGGTCCAGCTTCTCTGCACCTATATGGACTAATTGAGGACGGGCAAACGCCAATAAGTGTACAATGAGGGAAATTTTGCAAGGACAGTGGCATTAGCCTGCTCTTATTTTCGATTTTCAATTGTCGATGGATCTTTAATGTGCACAGCCAAAAGCACACGAGCCATCGGTTTATTGTCTCATCCGAACGACTAGACGCTTTTTCCATGTCAGCCCCTCCGACATGCTTCACTGACAGGGGGAAACCAGGTTGAAAAATCCGAAGGTATCATCTCGATACAGGAAACATGTAGATAAACTGTATTAGAAAGCAGCCGTATTGGAAAATTTATGACCCTATTAATTATTGACAATTACAGTAGGTTTGAATCAAGAAAAATTTACGAGCAGGTTTTTAATTCTTTTCCGATAGTTTTGATCTTGCCGACTGTTAATAATGTTGTAATTAATTATATGTAACCTTCAGACTACATACACAATAAAATGAAATGAAGTTTTACGTCCTACTTCAGAATACATTGAGCGCCATAAATAACCGTTATAATGGAACTCGTGTTGTGTTCAGTAGTGCAGTATTGATGCTTCTTGTGTTATGCGTTTGCAGCTAGGTTTTTCACAGTGTAAGATGCTTGCTCGTTGACCTAAGGTCCAGGCATTGGTCACGATGTAACTTGAGCTAATGAAGATGTTCATCACCATGCAGTGATCAAGCACGGAAATTGAGCTTAGGGGCTATATTAAAGAGGCACAGGCTTCATTTTCGTGGGTCGATTTTTCCAAGTCTCAGAAACGGGGATTTTTTAGCTCAGCAATTTAGTACTGGTTATCACAACTCACCATTGAAATTTGAGTCTTCAAATCCATGTGCATCCATAATTATTAGCATTTGAAAGTTATAATGCCCTACTACACATTAGCGATACTATGCAATATATAGAAAAGTCATCTATAGAAATAGAAGGAGAAATGTCTAATTTAAGATATATTTGAAGGAAATATGCAATTTTCGTACATTTCTAGTGCTTCTGAAGGATACTTAAGTATATTCAAGACCCAAATCAACCAATAAAAATGAAGACTGGTCCCCTTTAACATACTTGGAATCGAAGGATGTTTGAAAAAAAAAAGGCTGAAAACTCAGTTTCAATTTGTGTTGGGTCTTCTGTGTACATTTGTTTAGTGAGAAAATTACTACATTGAAAATCAGTATACATTATACGCAAAAATGAGACTTGCAGATAGTGTATAATAATATTTCGATCATAACAAACCCCAAATCGTTTCTTCCCAGAGTATGAAAAATAAAGTAGGATGTAAAACTCCATTTCTTTTCAAAAGAGAACAAAATAAAAAAAAAACACTAAAAAAAAACCAATACTTAGGTTCTGCATAAACTAAACGGAACACCATCCAATAATAACGCATTTCCCTAAACAAATGAGGAATATCATAATTAATAACAGTAATATAGATAAAATATGGAGTTAGTACAATATTAATCTACAGTCATAATACTGTCACACGTGCCAAATGTCAGTGTCCACAACATGTCAGAATGTAGTCACCTGACATTCCTCTGACATTAAGGTGATACAATTGACAAGTTATCTGTCACTGACTTAGATTATAAAATGTCAACCTATCTTGACTCTGCATATTTTTTGCCTTATCAAATATGTATGTTAGAAAAAAGTATAAGACATTTTCTCTTGTGAATATTTTCTCCAGTTATTTGTCATTGTCAAACGTTGATTTTTTAACGCCATTATCAGTGAACTCGTTTGCGTTACACAAACGTATTTACATATAGTCTATCTACTGTCTTGTACTTCCGCCATACTAAGACCATCAGTAATATCTTAAAGCTGATTTCTTAATTACACAGAATTAATGAGTACTAGTAGATATATTGAACAAAGGTAATCGACATAGTCAACGGAAAGATAAACCATCTGATTCTTCGCAAAACCACTCGGCATCGATCTTTTCCCCGATTATCCGTACGCTGGGTTTACTAGAATAGCTAGGAGAGGAAACAGATTTGCACACGTCGACTTCCATGTATGCTCAACTTTACCAAGAAAATAACGCATCATGTATACATTCATCATGTATTGTTACTATTCATCCTTTTGTTCTGGCAACTTTCCATTATTACACACTGCAGATTAAGAGGACGTAAAACTCCATTTCATATAAGATTTAAATTTCAGTCAATTGTAAACGAATTTGATACAAACTCAAGGTAAAAATGAAAAGGAATGAAAACAAACAAATCACTAATGATTTCGTTTCATGGCGCCAAAAATATCAAATTGGTAAACATAAGCTACGCATTCTTCAGAAATTGAATACATTAAGGGGTAAATATTTCACGCAAATTACATCCCCATAAAATATCATACACCTGTGGGCAATCAATGAAAGTTTTCAACAATTGTCAATAATGTTATAAATGAATAGAAAGAAGTCCTTCGTGCTCAAACTAATTTCTCAATGAAAGTTTACATTGTATAAGTAAACTGACCGAACTTTGACTTCTCTGGAGATTGTTCAAGATTCATATCACATGGTTGGTTTGCAAACAGTTTATTTGGTTGACTGGTTGTCATCGAGTGGACAATTACTGACTAGTGTGATTCAGTCATGACTTTGAATATATCTCTTAGGATAATAAACCCAGTAACCTTGCAATAAAGGGGAACGTTCAGCATTTTCGAGGGTCGATTTGAACCTTGAATATATGTAAGTAATAAATAGCCAGCAGATTTACCAGAACTGTTCGCACAATCCATTCCATTATACTCTTACCTGCATATACTCAAGTCATATTTTTGACTTTCAAATGCTGATAATTATGAATACACAGGGATTTGAAGGTTTAAATTTTGAGGGAGAGTTGTGAACATTATTACGGATTAGATTAGCCAAATATATCCCTCAGAATAATAAACCCAATAACCTTACAGGTAGATCTGCGATATTCCATGAACGATATATGCGTTGACCTTTTATATTCCATGAACTGATATGCTTTGACCCTTAGTCGTACGGAATATATCTCTTATCCTTATTACCGTAAAGGTAGACCTGTGATTTTCCATGAACTTATACATTGACCCCTTGATTTGTATGTAACATGAAACGATGTACCTAGAAGCACCCAGTAATGATGAGAGTTCATTAAATAGCAATCTGTTGTTATTAATTAACGAGACCCCGTTCCACTGTATGCCCATACATCCTCCATTAAAGTAAAAATGCGCCACAGAATAGCAAATTAAAGATAACATAGTATCAATGGGTAATAACTTTCGAATATGTTAGCACCTTGAATAACAAAAACCGTAGAAAATAATTCAGAATTTAGCCAAAATGAAGCACCTAAAGGGTTAAATAGCAGAATGGATATCATTTCTGTCGTTTTCTCCCAACTGTTTGACCTGGAACAACAGTCAACCTGACCAAACAGAAATAACCTCTGGTTAGTTGTTAATGTGATGATGTATGATTCTTAACCAGAGCAGGTGTGAAGGATAAATGGATTCTGTTAACTGCATACAATATTTTGACAAACTGTTGAACCAGTTAACCGTCTAACCTCCAAGAAGAATTTATCATGTATAATCATAATACATTCTCACAAAATCATTAAATTAAATAGGTTTCTATTATTTCAGTCTCTGGGATATAATATGTTACCAATTTGTAGCTGAAAGCGTTGAAACGGCCTCTTCGCTTTCCATTGTTGTCCTGAAAGCGGGCCATTATCAGTGACAATGGCGGACTATTTACTTCAGTTCAATGCCAATTAATGGTTGGTTAGTTTTAAACTAAACTTATATTGTTTGATAACAAGCTACAAATTGTTGATGTATTGTTATGGGTGAACTTTAGAATTATACTTTCGCACTTTCCTATTTTATACAGGATATTTCAGATAACTGAATTGTTGATACAAATGTTTCGAATACTTGCCCAGGCCTTACAAACGATCTCCTAATAAGCTTCGACCCCGCAGTTGTAAAATTATAAAAAAACAAATCTGTTTAGTCAATCTAAAATTATAAACGAAACACCCCGATTTACATCATAAGAAGTCGGGTTTGTGGATATCCATATCGTATAAAAAGCTTAACCCGACGGACCCGTTATAAGCAATGGTTCATGTTGCAATGTACCGGTAACAGCTACATCGATAGCGAAAGTGCCTTGGGTTTGAAACCATCTCATGGTAGGAAAACTTATGAAACAACAGCTTCCATAACCATCTGCAAGATCGAATGTGAATCCTGCCATAGAAACTCATTAGATCCCGGGTATCTCTTCATCAGGTTGCCATAAACAAAAACAAAACAAAACGAAAGAATACAACGAACTCTTAACAAAGAATACATAACAGTGGATTGGATTAAAATCTTAGTCAAAAACCACTAGAATATGAAATAAAAAAAACATCTACATTTTCCTCTATGTATCCATTTTCCGCTTGAAAATAAATTTACTAGGAGACATGCTTTAATATTCGACTATGGAAAGAGCACAAAGACACCTTCCAAAATAGCGAGTGATCTCCTAGATCGCCCTGGTGGTGGTTCCCTAACGTCTCATGATGGGGACCACAGAATTACAACCTATTAGGTTCACTTATGCTGTTAATGTTTATCGATGTTTTAGCATACCGAACGAACTCATAAACAACATCATAACAATATTTATGTCTAATGCATTATACAATAAAATTATCCGTTAATAGAATTAAAACTATTATGGCAGATTTTTTTGCCGAGTATGTATATCGTATTTCAGCTTTCATATCGATTTTGAATTATTCTATTTCAAGTAAATGGCTTCCTTTCCATTATTATATAATCATATTTCCTAATAATGAATTTTTATTCCGATCATGCACGAAATAACCCATTGATTTAGACTTTATTATTTATGAAAAATTTATGTTTCATGTTTCAGTAAATTTAACGTCATCACTTTTTAAAAGGTTTTATAAAATTACATATAAATCAAGATAGTTTTACGGCATATTTTTCAGCAAGGGTTTGGACTAATGGGGACGGACATTTTCAAGTTTAAAGTAAAGTAGCACATGGGGTCTAGGTTTTTTCTATGCCAACCATTCCGACCTGCACCGCTAACATATGACAGCACAATAACTAAACTGAAAACTAGCTGATATCAATGTAAATGCTCATGGCGTCGATTACTATGTAGATCTGTTTTGTGACGTACGTGATCATCCCCGAGCACTAAAATTTGTTCTTATATGGGTATTCAAAGACGGATCCTGATCATTTAAATTACCTAATGACTAACTTTAAAGCAACGCTTAATACGTTAAAATAATGCAGTAAAACAAGATCATGCTTAAATGAAATGAAATGAAATGTATTAAGGAGCATCAGCACCTAAAAGGCTATATAGCTGCAGAACACGATAAAAATAAAGATCATGCTTAAGACTGGTCCATTTTTTTAAATTTGTGAATAGCTTTGGCTGTATCAATTTCTGACCGTAGCAAACCGCACACGATGCAATGTCTTATTTAGATATCATAAAACATCGTCAGAGATAAAGGAAAATTGAATAATGATAGCCTTATTTTGAAAGATGGACTGATTTTATTAACGTATCTTCAGTCACCCTCAACACTTCGTCGGGCTTAATTACAAATCTGTGCAACTTCTTGAGATATTGGTGACGGTGCAGAGAGATGAACTTCCCGATAACCCGAAACAATTCTGAATAGAGATAGAAGGCATTTTAAAAGGGATGATCTGTCACTGATAAGCGAAGGGGAATCTGTTGTTACCGACAAAGATAACACTGCATTGTCGATCATCAGATTTCCTCCCTGCTTTATCACTATCATCTCTGTATTATAGTCATGTTTTCAGTTGGCTTTCAGCGTCTTTAATTTCGTTTCCGTTGATCAAATTTTAGCTATATTGTCACGATGGAAAATATGAACTCAAACGAGTAAAGCGGCTGACTTAACATCAAGTTTTCAAGATCGAAATGAAATGCTTTTCTGCAACTTTATCACTATCATCTCTGTATTGTAGTCGTGTTCTGTTGGCTTTAAACGTCTTTAATTTCGCCTCCGTTGATCAACTTTTTAGCTCTATTGTCACGTTTGTTTAAATTTGAACTAAATATTGAGGACGCTTTAAGAGCAAAGTGGCTGATGACATCAAGTGTTTCAAGATCAAAATGAAATGGAATGACGTTTAACTCTTTTCTTCACCTTTATGTAATAACAAGGACAAGCAAACGCAAGCGTTATTCAGAAGAATTTTTTTGCCAGGATAGCTGCAGAAGCTTACTCTTTTTCGATTCCAAACTGCAAAGAGATCTTTAACATGCACTGCTCAAAGCACGCAGGAACTTGGTATATTGTCTCATCCCAACGACTTGACGCATTTTCCATATAGAAAAGGAGCAAACCCTAGCTAGATCAATGTACAAAAAAGAAATGGGATTTTTCAATCCTGTTTTTTTTAATTATTGCTCAATTCAAAATAGTTTTTTGACAGACAGACTATATACCCATGTATTTTTTTTTAATTTACAGCGCAAAAACAATACGTGACTTTTTTTACAATATTTTCTCATGACTTGAAAACAATGCCTCCAGCTATGCAAGATGTCAGATCGAACAAGATGTCAAGACCGACTTAAGTTACACATAAAAAATAAAATTCAATATTAAACAAACAATGCTAATCTGATAAAAACGGAAGATGTGTTCGATCAAGCAGGTCTATGACAAGCATAAAATAATCATGATAATAGTAGGCTGTTAACGTAATGCATATCTTTTCACCATCCCCTGTCAGCTATGAACGCTCTGTTGCTCTTAATGAACCGTCCGATAGACCTAGTTTGACCACAGGTAAAAGATTTAATTAAACTCGTGTCAGATATGACAGTTGATTTGTGAAGATGTCACAGTAGGATGTGGGAAAGTTATGATGATGGCTTTGAAAGAAAAACGTAGTTTAGGAAGGCAAAAAACCTTACTTGGTGGATGATCTCTATCCATATACCTATTGCCTGTTTCCTTCTACCAAGGCCAATATTTTAACATGCTAGGTGACGTTTTACAGTTAGGATCGTTTGAATATAGGTATTATTATTATATTAATACATTATCAGCACATAGCTTTATAATTTTGTAAGCAATTGATATATTTTAACAAACTCAATTTTTACTTTTGGCTGATGAAAAGGCACAACATTTTGAATTAACGAAAACGACATTTGAATTATTTGAACAGTGATATTTTTTAGTAAATTTGAAGTAACTTAAGCCCTCAGCGGATAGAAGAATATAAACGTATAACTTGCATAACAATACAAAGCAAAGCTTGGTTGCTCCTTTTAACCAAACCTGTGTAGCGGTTTGTCCTAACATATCCTTAATACTATAATGAAATGTGATAGGTAAGAATATAAGTCAAGGTACGACTTTTTTGGATATGTTTTTTACAAAATTAAGACATCGTCAATGAGGTATGATCAGAAAAGCATTCCACGGTCTGGTGAAGACACAGAAGACGCCAAGCAACAGCATGATAACATCACTGTAAGAAAAATATTAAAGCTGACAACCTTAGAGTTAATGAAACACGAAAAATAAGTTAAAACTCGTGGTCGCTATTTATCGAATTAACAATTGCCACCCTGCTGTACGGACAACAATAAGTTAAGTCCCATGCTAATTTTTCAGGGGTCATGTCCCGAACGAAAGTGATTAAATCTCAATGACCCTTTCAGAATAATAATTACACCTAACCTGAGAAACACATTAGGTGTGTTTTTACACTTTTTGAAGAATTTTTTTGATAATGATGATCTTCACATGATATCGTGTAAAAAATCATAATATTTTTATAAATTTACAACGACTTTACCAAGTCTTAAACAATTTTTTTTTAGATAATAAGTACCGATATTTTTACTCGGAAAATTCCAAGGTTTCTGGGCCTGTTCAGGCTTTGAGGACGGGAAAGTCCTTGGAATGAGGAACTTTTTGCAGGACAGTGGCATTAGCTTGCCCTTTTTCTATTTCGAACTGTCGAGGAGTCTTGCCGTAGCACTACTCTCCAAAAGAGACACCAAATATTGGGGAAGGTGAACACTGAAGCTCAAATCCAATAGTTTATAAGTCTTCAGGATATATTTCAGTCTACTAGTATATGAATTTTATAATTTCACTAGTGCAATTTTGACAGTAACATGAGCTGTCACAAATTATTCCTGAAGGATAAGCAATGGGTCTTATAGCTTCTGTTGTAGTTCAGTCAGTAAGGATTCCCATGATTACAATTCTTATGAGCTGTAGTGGATTTTGACAGTATCAAGAACTATATTACCATAAACCTATTTCAGTCCAGAACAAAATTCAATACTCATTTTGGATCATAAATGCAATATTTCCAATTAACATATTCGACTTACAATGAACCCATAAATTGCACATTATATGTTTTATACATTAGGGAAAGTCCTTTTTGTTTTCGCTTGATAAACATTGTCGGCAAGATGAGAAGAATATGTATGAATATATATAAATGCTGACAAACGGGTACAATGATCATTTAATTGATATGTAAATGCATTTTACGCATATTTCCCGTTATCGAGAATACAAAGTGATATTGTTTGAAGCAGGGGTCGCCTTTGAAGCTCTCACTATTCATAGCTTTTGAAAACGGATTATTTACTTAATATTATTGCCTTTCATGTCGAGGTTATTTGAATGTTTTAGAACATAAAATAGATTTTAAGGTTCAATGGACTTGTAAGCAGACATCTGAGTATATTGTGCAGTCGGGAAAGACAAGAATAAGGCAGCCTTACCATCCTGCAAGTTACATTTATGCAATATAAAGAACATTCAGAACATAACGCATTTCTACCTTTTAAACCATAACGTAAATCATATTTGCAGATCCGCAGGAATGACATGGTACTGATTTGGGAGGGTCAATCTCTAAAATATAAAAGCCTATGAGAACTTTATTTTAAAAGAAGCTACGTAATCTATAGATGTATATTTTCTATTTGGTAAACATAAAACACAAATCATGCAAGTTCAAGAGATGGGAAGATTTCAAGAACAAAACTTATTTATGAAACGCTCCCAAATCTATTCATGTATCAAAGCACAGAATCCTTTTATGAAGAAGTCACTACAGTAGGTGTGGAATAGGGAAGAAAATCTTGATTATCTTACAAACTGTTTTTTTTTTTGTTTAGAGTAGTTTTTAATTCTTCAAGAAGGTCATTTCTAAGCGGAGAAGTTCCTCAATTAAAACGAAGAAGGTCGTTTACTATAATCGTTAATGCTTTGCATCATGGAAGTCCATTGCACAGCGAATGTATCAAAGGACCGATCCCCTTCACTTAGAAGTCATTACACCGGGGCCTTGATAGGTGTGAAATATGAAAAGAAAATCTTCATCATCTTCAAAAATTTTGTTTTGATTAGAGTAGTTTTTAATTCTTCAAGAAGGTCATTTCTGTGCAGAGAAGTTCCTATTCGTTAGTGCTTTGCATCATGAAAGTTCATTGCGCAGCAAATGTATCAAAGAACCGATGCCCTTTATGTAGTATTCATTACATCGGGGCCTTGATAGGTGTGAAATATAAGAGAAAATCTTGATTATCTTTAAAAATAAAAGAATGCCAATTCTGAGCAGAGAAAGTTGTTTATAGTAATCGCTAGTGCTTTGCATCATGAAAGTTTATTGCACAGCAAATGTATCAAAGAACCGATGCCCTTTATGTAGAAGTCATTACACCGGGACCTTGATAGGTGTGAAATATGAAAAGAAAATCTTGATTATCTTCAGAAATGTGCTACAGGTTATTAAGTTTTCACCTTTTCTAATGAATTATGACTGGTCCATTGGCAGGTCATTCATCAAATATTTTATCACAAATAAAGATCATAACGACCTGTTTATTGTAGATCAACAGATATCAATAAAGGACTTATTTTTCATATTAATTATAAGTACACATCGAAACTGTTTCACTACCACTTGATATGCATTGATATCAACAACATCAAAGAGGAGGTCATTATTTGAAGGATGCCTTTAAGATATGTATCATCTGAGTTTTGAACTATTTGCTGACTTCCTGTATATATAATGATAATACATGTAGATTGATACATGTTTAAGATTAACTTCCCTAAAAAGAATTTTTTGTAAAAAAAAATGAAACGTGCTTTTTTGAGCGAAGTTTCATATTTGAAATAATCCAAGAAGTACAACAATTAATAGTAATCCTGGGCATTTAAATTATAACTGGGGTCGTTGAAATTTCTTCTGGGTTGAGTATACTAAATTATAACAAGTATTCGTCCAGATTTGCTCTCGAAGATATTTCGAATCAGTTATCTTTCTGTCTTGGTCTTCTGTACCGTGGTCCATCAGCGTTAATGGTAGAAGAACACCCGCCACTCCTGCGCAATGATGTCCAAGAAAGGCAAACTTTCAAAAGCCCGAAAAAAGAAATCTACTTCGATAAGCTTCGTGAATGCTGACATTGGTAATCATCAAACGGGGAAGTCTAATTTAATATGCTTTGTGAAAAAATTGGCAATGACATTACTTGTAATCTTCAAAAGAATCAACGTGTATCTGCTATATATGGTAGTTTTAATAATGTTTTGGTCGATTAGGCAACCATGGAACGAGGTCCTTTCATTAAGCTGGTCATCCTATGCAACACATGCTCAATATTAAAGAAAATCGTTTTTTTAAGATCATAATACCGATAAATATGGACATGCTATGATTAAATGCCCTTAGACAAGTTTCCATATCGCTCAACACCTGGCTTGTACTGGGTGGTCATTTTGCTGGATATTGTTCTTTGTCACGCTTTTTGTTTTGTCAATGAACGCTTCTTACATCGAGATAAATTTGATAGACAGGAAATTATTTGGGAACACAAATTTGTATGTGCACATTTCAAGTTATGTCCGATCATCTGAAGTAAAACATCGGTTTAAATCACTTTAGGGAGGCATGAGGCATAATTATGTCAGGGGGCATGGAGCTCTGTAAACTAAATTTAAAAATCGTATTTACATCTTTGCAGAATTGTATCTGTAAAAAATATGGGCCATTTTGGCTAGTTTGGTAATGAACATGAGGCCACGGCTCCAGGAGTTTCATCAATTTGGGCAACGGTTTGAAAAAGGTTAGGAACCACTGGTTTAAATTGTCAAAAATATTGAAATGGTCACCAGAATACAAAATTTGATGTTATTAAGAATAAATGCTTTACGCGTTTTGTATGTTGTGAATTTCTAAACTGTCAAATGGCAGAACATCTTTACAGTTACATATCACAAATAATTCTTATTCGTTGCAAAGAAGACATACCATAAACAAAAGTTTTCGTTCTTCCTATTCATTAAAAAAGAATCAAGAAACCATTGTTAATGATTTGATGTGCTAGTTTATTAAGCTAAGCACACCTGTACATATATTCAGCTTTGAGGATTCACTCATACACCACAACAAAAAATAATCAACCAATATTTTTTGTCCGGATCTTTTATGATGGTAACAGTTGGTAATTATTTTTAGTTTTCGAGGTAATTAGTGGGTTTTTGGAATTCAACACGTGAAATTTTAATTACAGTCCCATTGATCATACAATCAAAAAACCACAATATTTATTTGATTTCGTGTTACGATCTGTTTTTGATGAATTTAATATACAGATTGAACGACCTGATGAAAGTGATCATTTATTTGTTTGAAGTACTAACTATATTAAAGGGGAATGTTAAGCATTTTCGAGGATCGAATTGAGTTTTGAATATATTTAAATAGCCTCAAGATTTACCGGAACTGCCCAAAAATCGCACAATCCCTACCCAATCCCAATCATAACAGTAATCTTTTATTTTCTGTATATGTGTTTTGTATATGAATCATAGTCTTACTAAACGACGAGTCGTATTTTTGACTTTTAAACGCTGATATTTATGAATACACGGGTTTTTGAAGGCTTACATTTTGTGATAGAGTTCATAATTACGGATAAGATAAGCTAAACAATTCCAGGTTCTGAGACTAAATGTATTTTGATCGAACGGTTAGTGAACATATCCCTTTAAAAACTGAGAACATTAATTATTATTTCCTATTTCCATAGTTTATTTTGAAGAAAAATTTAATTTATATTGCGCACGTGTCATATTATATATTTATCGTTAGAACAATATTGCTGCAAATCACTTTTATGTTTCGCATATTTAAAGGAAAATATTAGGTATTTTCGAGGGTCTTGGATATTTTGTAAATAGCCTTCAAAAGTACTGGAAATGCACGAAAATCACAATTTCCCAAAACAAACTTCGAATTTGTCTTTCTGTATAGGTGTTTTATATAGAATGCATAGACCCACTAAATTTAGATTCGTCATTTGTGTCTTTCAAACGCTTATGATTATGGATACACATGGATTTGAATGTTCATTTCGACTCGGTTATGAAGACTAAAACTTAGGTATGATAAGTCTTCCTCAGTAAAGAACGTCTCTAAAAGGACCTTCCGAATTTTTCTTTATTAAAGCAATACCACCTCTTAGAATGAGAAAAAATAAGTTAGTTCTCAAACCTGGCCTATAAGATTATATATTCATCAACGATGTCAATATATACAAACAGAATCCAATAATCCCATAAAACTAAATCGACATCCATAAAATGTCATATTGCTTAAAATTGTTGTATAGGATCAGGTAAGTCCATCGATGAATATATACTTATAAACCAAGTTTCAGAATTTTGATTTTGTGACCAATGCAGAGAAGTTAGCATGGCTTTAAGAGAATCAAATGTTCTTTCTCTAAAATACCAGGTATGTACATATTGTTTCAACATGAAAACAACTTGATGAACGCAACATGAAAATAAACAAGATCAGTAAATATTGTGAATGAAAGACTATAAATCTAGAATATAAATGAGAACCGTCATCCCCTAGTCAATAAATCTCTTGTATTAATGACTTAATCCACGTTAATATATTGTTCTGTCGCTAACGATTGAAAAACTGACAAATAAAGAAGATGAATACCTATAGATATCTATAGTTATCAATTCGTTGATCAATGATATATCAGTTTTCTCTTTCGCTAAAATATTTAAAAGCAGGACGTAAAACTCCATTTCATATCGCTACAATCCTGTATATCAAGAAAGTTTCTTTGTACAAAATTGCTATCAATAAAATTGTTCAATCTTGCTCTAACATTATAAAAATATCCAGATTTTCTATGCAAAATTTGATAAAAATGTACGCATGGAATGAAAACAAGATAATTTAAAATGACAAAATATGCTCATCTGAAGAAAGTTTTTTAGTACAAAATTGCTATCAATTGTTCAATCTTGCTCTAACATTATAAAAATATCCAGATTTTCTATGCAAAATTTGATAAAAATGTACGCATGGAATGAAAACAAGATAATTTAAAATGACAAAATATGCTCATCTGAAGAAAGTTTTTTAGTACAAAATTGCTATCAATTGTTCAATCTTGCTCTAACATTATAAAAATATCCAGATTTTCTATGCAAAATTTGATAAAAATGTACGCATGGAATGAAAACAAGATAATTTAAAATGACAAAATATGCTCATCTGAAGAAAGTTTTTTAGTACAAAATTGCTATCAATTGTTCAATCTTGCTCTAACATTATAAAAATATCCAGATTTTCTATGCAAAATTTGATAAAAATGTACGCATGGAATGAAAACAAGATAATTTAAAATGACAAAATATGCTCATCTGAAGAAAGTTTTTTAGTACAAAATTGCTATCAATTGTTCAATCTTGCTCTAACATTATAAAAATATCCAGATTTTCTATGCAAAATTTGATAAAAATGTACGCATGGAATGAAAACAAGATAATTCAAAATGACAAATATGCTCATCTGAGAAAGTTTTTTAGTACAATATTGCTATCAATTGTTCAATCTTGCACTAACATTATGATGTCAAAATTTTTCAATGCAAAAAAAAAAAAATGAAAAAATATCAAAATGTAATATTATATGAAGACAAAATAAATCAAAGCCAAATTTGTGATGAATGATGTTCAAACACGCCAAAAGTCAGAGATGAAAGAGCTGAAAATATGAATGCAAAATCTGAACAATAGACGTTGAAATCGAGCAGATGCACCACCAGTTGTCTCTACCTGAACATTAAAGTTTATAGATTTCTTTCAACCATTATTTTCTCGAAAGACATCCGGATAAAAAATTGACAATTTACTGTCAAAAATTGATTTTATGTGGAAAATCAGTTCAGTGTGAAATTACAGCCTAACATGTTGCTGATTTGACATTTACGTGATATTTAAAGATTTTTCCCATAAAAAAAATTCTGAGTAGTTGCCCTTTCTGGCACACGTTTTCTTTTATGATTCAGACAAAGACATGTCTAGCCATTTTTATAGATATGTTTGAACCACAATGCTGTTAATAAGACAACAATTTGTTTTGCATCTTCGACATTTTCCTTGTCGAAGAGGCAGTAATTATACAATGTTTAACCAATAACTTTCATATTTTTAGGTGATAGAGGGGCTATTTTGACCGAAGCGGACACCATACCTACCAACAAGAAGAAAAGGGGGTGAAAGCCGACACCGGATCAATCTCGAAACCAATGGCCTTAGCATCCGCATTTCTCATATTATGAGGGGGATTAGAACCCACGGCAGGTTGGACAACGATACCATGAAGTATATCTGCGTAAATTTTGAAACAGTCGGTTGACCAACAGCTGAGATACTACCCCGTTGAACTTTGGGACGTTCATTTTCTGGAAAACTCGATATATTGACTTCACATTGACGACTTTTGCCAAATGGTGAATACATTGTAAATGTGATATCATAAAATTTGTTATTTTCTAAAAAAAATTGTGACTTTCTATAACATCAGCTTCAATTGGTTGAAAATTATCGTCATCAAAATATCTCAGAACGTATACAGTTCTGAGCTCAAAGATTTGTCTACCCAATTAGCAAGAACCTAGTCAACGGATGGTTACTTTGGATGAGCATAAGGGACGGAAATTATACCAAGTGAAAAATCATTAAAGTGTCAATGCTTTGAAGTACATTTTTGATGATGGAGATGAAAACAATTTTAGAAGTTAAACGCGATTTTGTTTAATGGTATATCTATATCAAAAATTGGTAGCTATGGCTAGTTCGCTGAGCAAGAAAACATTCACTAGTAAACCCATTTGGCAATAATACAGCTATAAAACAGTTTTATGACGTCGTATTGTCCACTTGTGGGATATGTCTAAACATGATTTATACTAGAATATTTATGTTACTGTGTCTCTATTGTCAGTTTTATGTGTCTACGATGTAGTTATATCCATATTTAACATTCTAATATATTCTAATACTAATTAAATAACAGATTTATTGGATTTTGAAATGTAATTGTTTACGAGTGAAAACGACTAGAGTTCTTCTCTAGATTTTGAACACAGTCTCATAGGCGTAGGGGCGTTAGTTGAGCGGGGGGGGGGGGGGACAAAACCAATTTGCCCGACAACTAATGCTAATTTGCCCGACAACTAATGCTAATTTGCCCGACAACGAAATATAAATGCCCGACAAGTCGACCCCCACCCAACCCCTAATTCATTAGTACAAAGTTACAACCTTTACTCCCTAATTCCAAAAACGTCTCGCCATCTGTCTTATCACATCATTGCCCCCCTGGCTCGTACGCCTATGCACAGTCTTACTACGATGCCGAATAGATTGTCCTTTATATATTTAGCATAACCATTGATATGCAATTTTTTAATTCATATTAAGGCTAGACATAGGTAATATTTTTGGTGTGATACCACTCTTCGTTTTGAAATATTTACTCATTTATTGATATACTTCCTCAGATTTTGAACCAAGTCTTAGTAAAATACTGAATAGGTTGTTCATTATAAAATCTGTAGCATTATTAATTTGAAGACTGAAATTTCGAGGGGAGTTGTGAAAACTTTTACTGATCAGCTTAGCTAAATAATTCCTAGGTCATAGACTAAGGTTATATTGGCCGACCGAATTAATGTTTTGTCAGATACAAGTTAATATATAATGTGACCAAATATTCTTTGTTCCATTTCCCTAGCCAAATCCCCACCAATGCACCCTGGCTGACGGCTGACGTTGTTCTTCATAAGCCTATTATGGATTCTTGAGCAGAAAAGCACAACCCAACAGAATTATTTTTGTGCTCATCTTCTCATGATATTAGTGGCATTTTATGTCCGAATGAAATGAAAAGAGACACAACATTTTGAATTGTGCAATGAGCAAAATTTCCCAGGACAGTGCAATTAGCCCATTTATTGCATTATCAATTACTGTGGAGGCATCTTGGACATGCACAGCCTGTAGCTCATTTTAATGACCGGAATACAAAACAAAAGAAAATTTAAGTGACCCAACTTTAACATACAGGTAATGTAAACTTAATGTCATTTCCTGTGAAAATTAAATAGAAAACACTAAAGTTAATAGATGTTTAGTGTGTAGATATTTATAAAGGTAATATGTGTTTATTTGGTAAACAATAAAAGCCAACATCTGTTGATAAAGATGTAAACAATGGCACATTACGTCACGGCGACAATAGATACCTATATATCTACGCTGACACGAAGAGGGGGGAAGGCCATCATCGTTTATATAACTAATGGGCTTTAAACTCTTGCTAATGTGACAAATTCTGGACAAAAAGGTCTTATGGTTTACTTAAGCCTCGGGGTTGGGTACTACGTCATTAAGGTGTGTGCACTTTCAAATGACGATAATGAAAATTCGGCCCATTACGTCATCGATATTTGTGTAATAGAGCCGTATCTAATCTAATGATCGATCACCATGTTTCCAATCATCTTTTAAAGTGTTACTCATAGTTTAGCCCTTTTCGATAACAATTTTTTGGAAGAACTAAGGTTGGACAAAATTAAGTGACTAAATTTTGCTCCATTGCTTGCGGTTCTTCCAAATAAATGGGGAGTGCATATAGTATTCAAAAGCAGCCCACAGAATTTCTGCAACCATTATTGAAGTTCAAGAAATACAACCAAACCATACAGCTTTTCTAGTTGATTAGACCTATGAGTATCGACTAAGTACGTTGCCCGTAGATGAGTAAGAAGACAGAACTCACAGAAGAATGCAATTCGAAAAAAACAAAGAAAGAAAAAGCATCAATATTTTACAACCGAATGAAGATCTGCAACTCCATGTATGTGTTTGAACGACTTGTTAGGTAGTCTTCCCGTCACACATTTTCACGGATAACTGACTATAAAGGGAAAACTGGGTACAAAAATCCGATCGCTTTTTCATCATACCCTCTTTCGCCCTTACTAATTAAACACTCATTGCTCTAAAAATTGTTATGCATATAAACTCTTTAAAAATGAAAAGTGATTTTATCTGATAGGAAAGATGAATTTAATAAAGTATGTTATACACTTCATAAAAATCATATCACGAATACACGGTAAGTAAGTTTGTCGCATGAATTATTTTCCTATTAAAACACTATAAACTATAAGAAGATCTATATATGACAGGTGTGGCAACATCAATAGTTTCAATTCAATAACTTCTAATCATTTCATCAAAATAGTCGTCAATGTTACAAATAGACTATCTATATATTGAATGGGATGGAATGTAGGTATAATTTGACACTTTCGTATTTGTAAATAACTAGTATTGAATATGACTTATGATTGTATTCATATTTGTAATGAAATGAAATGGTGTTTTACGTCTTTTCTGCTCCTATTGGGTTAATGAGGGCGGGATTCATATCTTTAAATACAAAGATGGCCAATTATTACGAATTTCATAATGATAATATTTTTGATTTTTTTTTTAATTTCAAGAGACGACTGATATATTTATCACAATCACAAGATAATTATGGAATAAAACATTTTTTAAACAAAGCTAGGTTCGTGTCGTTTTATTTCAATTTACACGTGTCGTCATCAAGTAAAAGTGCGTATACCCTTCAAAACTGAAAATATAGTGGACAAATTTCTGTGCTGAAAATGTTTCATCGTTCAAGCTGCTACCAATGTATTGTTTACATGGATTTTGAGATCGTTGGGATCGTTTGTGCTTGAGTTTATGCTTGAGCATATTATTCAGACAGTTTTTGGAGAAATGTAATGAAGTGGGTTTTGCATCCAACTTGCCTTTGCCATTACATGTAAATAACTCTTATATGATAAACAATTGATATTTGATCTTGAAACGCACAGCTTGTAGCACTGGGACTTCACTTTTTAACCACTACATTAGGGTCTGAGAACGAGTCGCTGTAACAGCCGTTCACGTTAACTTTGACCTAACCTTAATGACCTCTGTTTTAACCAATCAGATCTTTGCCCTCTCCTGCGCTGGGATTTTGTTCTCGAACAATAGGTGCATTCTAGGATTCCTAAGTGCTGTAGACTAGTTTATTAGGTCATTTTTATCAAGGTTAGGTCTAAGTTAACGTGAACGGCTGTTACAGCGACTCGTTCTCAGACCCTAATGTAATGGTTAAAAAACCGGATTTAAAAAAAAAAACGAACGAAACGAAATTTGGGTCTGATTTTAATTAGACTGGTTTTGTAGATATATGTAATCAAAAGCTATGAGCTGTATGACTTATTACACTAAGAGAGAGCCAAGCGCTCTTTCTACTCATCTGAGAATCAATATTACTGAAGTTAGAAAGTCGATGAAAAGACTCAATTTTCAATAACATATTATTGAGGGATTATGCAGTTGATGCAGTTATTCATGTACATCTATTGTCAATTTCCTTAAAATAGATTTTTATATGCACTTCGATAACTTCAAGGGATGTAGATCGAATTCAATTAAAACATCTAGATGCACACAAAAAACTTATTGTATTAACGGGTTAAAGCAGTTATTCATTATTGCATATTTATTGTAATTTTCTTGAGAGGAATCCACTCATGCTTGCATAAAAATTTTAAGACTTAAATCGAATTCTATAACAGTATATGAATGCAACTGAAATAATTGCATCTTTATTCTCAATTTCCCTGAAAAGAAATCCACTCATGCCGACATCCGACTTGCACTCCGATAACTTAAAGTGAAGGTATGACGTTTTGACAAATTGACAATTATACCTTAAAAAAGGATGCCCCCCTGTCTCCTACGGCTATGATGTTCACTAACTGTTCGACCCATATTTTTTTTGTCTCAAAACCTGAATTTTTTTAGCTATTTTAATCCATAATAATGTGCACAGCTCTCTCTCGAAATAGAAGCCTTCAAATCTCCGTGTAGCCATAATTATGAGCGTTTGAAAGTCAAAAATACGACTCGCCGTTTGAAAAGAAAGAAAAGAAAGAAACATCTATATTTTACAAGGATAACAACTTAGGTTCCGTGCGGATCCTTTCTCCCAGCTGGTCCTTGGCCAAACCTCTTGGCATTGATCTTTCCCGGATTATCCGTACCCATTTACAGCTGGGTGGACTGGAATTATGAGTGAAGGTGACTTATTCAAGGTCATCGGACTTTCACACCCTAGTCAGGGACCGAACTCTGAAACATAACGACAAGACTTTGCCTTATATAGAAAACACAAATACAGAAAATGAAAGATGATTGTTTAGATAGGGATATAATGGAAAGGGATTTTGCGATTTTTGTGCAGTTCTAGTACTTCTGGAGGCTATTAATGTATATTCAAGGCTCAAATCGACCCTCGAAAATGCTGAACATTCCCCTTTAATATAAGAGGATGTAGATCGAATTCAATCAAATTACCTCATTTCATCACATTAAATCATTAAGTAGTCTTCCTTCGATTTCATAAATTATTCAACAATTTTGTCCGTGTTTCTTTGTCTTGTTTCACGATAGCTGATCATTTGTCGCTTTTGTTATCGCAAGATGGCGTGAGCACAATTGGTGCGAATTCTATATTTCCGATGAATTTCTTTTCATTTTGTGTGAATCGAGATAGGATCGATTTGCATCATTTCAAATTTTCATTTATGTCTACACTAAATTACTTATGACAAAGAAAAATATAATATGTCTACAAAGTGCAATCTAAAATATCAAATCACCCATTTTGAATAATTAATAAATACCACGCTTTAATGGTGATGATTCAATCGAAATAAAATGTCGTGGATGTAATTTGGATTTTTTCGACTTAATGCCTATTGAAATGTAAAATGGCGATTTGTCATTCATATGAGAGAATTAACAGAAACTTCCAGTGCAGTCCTTCTCAAGAAAATTTCCTGAAGCGCTACTTTGGTCAAAATAATAAATAAGAAGCGCAGCTGATCGATCTGAGAACGACTGAGGAAACACGTCGAAACGTTGCATAAAACTTTAGCCAGTGATTGTTGTTCCATAGAGCTGTGTCTATGTAAGATTATTCAAACAAGCTAATGTACAAAACCTCCTTTATCAATGATAAACCATTCTGCTTAATTACTATAACAACTTACAAAAGTTCCAATATCGCCCGGTCTTCATACATATTGGTATAAAAAAAAATTAAACTCCATTTCATTTCATATTAACGAATAACAATTGTCTTCAAACGTCTTTGAGATTCTTAATCAGATATTCTTAATAATAAAACCAATCACGAACGATCCCAACTCTAAAACAAATCTCGAAATACATGTGAACACATTAGGCCTATTGGCAATATATTGGTAGCAGCTAATGAACTTTTCATTACAGGAAGTATACCAATAAATGAGTAAATATTTCATAATGAAAAGTGGTATCAGGTGTCTAGAAGAGTTAGCTACCCTGCTTGGCGCCACTCAATGATAGTATTTCAATAGGTTAATGTTTTCTGATTTGTGTCACAAAATCAATTTTAAAGTTTAACTTTCAAGGCAGTTAAGTTTATAAAATTCAACATTAAGGGAGAAAACTTTGTCAAAAAATACTATCCGATGGATGGGCTTTACTTCATTAAATACAAGTGATATTCAGAAAAACTCACACCTTATTGATGATGAACTTTAAGGTGGTGATAAGAAGTTTGGTTCATATGAATCATTAATAACTATGGAACAACTAATTAAATGGGATCTGTTGTACAACGTAAGAGTTACTTAAGAAAGACACCTTGGTAATGCCAAGAGATTTCCTGCTCTCGCCTTCTGGTCTGTGCGATGTAGTCAATGGACCATTTTTCAGGTTTTCAATTTCGATCTCATTTGGGATTTCGACAGGCTGGTGTACACAGATACAATTTTTTTGCCCGTTGCTGTTTTTCGGTCATTAGACAATATTCGTTTAAGGGGCATCCTCATTTCGTACCTTAGTCTCGGAAACGGAATTTTTAAAAAAAGCAGTGAATAGTTTTCACATCTTTTGGTCTATCCAATATTATTCTGTTTTCAAGTTAAGAATACGACTCGTATTTGAGTGAATGTTGTAATTGCAAGATTCAAATACACTTTATTTTGCTTTGGAATTTTTTTAAGCAACACTAAAACCCATTTAAAATCCATTTTAATCTAAAAGTGTACAAAGTACCCAAATCAAACAATGTCTACCCGAAGTTAATTTATCGTATAGGTAATGAATCATGCAAGACAGAATATGAGATCTCCTTAAAATAATCCCCTCTCGACCCCTTGTTCCTTTCACTACATATTTAACATCTACTTAGTCTTTTGTAAAAATAAATGATAAATTTCCTGTTTTCCGGTCAAGATTTCTACTTATACTAATCAGATTTACACAGGAGAGGCGGTTTGTTATTTCAAGAACTCCTCGATTTTAAGCCTAATGTATTTCAAGTATAATTGTTTCCAATTCGCTTTTACTTTAATTGGTATGTGTATCGACTTTCATTTGCGTGATTCAGAAATGATATCATAAGTATCACAGCATAATGGCGCTTACCTTCAGTAAAAAGTCAAGAAAAATCACAGAAGAAGAACAGATGAAGCCATAAGAACACGTCTCTCTTCAACCAAATATAAAGAATCGCAGAAAAAGGATAGATGTAATAAGAGCACGTCGATCTTTACAAGAAACATGTATAGAGGCAGAACGAAGAATCAAGTCACAAAAGACGTCACAGAAGAAGCCATAGGAGCACAAATCACTAACTCAACGTCTGTAGTATGATTATTTCTACCGAAGCGGACACCATACCTACCACGACGGTGCTACTCTTGTGTAGGTATAAACGTCTATTGATCTAATCCTCGGCACATCGCAAATACGAATCACAGAAGACACAGATTAAGCTGTAAGTTGTCCACAAGAAAAAATATTCTAGAAGACACTGAAGAGGAACCATAAGAAGCACCTTACTGGACGTCCGCGATATGTTTTTCAATACATTCTTTTATGACCATCGACGACAACTTTTTGGTTTCGGCTACATACATGTTTCAGCATAAGGTTAATTTCTAAGCAATAAGTACCTCTTTGATAAACGTTAAACACAAGCTATATCAATGTATAAAATCTTAAAGGCGTGTCACTTTTCGCAGTACTACAACGAAATTGAAAGTAGAGGGTATTGGAATGATTGGATATGCTTTCATGAAATTACAGGTATTTTTCCATGAATTAAAGTTCAGGATCATCAACCATTCAAGTTATCTTGTAACAGAATAGAAAATCACTTTTTAATCGGCATATACAGAAATTTTTTTTTATATACAAATCTACTACTAGTGTTGTAAGATGCACTTTTAGAACTCCCATAAAGATTTTCAGATATCGAAATTACAAAGCTATATTTTTTAATAAATGTTATACCGTTCAATGATTAAAATGATTCATAAAAAAACTAATTTTAAATTTAATCGTTTTGATCACAAAATGATAAAGATTATTACAAATGTACTCCATTCAAATTGGACATCATTCATATTTACGTAAACGTGGGAAGATCAAATCAAATTTTGGTTCAGTTTTCACACTCTACTAGGCTAATTATGCACATTGTTAAAATTGCATGAACCATTTCGATTTTTTTTTGTCCAAAATTTACACTCATATTTTTGATAGATAAAATCGTGACTCAGTAGGAAATGAACTAATTATTTGACAGCCAAAGCCTAAATAAATCGAATCGAACAATTTCTATTCTGCACCTGGTAGCTCTGAGGGAATAAAGAGACATCTTGCAAGTGCGAAACTAAAATTTGACAAAACAGCGGCGTATACTATCATTTTCAAATTCTTTCCATCCACATCAATGACAGACCGATAGCCAAGGTAAGCAGAGTAGAGGTAATGTATTTTTATATGTGTCAACACAACAGCTTGCTCTAAATCAAAGAAGATTGAAATGGAATTAACAATCATACCATATTGCATTCAAATCATCCACCAGTGTGCTAAGGATATATACTCTTGTTCTACCTTGTGGAGCAAATTTTGCTTTAATTATGAAACTTATGAAACTTATATGAATCGGGATCTATAAACAAATTATTCTCAAAAACTCAATCTCGAATCATTCATAATTTAGGGCGTTTTCAATTAAGCTAAACCTATTTGGTATGAATGTGTCTTATTATGTTGATAAACAGACCGTATAGCTAGTATAACATGGGCGGACTGAGACTGGACGAAGTCAAGGCCCTTACGACTCCGATTACAAACAATTTAAAAAAAATGGGCATCACCGAATTCATTGGAATAAATATTAGTCTTAAAGCGATTGTAAAGTGGTTTTCTACACTTGGTATGTGTATTGGGGACACTGATAGTATCAATTTGCGCCAATCCAATTTTCATCAGTGTCTCCGATACACATACAAAGTTTAGAAAACCACTTTACAATCCCTTTTATGAGAATTTGAGTATAAATAGGTTGAGGGCAAATCTCATTTGACTGGCTCAGAAGTACGATATTCTCACAATTCCAATGCGGAAACCCATTGTCCTTCGGTATAATGTGCAAAATGAAGTCAGGATATACCCTCGTCCCACTCGAGCAAATGAAGACTACAATTATAGAATTGATCGAAGTACTGGCAATTTCAATTTCTAGACAAGGGGCGATAACTATCGTTAAGGATAAAATTGCGATTGCAGACTTCGTATTGACTTCACCCTCTTAACTTTATTGAAATAAAATGTTTAATTGAACATTTCAATATCAAAATCAACTGTCTCAAGAGTTCTATGAAAACTTTCAAACAATTGGAATCATAATTGAAAATCTGAGATTACGGTTTGGATCTATAAAAGTGCCGGAAGTAAAGATATGCAAAAACCTCGGATATGCAAATCTTGACCACGGACATGATGTAAATACGAAAAACCTTGACTATGTTCAGTCATGCACAGTTTACTTTCGCGGTGGAAAATATTGTTGGGATGTAATATTCTAGAAATATCACAGCAATATATTAGCAAATTTGGTGATTAGAAACGTTTAATTGAAATACCTTTGAATGTGATAATTTAAGAATTATCACTTTTGAACACGATCATATCATATCATATCATTTTTAAACATGATATATCACTATTAAACACAATATCAACATTTCTTTGAACAAGGATCGAACATGCATATTCATAAAAAAAAACATCACTTTTGAGCAATTAATATTATTAATGTTTATACATGCAATTGTACTATGTACATGATCATGCATGAAACATCACTTTGGTAATGAAACCCTTCTACGTTTGAAGTATCAATTTCAAGCATTATTTAAATGAAACATCACTTTGGTTACATGCATGTGTGTATGTATCTTTATGTGTGAATTTAAACCATAAAACAATGGTTTTGCATGGAATGCAGTTATATTATATGTATTGTTAAAAAAAATAAACGTACTTACAGATTTAGGACAATCTATTATTGTGATATTTGTTTCCTCGTCCGTAGCTGCAATGAAAACCGATATAATTTTAAGGGATTGAAAAGAGGTTTGTGGATGAGATTGTCTTGCTCGAGTGGAATTTTAAGTGTATCGAAAATACTTCAGCTTGATTTTCACCGTTCCAATTTCCAATCACACGTCTGAGGTTCAAGCTATTCCACTAAAAAATATGCATATATTATAATGACCAGGACCATGGCAGCTTTTCCGTTAGTGGAGTCAAGCTCTATTTAGAGGGGTGTGCGGGAATTGATAATCTTAATTAGTGTGTCCAATGATGATTCAAATACTGTGCAATGAAGAACGATATTGGATGGAGTGACCTGATGACTTGGAAAAGCTACCATTGATACATGTAGGTACATTAAAGGGGAATAACCCTATTTATTGCACGTTGCACAATATTTGACTCTGAAAACAAAGTAAGTACAAACATATTGTAGTTAATAACAACGTTATACATTTTTGTAGTCCGTTTAATATCAGAACAAAAACCCTAAATATTATACTTACCTTTAATGTTTTGTGTTATTCGGATCTAATTAATCCTAAAAATACAGATAAAATATTATAAAAATTGTCAAAAGTTGATTTTCTTGTAAGGATCATAGAGGGACTCGTGTTGATGGGCGCTTCATGGCATCTCACTGGAGCCATAGCCTTTCCCTCAAAACGGCAAAGAAATTTAACCCTCATTATTGTGTGTCAATATCGTGGGATAAGATTTTTGCTGCGATTGGATGCTACTGATGGTCCAGTAGCGATAAAAATAAGCCTTAATCAGGTGGCAAGAACTGCCTTTAAACCACAAACTAAAATTGCACAAACTTCACAGACATTAAAAATTTAATTGATATACTGATACATGTTTTTAGATGAATTTTTAGATATGATCTTCAACATAGTTTGTATAAAGTTATACCCCAAAATGTATTGACCAAAACCAAAAAACCAATGACAAAGCGCCACAACTAGGAGTGTAACCAAATAGCATGCCCGCTAAGGTTGAACAGCTAGTGTGCAATCAGGTAAATTTTTCTATACTTACCAATTTAATGGAAAATTAATTATAATTATATATAATAAAAAAAAACATTTAAAATCAGTAAGCTATCAATGCTTCTCTGATTTTCAATCTACGTAAATCCCAAAATAAAAAGTTCTGGATTGGAAGGGAGCAAAGGGTTTAGATTGTTTACGTTTAGTTGTGATGCAGGTTAATATATTGATTAGATTGACCAAAGGATGGGAAACATTGTGAAAACTGGCTTAAATGGGGGCATGCATGGGGGTTGACCAGCTTCCAATCCAGAAAGACACCATCACAAATCAATGGAGTCCATAACATGCCGACACTTGATGTTAGCTACCTTAAGTCAGGAAAACTGACCTTACAAGATGAATTTTCGTGCAATATTTGGACCCTGTATTTTTTGAAGGGTTAAATCTTATAAAATTTGAAGGTTCCTTTGAATTTTTGACTATAATTCACCGGTGATAATCAACCTCGAGAAGCTAAAAGATAGTCAGCATGTTTGGTACGGACTCTTCTTCTGAATTTGAACTCCACGCACAAGCATAGGGAAGCATTATGCTAAGGCATTAGGTTAATATTATAAATTCCTCCGCATAACCTACATCAAACAAATTCCAATTCCATGCAATGTACCGATTTATCATAATAAAACATATCAGTGTACAAGACACACACAAACTAGTGTTAGAAGAGTAAATGTTTGGGATGCGAAAAAGGAAAAATTACATACTTATTCGTAGATTTGTTGTAAGCCTTCGGAAAGAGATTTTAATATTCGCCCTTTTTCTTAGTACCGACGGAGAAATCGGGGACCCCTTATGAGAAATACCCATCAGCCCGACGTAAACGTCACTCGTAAAATTACAAGCCTTAAATTCTTGATTGTCGGTTGCTCCACTCAAACAGGTTGAAGTTAAGTTTAACAGAATCCTGTCTTTCTGCTGGACCTTATTCAAGACGTGCCCATATACAGTTGGGTCAACTGGAATGAAAGGTGACTTTCTCATGATCACCTGTTTTTCAGACGCCAACTATGATAAGAACTTAATACCAGCATTTGGTTCGACGTCAAAAATGTGAAATTGGTCTGTCTTACCAAAGTAAGGGTCTTCACGAATCATAGTCCAGAACAGTCGGAGAAGAGAACTGGAACACTGTTCTAGACGAAGATTTTCTGTCCCAACTGGCAAGGTGGTAGCAGGATCAACGACGAAATTAAGATGGCAGTAAATGTTGGAACGTTTTTCAGTGCAGTGATAGCAGTGATATCCTGTCCAGAACCTGTCTAGATCTACTCAGATATTAGTTCCGTACAGAACTTCTCACTTCCTGTCCAGAACAATTCCAGAATTACCCGAAAGCAACATACGTATACGGAATAATTCTCCGTCGGTACTTTCATGGTGTGTCTAAAAACTTACCTGGAACTTACTGGTCTTGACATCTGATTCAAAACGTTACGAAAGACTGATAAATTGTACATACCATATTAATATGACCATTACTCTGTAAATAATTATCTTGTTTAAAGAAATTATGAAATGAGAGTCAGTTATTGAAATTTTAAAAAATATGAGAAGAAATACATGGTCTATTTTTTTTAATTTAAGAAATATGAACATTAAATTAAATTTATTAATTAATTTATATGAAATGAAACACTGCTTTTAAAAATTAAACTAATTAAAGTATAGATTCGACCTCAATTAAATATGCATCTCATTTTTTCATGCATGAATCATTCTGTTGCATTTAAATCTACTTGCTGATTCAATCTTTTCGAAATATATTTAAGAAATACAAAGATAGCTTGCCAGGCAAGGTAACATACGCCCACTTCAGCAAATTTGAATATTTGAAAAAGTTGATTGCACCATCGCACTTATTTGAGCTTATATTTAGATGAATCAATTCGAATGAAAACTTTAGCCTTTAATGAGGGCAATAACTCATAAACCGACGACTGGAATTGCGCCATTTTCATCTGAGATATTATCAGGATGAATACACATACCAAGTTTCATTCAAATCGGATAAAAACTCTAGTTTCTATCGCGTACACAAGTTAATTTTAACGTTTTTTCACTAAGTCAAGGGCAATAACTCATAAACCAACAACTGGAATGGCGCCATTTTTAAACTCATTCGAGATATTATCAAGATGAATACACATACCCAGTTTCATTCAAATCGGATAAAAACTCTAGCTTCTATCGCGTACACAAGTTAATTTTAACGTTTTTTCACTAAGTCAAGGGCAATAACTCAGAAACCAGCGACTGGAATTGCGCCATTTTCGAACTTATCCGAGATATTATCAAGATGAATACACATACCAAGTTTCATTCAAATCGGATAAAAACTCTAGCTTCTATCGCGTACACAAGTTAATTTTAACGTTTTTTCACTAAGTCAAGGGCAATAACTCAGAAACCAGCGACTGGAATAGCGCCATTTTCGAACTTATCCGAGATATTATCAAGATGAATACACATACCAAGTTTCATTCAAATCGGATAAAAACTCTAGCTTCTATCGTGTACACAAGTTAATTTTAACGTTTTTTCACTAAGTCAAGGGCAATAACTCAGAAACCAGCGACTGGAATTGCGCCATTTTCGAACTTATCCGAGATATTATCAAGATGAATACACATACCAAGTTTCATTCAAATCGGATAAAAACTCTAGCTTCTATCGCGTACACAAGTTAATTTTAACGTTTTTTCACTAAGTCAAGGGCAATAACTCAGAAACCAGCGACTGGAATAGCGCCATTTTCGAACTTATCCGAGATATTATCAAGATGAATACACATACCAAGTTTCATTCAAATCGGATAAAAACTCTAGCTTCTATCGTGTACACAAGTTAATTTTAACGTTTTTTCACTAAGTCAAGGGCAATAACTCAGAAACCAGCGACTGGAATTGCGCCATTTTCGAACTTATCCGAGATATTATCAAGATGAATACACATACCAAGTTTCATTCAAATCGGATAAAAACTCTAGCTTCTATCGTGTACACAAGTTAATTTTAACGTTTTTTCACTAAGTCAAGGGCAATAACTCAAAAACCGACGACTGGAATTGCGCCATTTTCGAACTCATCCGAGATATTATCAAGATGAATACACATACCAAGTTTCATTCCAATTGGATAAAAACTCTGGTCTCTATCGCGTACACAAGAAATTGTTGACGGACCGACGGACGGACGGACGGACGGACGGACCGACGGACCGACGGACGGACAGGGGTGACGGCAATATACGTCCACATTTTCATGTGGGCGTATAAAACTCTAGCTTCTATCGTGTACACAAGTTAATTTTAACGTTTTTTCACTAAGTCAAGGGCAATAACTCAAAAACCGACGACTGGAATTGCGCCATTTTCGAACTCATCCGAGATATTATCAAGATGAATACACATACCAAGTTTCATTCCAATTGGATAAAAACTCTGGTCTCTATCGCGTACACAAGAAATTGTTGACGGACCGACGGACGGACGGACGGACGGACGGACGGACCGACGGACGGACGGACGGACAGGGGTGACGGCAATATACGTCCACATTTTCATGTGGGCGTATAAAAACAAATATCATACTGTTGTATTGTAACTTTGTGGAAATATACTTGGTTTTAGCTTATTGTCTTCGAAATCCTGAAAAAGATAAAATATTTCAATTTAGCTTAGAGAAATAACCATCGCCACATATCTTTTGTAAACTGACCGTCCTGCAATAGAGATTTGACTTTTTGCTGTCGGAAAAACAAAATATCATTCGGTGCCCAATGATCACCATCGTGGCCTTCTTTCATCAACGTCAAAATGCTCACTGCTGTTTCAGATTTATTTTCTATTCAAAATAAGCATTCTTCCTATGTAAAATTCGAATTTTTATTTCCCGTTAACTGTTTGACAGTCGTTTTTTTTAAGCTTTTTTACCCTTGTGAATGAAATGTTAATCTGAAGTTATCAACACTCTTTACCATGAAGAATAATTTTTACGACGTGACCTTCATAATTCAAAATTTTGATACAACTAAATCATTATCACACCACGGGGTGGGTATTCGATCTATATCTTGTAAAATGACCTCAAGTAATCCATGTTTTATATATTGAACATTAAATTATAAAGATTTACTTCAACATTATTGAGGTTAAAATATGGCCAATTTACTTTTAACAATAAATAACAAATTAGAGTGTCTATTTACTACAGAAATTATCCATTGACTGGAGTTAAGGTTATTAGAGTCAAGAATGTAACCATTATATTAATAAAATATGTTTTTTCAACAACGATGACTTAACGCTCTGTTTAACCCATTCTTCGATACTGAAATTAATTTCGTACTAACTGAACACAGTTTTACATTCACATTTACTAGGAACACATTTCCATGTCGTTTTGATTTTTTGATGGAATCAAATGAAATTTGGTATGTGTATACATATTCATAACAATTTGAGCTATTTTCGACGGTTAGAGTTATATTGCTCATGCCCCAAAATTTTAAATATGCTATAAGATTTCAACCGATTTTGAAGAAACTTAAAATGGACATGAAACAAAAGGTTTGAGAAAATTTAGTTTACTTCGAATCAAGATTTAGGCTGCATGCCGTGGTGGGCGTATATGGCTGTGGTCTACTATCTTTGAGAATGAAGTCTGAATTGAATGTAATTTTCTCACTTGTCATAACTAAATATTTTAAAGTTATTTGCTTGCCCTTTGTCTAAGAAAGCTTTCAGATCCAAGAAATATAAATTTAGGAATAGTTTTATTTGAAATTAACACATTTCCCTCACAAGAATGTTTGGGCTAAAATGACCACTTTTCGAATTGACAATTTAAAGTGTCAAGGAATCTTTCTTATCCCCAACCTCAAAATTCCGTTATCAAACTATAGAGGAAATAATAGTTACAAACACGAACGCAACCCAGCACGAAATCAAGACGACCATCAGGTCCCACACCACTAAAACATTTTATGCAAATGATGGTAGACGAATGTAATCACTGCCAATTTTCTCCCTCTCTTCTGGGGTTTTGTATGTCTATTTTTGGTCTAGATTCGGAATTTTATGTCTGAAATTGCATTATATTTCAGATTTAGTAAGATTATGAGAGACTTATAGGCGGAAGGGTAATTCTAAAAATAGTCGTTTTGTGAGCAATTCCTGGTCACCTGGTGTTGATATCCGGTAGTGGTCTACTTTCAGTTTGACTGGTTCAAAATTTTCATGGTCATCATATATTGATTTTTTGAGGAGACAATAGGTATTGGTCAGGCTTTCAAACGATATATTAGAAAGTTTTCAACGAGATTTCTGGAAAAAGTTATAGAAGGTTGAAAATCAAGATTCAACATTGAAACGCATGGCAAATGAATTGGTGGTGGAGTCCTATCAAACGTTAAATCCGAAACGAGTTACTCCCCATTATTTACATGTGACGGCAATTTGTATAAATTTGTTTTATTGGTATTGGCCTGCTAGTTTGCGATATCACCACCTGCTGAACGCAAACTTTAACTTGTCATCTACCAACCAACCATGCTATCTTGCGCTAATGTAGACAAACAACGGTGTGCAGTGACGGACATCAGCTCATCCTTATGCCAAGAGGTTTGACCAAGGACCAGTTGGGGGAAAGGATCCTCATGGAACCCAAGTTGTTATCCTTGTAAAATATGGATGATTCTTTCTTTTTTATAGCTTTTACAATTTCGAAACATTCAAGGAAGCTTTTTAATAAAGAAACCAAGTACTAACGACCCGAACCGCAAAACGAAACACGAAATCCAAAAGGACATTTTGACGAAACATAGGTAACAGCTTATGAACTTTTCACATGAGGAATTATATCAATCATACATGAGTAAGTATATCATAATGAAAAGTGGTATCAGGTGTCTAGAAGAGTAAGCATACCCTGCCTGGCGCCACACCCGTCCTAGCTGTTAAACATACACAAAACTACAAATAACATACACATGTAGCACACGTTGGAATTAAAATAAAATGGATTTTAACACCCTGCTCTCCTGCACCTGTTTGGGCTAATGAGGACGGAAGCACACGATGAAAATAAACAATTACATCTAAAAAAAACTGTTAATTATACTGCCCCAAAAATAATATATATTTGTTTACTGGAATTGGATTACAAACAAATAACAAATTGATATGGTTATTTAAAGCCATGCAAAGTTCGATTGAAATTCGATCAGTAACACTACGGTTCTTTATCAGCACGGACGAAATCTGTAGCAATAATCAAGAAATTTACAATAGACAGCCGCATACATATCTACATGTTTGGTGAGAGTGTTTTTCATTAAAGTTTCCTTGTTAGTTTAAACCCTGGATAAGAAACTTTGTGTGTATACATTAGAAATTATAGAACTTCTGCCACCCAATTGACAAAGTTGATCTATATCTCGCACTTTTTACTCTATTTTACCACAAGATTCTTGTTCGATCATTAGAAACAAATAAAACGTTTGTATAATCGACAAACAAATTTGTATATCCCATGTGTACATTACGATGTTTTCTGTGTTAAAGTGCTCCGTGCACAAAAAAATGTTTTGTTAAGTTTCGAATTCAGGTATTGACTTTTATGTATAAAAAAACCTCTAATACACGCAACAAATTTTCTTTTGACGAGACATTTGACCGAAGTATTGATTTTGTGGTGATTCAAAAATGTAAAATTGCACACAGGGATAAATCTAGTCCAGTTTCATGTCACAATTTCGCCGAGTCACCATACACATCTCCTGAGCTTTCTCGGTGCAACCCACTGCGACCATTTCGAGCATAAGCCACAGAAGTGGATCACAAAGCAATGTCAATATTAGCAGCGATAAGTGTTACAATTCATCCAGACCATGAAAAGAGAAAAGAACTTGAAACGAGCGCGTCATCATAGACTGACGTGGGAATTTATTTGGCAACAACCGCGATGCATGTCTCCTCTTTGGACCACCTTTGGACTGATAAAAGTAATGGTCATATACGAGAGGTTTCTGCAAAAAGACCACTTTGCCATTTAGTGCTTGTCCCGTTATACGCTATGCATAAGCATCAAAGAATGTCTGATAATAATTCTCATTTTTAAAAATATTTAAAAATACAGAAAAAACTTGGTCCAACTGTCACCTGTATTCAGCACATCGTTTAATGAACGACCACCAAAATTACATCCCATGCAATTTTCAACCAAATTTACCTCTTTCAACACCACCTCCCTCTTGACGCGACCAGCAGTCACACATGTATGACGAAACATAAAATTTTGTAAATCCTGTATTATCGAACAATCTAGCAATCTTGGTTTTTATTCTTCCCAAATTATATGTCACCCTTAACGTTACAACAATAAATTCGATAAATGTGGGGAATGTGGTCAAAATCAATATTTGTCAATATTTAGCATAAACATGTTTACCAGTAAAACAACCAAAATGTCCTCAAACAAACACCAAACTGTAAACAAACACTGCTTAAGGTAGACATCCGATATTAAAAGAAAACTTTACCAGCAGCCTTTCCTGATCCGAGAGATTTTTAGCTTTTAAGTTGATGTGTGATAATCTCTCGAACTAAACTTTCCCAAAATGAACCGTGAGATTTAAAAAGAAACACCTTGATTTTCGCTACCCAGATGCAAATGTAGTCTTTTTTGATCCGGAATAAGTACAAACACAATGGGAAGTTATCAAGCCCAAGCCTCAGTGAGGTACAGTCACTTTCCTGTTCTCCAATCCATTCCCTGTCCGCAAAAAAATGAAAAAATATAGTTTACAAGAAAAGAAGAAAGTTATCAAGTCCTGTTTAGATAGGAACCCATTCGTAAGATGTTCCCGTTTCCGCGTAAGATGTTCCCGTTTCCGAATCAAATAGTTGAAACAAATTGCGAGATTTTGGTGGGAATGTTTTTTAACACGACTGCAATAACTGAAGAGATTGTGTGAATAGCGACATTTTCCTTTATTTTGCTGGATGAGCAGTGGATTCGGCACGAACCGTTCAAGAACAATGGAAATGGATCGACATAAACATAAAACTTAGCATACTGTTTTGGAGGATAGCCTGAATTTCAGGATAACGCTATGTAATCATGTTTATATTTTATCCACATCAACTCCTCAAAGGGAGTAGAAATAAGAATTTTTAAGCTAAGCTGATCAGTCGTAGTGCTCACAGCTCACTACATACATTTTAGCTTTCAAATCCATAATATGTACTGTTCTCCCTTAAGACAGTACTATTTTGAAGCCGATATTTTATTAAACGTAAAACTGTATCCTTTTATTTTTATTACCGGACAAAAGTGCAAAGACAGTAGTTAGTTCCTACGAACTGAGAAATGACTACCATGAACTATGTTAAAATGACATAAATGCAACAGTAACAGTTTAATTCTGGTGTTAACCCACCTGACCTTCGACCAAACTTGACAAATAAACAATTTTATTGATTGCAAATAACAGTTACCTGACAAACTATAAAAAGCAGTGGTAGTGAATTAAGTTCCCAGGTAATACGGGGTACATGTATTTCCATTTAAATAAATATAGTATACATGTAATCGGACACAGAAAACAAAAACTAACGCGATCCAAACCAGAGTTTTACGTCCTGCTTTTCTGCACCTATATGGGCTATTTGAGGACGGGCAAACGCCATGCAGCATTAGCCTGCTGTTATTTTTTATTTCCAACTGTCGAGAGATCTTTAACGTGCCCAGCCGAACGACTAGACGCTTTTTCCATGAAAGCCCCTCCGACCTGCATCACTGACAGGGGGGAACCTGGTTGAAAGAACCGCAGGTATCATCTCGATCCATGCCGGGATTGAACCCTGGACCTTCAGGTTATCGAGCATGCGTCTAACTCACTGAGCCACCGCGGTTCCCCCAAAAATCATAAAAATGACAATAAATGTAGGTAGCGACAATTGTATCATTCATATGAAAAAGTACATTAATCAAGAACAAATGATTTTGATGGGATAATAAATAATGTACCAATGAAAATCAGTTCAAGGAAACCAATTCCGTTTATCAAAACCTCACTCAGCCTTGAAAGAATCAATGGCAAATCAAACGAGTACATTCCAGCAATCGCTTAAAACAATTCTGAGGTCAAAGTCTTTAAATGAGCATCATAACTTTCAACGATTAGCAATTGGCGTTATCTGAATTTAGTCAAATCTGGGAAAATTGAGGTCATTTCAATTCGGTTACCTGGTTAATCCGTTGGTGCGGGGAAGAGAGCTAACACTGAAAAAAAAAACCGTTAGGCCAGCTATAAATATAGGTCATGTGTGCAATCCTACGGCAAAATGTTTCTCATTGTACACTTCATGACCTTGATAATCAAGATCAGCCAAGTAGGAGCTGAAACGTAAGACGTACGTTTCCATTTTTTGTCAAACCAATTCACTACTTAAACCCAGTGGCTACGTATGATTCAACATAAAACTAACCGCTAGTTTGTTGACCTTGGTTTCGTGCTTAAAATTTTTCAACGAAAGAACTTGTCACGTCTGTTTGAGAATTTTGTCGGTTGAGAAATAGTTGACAAATTTGAAAATGTTTCCAAATTTTGTTACAACTTTTATTTGCATTAGCCTTTGTTTCGAATATTTTGAAATTGTTTGTATGTACTGATAAATTTATCATTCAAATCTACTAAGGCTCTAGGAAAATAAACTTAAGTGTATTTTTATAAATAAATGTTTTTCTTTATCTACACTTCAGAAATTCAAGGGAATACAGAAACTTTTTTTGCTGGTTTTTCCTAGCAGAATAATTGACTGGGTATTAATCCTCAAATTCGGAGTCGTGAAATTTAATGTTCAGCATTTTTAGGGTAGATTTGGGTTTTGAATTTATGTAAATAGCCTCCAGAAGTACTAAAACTGCACAAAAATCGCACAATCCCTTCAATTATACCCCTACCTAAACATTTTCATTTTCTGTATATTTGTTTCCTATATAATGCATAGTCTCAATGAAATGCGAGTCGTATTTTTGACTTTCAAATGCTAATAATTATGGATGCACAGGGATTTGAAGTCTTCAATTTCGAGGGAGAGTTGTGAACATCATACAGATTAGATTAGCTAAATCAAAAATTGCAATGGTCGAACAAAAAGTGAACACAACATATCCCTTTTATAAGGACGACTTGCTGAAAAATAAAAACCCCAAAAAACACCACAAAACGTGCAACTTCAACTCATCCAATATTTCTCCAATTTTCTTATATTGCTGATACTGAGAGAGTAAAGTAGTTCCAATGGAACAAAATCGTTGAGTCTTCTTCAACTTCATACTATTAAGAGTGTTTTTGCAAAGATTTCATAGTGTAAAAGTACATGATAAAGTAGAACGAAATCATGCTGTATGATCAAAATGATTTGTTATGGCTTAGGTTAATCAATGGACCCATAGCGTTCAGAACCCCACACCCCTTTGTAAGATCCATTTGCCACAACACTTACTCTCTGACAACATTTAGTTCTGAATCGCATTTTGCCAATTATTTCATAATGAAAAGAAATATCATTCTCAAAATAGTTCTGAGATTCTTAGATTGTGTTTGGGTTCATGGGAATGACAACCGTGAGAGAACAAAATTATTTGTAAATTTGATTTTACAGAGGGGATCTTTCAGTCCGAAAAGTTGGTCAATTTGAATTGAAATTTCTGGGAGGGAAGTATGCTTGTTTAAAATTAAAAATTTCCAAACGTTATATTTCTGTGGACCCGAAGTCATTCTTAGACACATGGCATGCAATTGATAATCATATTTTAAAAATTTGTGACATGAGAGAAAAACTTTAATTCAGAATTCAATGTGGCCAGAGAGTACAAGAAATATTAACTGAACAAGCAGTCGCATACATGTTAAAACCACTAGAAAAAAAAAACAGCTGGGAAATGTTTTCAAAAGGGGTCAGCAATGTCAGTATTATTTTCATTTGTTTAATCTTGTTCATAAATTGTGAGTGCGAAGAACGTAATTTTTTTTAAAAGGTTTCTTTTTATATGACAACTGCCTCAAGCATTTTTGGGATGAAAAAGTTGCAAAGGGAAAAACCAAAATTAACACTCAGATGAATGATAAAGTGTTCATTCGTGGCACTAGCGCAACTGAGAATTTACTTAAAGTGCATGCAATTCCTATTATAACGCACACAATAAACTATTTAAATGATATGGAATGAAATGTGGTTTTACGTCCTACTTTCCTGCACCAATTGGGGACAGACAAACGTCATGCAGTTTTCAATTAGGTTAATTTTGCAAGAAAACAACGGCATTAGCCTACTCTTATTTTTGATTTTCATATGTCGAGGGATCTTACGGAGCCTGAGTTTGTTGTCCCATCCGAACGACCAGACCCTTTTTTTTATGTCAGCCCCTCCGACCTGCATCACTGATTATTATTATGTTCACAATTTCTAAAAAAAAATCAAATCATTCTTACCTAATGTTCCTATCTACATTTATAAATCCTATATACAAAATAATACGCTGCTCTTAGTTGATTCCTATTTAAATGTATTCCTTCAGGAAAAACCGTAGCTACCGTTGTTAAACTGTCTTTAAGTTATAAGCTCCATTTTTCATCTACAAGCACATTTCAATTACTCCTTAATCATTACGTGTATTAGGACAAACCTTGTGTTAATCTTTACCTGATGAAAACATAACGATTTCAATCACATGACTTGATTTCCAGCCAAATTCCAAATAAGGTTATGTACATGGTAAATATTGGCCTCGGTTAAATCTATACTGTTACAACCATCGAGACAAGCTTACCACACGTACTAAGATATCAACCGGAAATGTTATAATTCTATATTTCATATTTAAGAAAGTATTCCTCAGATATCAAAGACCATCAAACGAAGATATGCAAACTTTCAAGTTTCTCCAAATATTGCTCCAGTCCGTTTTGGGATTAAATTCATACCTGAATTCGGTGAAACCATATTTTAAAAGATAACACAATTCTTTAGGGATTCAATTAATGATTTCATACTGGTAAAAATAACACAATTCTTTTGGAATTCAATTATTAATTTCATACTGGTAAAGATAACACAATTCTTTTGGAATTTAATTATTGATTTCATACTGGTAAAGATAATTATTAATATCATACTGGTAAAAATAACACAAATCTTTTGGAATTTAATTAAAAATTTCATACGGGAAAAGATAACACAATTCTTGGAGTTCAATTACAGATTTTATACTGGGGTAAAGATAACACAATTCTTTTGGGATTCATATTGGTAAAGATAACACAATTCTTGTGGGATTCAATTATTAATTTCATACTGGTAAAGATAACACAATTCTTTTGGAATTCAATTATTAATTTCATACTGGTAAAGATAACACAATTCTTTTGGGATTCAATTATTAATTTCATACTGGTAAATATAACACAATTCTTTTGGAATTCAATTATTAATTTCATACTGGTAAAGATAACACAATTCTTTTGGAATTCAATTATTAATTTCATACTGGTAAAGATAACACAATTCTTTTAGTATTCAATTATTAATTTCATATTGGTAAAGATAGCACAATTCTTATGGGATTCAATTATAAATTTCATACTGCTAAAGATAACACAATTCTTTTAGTATTCAATTATAAATTTCATACTGGTAAAGATAACACAATTCTTTTAGTATTCAATTATTAATTTCATATTGGTAAAGATAGCACAATTCTTTTAGTATTCAATTATTAATTTCATATTGGTAAAGATAGCACAATTCTTATGGGATTCAATTATAAATTTCATACTGCTAAAGATAACACAATTCTTTTAGTATTCAATTATAAATTTCATACTGGTAAAGATAACACAATTCTTTTAGTATTCAATTATTAATTTCATACTGGTAAAGATAACACAATTCTTTTAGTATTCAATTATTAATTTCATACTGGTAAAGATAACACAATTCTTTTAGTATTCAATTATTAATTTCATACTGGTAAAGATAGCACAATTCTTATGGGATTCAATTATTAATTTCATATTGGTAAAGATAACACAATTCTTTTGGAGTTCAATTATTAATTTCATACTGGTAAAGATAGCACAATTCTTATGGGATTCAATTATAAATTTCATACGGGTAAAGATAACACAATTCTTTTGGAATTCAATTATTAATTTCATACTGGTAAAGATAACACAATTCTTTTGGAGTTCAATTATTAATTTCATACTGGTGAAGATAACACAATTCTTTTGGAGTTCAATTATTTATTTCATACTGGTAAAGATAACACAATTCTTTTAGTATTCAATTATTAATTTCATACTGGTAAAGATAATACAATTCTTTTGGAATTCAATTATTAATTTCATACTGGTAAAGATAACACAATTCTTTTGGAATTCAATTATTAATTTCATACTGGTAAAGATAACACAATTCTTTTGGAATTCAATTATTAATTTCATACTGGTAAAGATAACACAATTCTTCTGGAATTCAATTATAAATTTTATACTGGTAAAGATAATACAATTCTTTTGGAATTCAATTTTCAATTTCATTAACTCTCTGACCACATTGAAGTCTATATTGAATTTTTTTTCTCTCATGTCACAAATATTCAAAATATGGTTTTTTATTGCATGCCATGTGTCTATGAAAATATATGGTTTGAAAATTTTCAATATAAAATTAACACAGTTCCCTACCTAAAATTTTATGTGAAAATGACCCACATTTCAGGCTGAAATTTCCCCTCTGTAAAATCATGTTTCCAAATAAATATTTTTTCAACAGTTATCATTTTCATCAACCCAAAGACAATCTAAGACTCTCAGAACTAATTTGGGGTTAACTTCACTATGAGTGAATAAATATAGTATTGAATGTAATTAAAATGTGCTGATATATGTAAAACTGAGACTTTAAACTTTTGCAACAGGAAAAACCAAGATGGCTGACACTGGGTAACCAAGGTAAACAATATAAATAAAACCATAAAATATAACATACCTTGCAAAGAATTTCCACACATCCAGATTATATTAAAACAATATCGTTTGTTCCATAAAAAACGTCCCCAAGTTTGACGGTAAGTATCTCATGTGTTGGTGAAACGATCTCCTTTAAAATTCTCACAGATTTACTTCAACATGTCCTTGTCAGACCCTGAAAATATGAGAGTCATCAGATAAAAATTGTACAAGTACTGCCCCGAACAAAATAGCATGTCAAAAATTTCAATATCAGAGCAAATTACACTTTTCAGTCTGTGTTCATTATACCTTCAACAAATCGACAACTAATATCAACCATTTTCTATCCTGAGATTCTCTCACGGATCTTACCTAAAGGTATTTCCTCCCAAAAAGTGACCATCCTGCATTTCAGTTCCTGTTCAGCCAGTTTGTCCCACTGGTGCTGGCAGTATGGGATTCTCTTAAGGAACAGCTGTACTGCACTTATGTTAGAGGGACACACTGACTGAACAGGAACTGAAAGGTAGTATGGTCACATTATGGGAGAACATACCCTTAGATGAGATTCGTAAGTGCATCTCAGGATGGAAAATGGTTGATATTGGTGGTCGATGTGGTGAAAGTATGAAAACAGGTCGAGATATGTAATTTGCTCTGATATTCAATTTCCTGACCTGCTATTTTGTACCGAGTAGTACTTGTACAATTTTTATTCGATGACTCTCATATTTTCAGGGTCTGACAAGGACATGTTGAAGTAAATCTGTGAGCATTTTGAAGGAGATCGGTTCACGAACAGCTGAGATACTTACCGTCAAACTTGGGGACGTTTTTTTTGTGACACCCGATATATCTGGCTAACACTAAATCCATATAGTCATTACATAAAGTATTGAAGAAGATTCAATAAAATCAAACAATGACTATATCCAAAACTTGCAAAAAGCTTATGTCTTAACCATGAGAAAACTATAAACTGAATGAAAGAATGACAACAAGGTTGTCAGGACAAAAAGACTAATTAAAAGAGTTCAGAATGAAAGATTAGAAAGTCTGAGGTGATGAAAACTCAGAGACAGACAAAGATATAGTAAAGAAATAGAACCAGTGAAGTGTAACTTTAACTGATTGTTAGTTAAATGCAGTGACTAAACTTAAACTAATTACAATTAACCTGCTTAATTTCACTCTTCAACAATATCATTAAAAAATGATAGGTAAAATGCGATTCTGAGCCCAATGTGGCCACGTTTCGACAATGATTCTCTAGTCTTTACCTCTTAAAATTGTCATGTCATAAATGAGTACAAAGAAAACTTACAAGTATATATCTCCACTTGAAGTAATAAGTGTGTGTTTCATAATCCAATAATCCATATTTTATATACATATATATTTCATAAACTCAAATTTTCACTGTATTAGTCAGTCAGTTGTCATTATCTGAACACTTTTAAAGTTAAATCAGTCAGTGAGCTGTTCTGATTTCATTTCATTTAACTTGGTTGGGCTTTTAGTATATTTTAGCAAGATGTAGCACTTCGACTGTCTGTTAAGATCATATGATTAAGGGACCAGAAAATTATCTGAATTTGTATAAGACAGCCCAAAGTTTTTTTTAGAAACGGCTCAACGGAAACCTCTTGCAACTGGTATGCATTTTTGTTGTTATCTGAATTTCTGATTACAATTGTTACGATTTACATGTATTTTGTTATTTCTGTTGTGAAAATGTCACTGCATTTTTCTAGTTGTTAAAGTGTTACTGCATTATTATGGTTGAAAAAATGTAACTGCACTTAATGGTTGAAAAAATGTAACTGCATTTTAATGGTTGAAAAAATGTAACTGCATTTTAATGGTTGAAATAATGTAACTGCATTTTAATTGTTGAAATAATGTAACTGCATTTTAATGGTTGAAATAATGTAACTGCATTTTAATGGTTGAAATAATGTAACTGCATTTTAATGGTTAACTGCATTTTAATGGTTGAAATAATGTAACTGCATTTTAATGGTTGAAATAATGTAACTGCATTTTAAATAATGTAACTGCATTTTAATGGTTGAAATAATGTAACTGCATTTTAATGGTTAACTGCATTTTAATGGTTGAAATAATGTAACTGCATTTTAATGGTTGAAATAATGTAACTGCATTTTAAATAATGTAACTGCATTTTAATGGTTGAAATAATGTAACTGCATTTTAATGGTTGAAATAATGTAACTGCATTTTAATTGTTGAAATAATGTAACTGCATTTTAATGGTTGAAATAATGTAACTGCATTTTAATGGTTGAAATAATGTAACTGCATTTTAATGGTTAACTGCATTTTAATGGTTGAAATAATGTAACTGCATTTTAATGGTTGAAATAATGTAACTGCATTTTAAATAATGTAACTGCATTTTAATGGTTGAAATAATGTAACTGCATTTTAATGGTTAACTGCATTTTAATGGTTGAAATAATGTAACTGCATTTTAATGGTTGAAATAATGTAACTGCATTTTAAATAATGTAACTGCATTTTAATGGTTGAAATAATGTAACTGCATTTTAATGGTTGAAATAATGTAACTGCATTTTAATGGTTGAAATAATGTTACTGCATTTTAATGGTTGAAATAATGTAACTGCATTTAAATTGTTGAAATAATGTTACTGCAGTTTAATGGTTGAAATAATGTAACTGCATTTTAATGGTTGAAATAATGTAACTGCATTTAAATTGTTGAAATAATGTTACTGCATTTTAATGGTTGAAATAATGTAACTGCATTTTAATGGTTGAAATAATGTAACTGCATTTAAATTGTTGAAATAGTGTCGCTGTATTACTTATTGTGATATTTATGACTGTATGTTTGTTTCACATAATAAATATTCCTCGTGGAACAAACTTATAGTAATAAATGCTCTCAGGAACCCTTACATATAATAAATGTCACTGTATTTTAACAGAGGTGCTAATGTCAGTGCATATTACTGGTTGTGATAATGTCATTATATCGATTGTATATAAAATTACGTTTTTGTAGGTGCCTAAAAAGCTATTAGAGAAAAGATGATAATAAGGGCAAATAATCAACATAAAATGTAGTGCAAGGAAGATGTAGTGTAAGGTACTTATAGATCAGGAACGACTGGAGTTTTTTAACCCATCATATTGGGAACAGTTTTGCAAGTGAGCAGGTCAGTTTTATAAGCTTCGACATTAGATCACAATTGAAATGTGTTATTATCTTAGAATAATAATTCAAAACAGCGTCTTTCCCAGCGAATCTGTTATTATACAACTTTCTTAAATGGGAACCGTCTGACCTATATGACAAATATACTCTAATACCCCTTTCGCACTGCACAACTGGATTATTGAATTCGGTTATAACCGAATAGAAAAATTCGATTCGATTCGGTTTGCTTTCGCACTGCAATCCTATCTAGATCGACGCTTTCGCACTGCCGAGCAAAGTTATCTGGATAACTTTTTTATTTTTGTAACACTTCATGTCACGACAAAAAACATTATGATATTATTATGAAATTATAAACAATATTATTTTCCGTTTCTATTTTCGATTGGAATGCATTCTTTTACAAGACAATTCGTGTACTTTATTAGTCATTTTGAAGTGCTTATACCGTAATACCCCACGTGATAAACTTATCCGGATAACTTCTTGTCTGCTTTCGCACTGCAACTTATCTGGATCGGATCAGGACGAAATCCACCTCTGGAGGTAGATTTTTCTATCTGGATAACTTCTGGTTATAACCGAATAAGTTTGTTTGCCAGTGTGAAAGCAACTGGAAGTTATTCGGATAGAACTGAATAGAACCGAATTACTTTTGCAGTGCGAAAGGGGTATTAGTCGTTGAAGCCGTTACAAATGCCTTAAGACACGAGGAACACGTCTAGGATATGCCCGGCTTTACTGTCACCATATAAAAGAAGGCCATAACATTAACTAAAAATATTTTCTTTTCAATAACATTGCAAATTCTTCTTAACATATGAGAATTTTCTGTACACAAATGGTATTGAACAGCAAAAAAACATTACATTAATCAACATGACAATTTTAAGCATTTTCTAAACCGGACAATTTCAAAACCCATGCATATTTGACTGGTAATTTATCGATTGGTATATTAGGAAACATAATGTCTATTCCACCACCAGATTGTTTCTGCCATTCAAATTGACTGGAATAACCCAGCATATTAACAGTGGTGTTGGTAGTTGGCATAGGTGCAGATAAACTGAGAACTCCATTCGGTGGCCAGGTTAACACTGTTGCATAAATATCTGAATCTTTCTTTGTGTACCTGGAACGAATATTTATTTGATCATATAATATAACATAAGATAGCTTGCCAGGCAAGGTAACATACGCCCACTTCAGCAAATTTGAATATTCCAAGTTAATTGCACCATCATCGCTGATATTTAGATGAATCAATTCGAATGAAAACTCTAGCCTCTATCGTGTACACAAGTTAATTTTAACGTTTTTTCACTAAGTCAAGGGCGATAACTCATAAACCGACGACTGGAATCGCACATGTCTTGAATTTATCCGAGTTATTATTAAGATGAATATACATAAAAATGTTGACTGTTACCGTTTAAGTCATAGAATGACATTTAAACCTACATACCATGTAGGGAGCCGCGGTGGCTCAGCGAGTTAGACGCTTGCTCGCTAACCTGAAGGTCCAGGGTTCAATCCCGGCATGGGTCGAGATGATACCTTCGGATTTTTCAACCCGGTTTCCCCCTGTCAGTGATGCAGGTCGGAGGGGCTGGCATGGAAAAGCGTCTAGTCGTTCGGATGGGACAATAAACCGAGGCCCCGTGTGCTATTGGCTGTGCACGTTAAAGATCCCTCGACAGTTGAAAATCGAAAATAAGAGCAGGCTAATGCCGCTGTCCTGGCAACATTTCCCTCATTGCACACTGGGTCATTTTTTTTACATACCATGTATCCTTGACCATCGTATCATTTTGTGTCGTCCAAGGTGTAGTTCCTCTAATAGCTTCATTATTAACTCCCATCCATGCTCCCATTTGTCGTAATCTTTCTTCGAATATTGGTGCTATTACTCCATCTTTCTGAGGTCCAACGTTCATTAACATGTTACCACCAAGACTTCAATATAAACCATTTCTATTTTCGAGGTTTTTGATTCCGTTGTCGAAATAAAGCCTGCGCAATCTTTTTTGACATTGAAAAAGCTGTGTACGTTGAAGCCCCTTCGAACTTCGGAAATGTCTTAAACACATTACACACTGGGGCTGTATAGTCCATTTGATGTCGATGCTGCTTAATGCATTTCATTTCATTATACAGTACATGGCGTTGTTAGTCTTCATTAGCCCAAACAGGTACAGTTAAAATTGAAAATTCTTGCAAATATTTTGTGACTTGGATAGGGGGTATTATTCACTGGTATATGGACGCCCTACCAATGTCCGCACTGCCGATAAACTAACTTGTACCGTACTCACCTTACTGTTTGAATGAAAGTTGCAAGTAATTCTTCAATAGTTAAATAATCTTCAAGGTTAGCATTTCGTCTGAATCCCCAAGAACCCTTATCAATAGTCATTGTATTTTCCCACTTTTTAGCTGGCACTTTTGCTACAAATAATTATTAATAAAATACATAATTCAAATGAATTGAAAAATGCTTTAAAATCTAATATTTGTTATAAAAATTAGAATACGTATTGCGTCTAAAGATCAGCAAAATCTAAAGCAATAATTGCATAGTCGGGGATTCTTAAACTAGAAGTACCAGCATTGGTTCGAAAAGATTTAACATCTTTTCACTCGCGAACGACATGTAAGCTGGAAACTGGAGTATGTTACTGCACATAAAATCAAAATAACAAGAGGAAAATCAAAATCAAATTTGTCATACAATCTGACACAAATATTTGCTAACAATTTATATCAGCAAATAATAGTAGTGCGTCTCTACAATCCCGCGAAAGATACTTACTGGGCATATATCTGTCTTTACAAGTCCAATATCCACCATGTTTACATGTATCATTCATTCCCCATCGGTCGTTGGTTACAACAAAATCCTTTACTGGACTGAAAATACCGTTAGAATTGTCCTATATCAAATTCATTTACATGATATGTAACAATATTATAATGGAAAGAAATTAATGGGTGCATTAATATTAAACTACAATGTATATTTTTATGATTGTTCGTTGTTAGATGAATAGTTAATGTTCGATCCAACGGTTGCTGATATCGCAAACTGGGTAGTTGTTGGTGATCTCATTTGTTAGTTCAAGTTTTATCCGGCCTTGAATGGGAATCACAATTCTATCCACTTGATTTGAAGATGAATGAAGATGATCGAAAGAGCGAAAGGCTGCTTCAAAAGCGTCATGAAACTAAGATTCAATGTACACGTCATGCGTTAAAAATCGAAATGGTTGGTTTTTGGCGCATGACGGAGAACATTTGACGGATACCGCTACCGATGGAATCATACCCTCTAAAACCAACCATTTCGATTTTTAACGGATGACGCATGTCGGATTCGTTTGACGCATATATGGAATCTTAGCTTTAGGATTGCTTCACCTATCGCCTCGTTTCTTTCAATAAAAGTTTTGTACATGTATAGATACCTGTCATTATAAAGCCACGCCAGAAACTCTGTGGAACCCCAGTATGTATCAGGAGCTTCATAATCACCATCAGACCACACAATATCAGGTTTGTATTTATTAACTATCTCGTAAAGACCAGGCATAGCTTTGGTCTAAATATAATGCAAAACAAAGTTAATTTTAGAACAAATAAACCAATAGATCCGACCTCCAACAAGTCAATGCAACCTTCACAAATTTCAATAAAATCCTTACTAATTTAAGTCAATAAAAACAAATCCAACCAAACTATGACAAAATAGTATTTTATTAGTGAACAGTAACAGAAGTACCATCAAATGTTTCAAAAAGAGTGATCATGGACTTCTTTGCGTGCCAAACTCGCCGTGATACCACCAGCTCAGCTTCAAGACTTTGAATAGATTGAACAAAATACTTACCGAAACGAAGTCGTATGTCTTCCAGTTATTTGCTTTATCATTTATGTACAGAGGGTTGAGCCATTCATAAAGACAGTGGTACAAACCGAAATGTAAATTTGTTTTTGTCCTTATAGCTGTCATAAGTTCTCCTGGAATTAGCATAGAACTAGGATAACTTACGGAGCAATTTGTCCGATTAGAACCACTAATTTTAATCAGTCGTATTATTCAGTTCAAAAGTTCCAAGAGCTATGTATATAATCAAACTGACCCTGAATTTCTTATAAAAAATATTGAATTGTCAACAACCAATTCAGCAGAAAAGCTTATTCTCTTGACCCCGATTTCCCCCTGTCAGTAATGAAGGTCGGACAGCCTCACGTGGAAAAAGCGTTTAGTCGTTCGGATAGGACAATAAACTTAATGGTTGAAAAAATGTAACTGCATTTTAATGGTTGAAAAAATGTAACTGCATTTTAATGGTTGAAATAGTGTAATTGCATTATTATGGTTGAAAAAATGTAACTGCACTTAATGGTTGAAAAAATGTAACTGCATTTTAATGGTTGAAAAAAATGTAACTGCATTTTAATGGTTGAAATAATGTAACTGCATTTTAATTGTTGAAATAATGTAACTGCATTTTAATTGTTGAAATAATGTAACTGCATTTTAATGGTTGAAAAAATGTAACTGCATTTCAATGGTTGAAAAAATGTAACTGCATTTTAATGGTTGAAATAATGTAACTGCATTTTAATGGTTAAAATGTCACTGTATTACTTATTGTGATACTTGTGACTGTATATTTGTTTCTCATAATACATATTCTTCGTGGAACAAACTTATAATAATACATGATCTCAGGAACTATTTACATATAATAAATGTCACTGTATTTTAACAGAGGTGCTAATGTCAGTGCATATTACTGGTTGTGATAATATCAACATATCGATTGTATATAAAATTACTTTTTTGTAGATGACTAAAAAAGCTATGAGAGAATACTTATAGATCAGGAACGACTGGAGTTTTTTTAACCCATCATATTCGGAACAGTTTTGCAAGTGAGCAGGTCAGTTTTATAAGCTTTGACATTAGATCACGAAATGTGTTATTATCTTAGAATAATAATTCAAAACAGCGTCTATCCCAGCGAATCTGTTATTTTACAACTTTCTTAAATGGAAACCGTCTGACCTATATGACAAATATACTCTTAGTCGTTGAAGCCGTTACAAATGCCTTAAGACACGAGGAACACTTTCAGGATATGCCCGGCTTTACTGTCACCATATTAAAGAAGGCCATAACATTAACTAAAAATATTTTCTTTTCAATAACATTGCAAATTCTTCCTAACATATGAGAATTTTCTGTACACAAATTGTATTGAACAGCAAAAAAAGATTACATTAATCAACATGACAATTTTAAGCATTTTCTAAACCGGACAATTTCAAAACCCATGCATGTTTCACTGGTAATTTATCAATAGGTATATTAGGAAACATAATGTCTATTCCACCACCAGATCGTTTCTGCCATTCAAATTGACTGGAATAACCCAGCATATTAACAGTGGTGTTGGTAGTTGGCATAGGTGCAGATAAACTGAGAACTCCAGTAGATGGCCATGTTAACACTGTTGCATAAATATCTGAATCTTTCTTTGTGTACCTGGAACGAATATTTGATTTGATCTTATAATATAACAAAAGATAGCTTGCCATGCAAGGTAACATACGCCCACTTCAGCAAATTTGAATATTCCAAGTTGATTGCACCATCATCGCACTTATCTGAGCTGATATTTAGATGAATCAATTCGAATGAAAACTCTAGCCGCTATCGTGTACAAAAGTTAATTTTAACATTTTGTTCGCCAAGTCAAGGGCGATAAATCATAAACCGACGACTGGAATCGCACATGTCTTGAATTTATCCGAGTTATTATTAAGATGAATATAAATAAAAATGTTGATTGTTACCGTTTAAGTCATAGAATGACATTTAAACCTACATACCATGTATCCTTGACCATCGTATCATTTTGTGTCGTCCAAGGTGTAGTTCCTCTAATAGCTTCATTATTAACTCCCATCCATGCTCCCATTTGTCGTAATCTTTCTTCGAATATTGGTGCTATTACTCCGTCTTTCTGAGGTCCAACGTTCATTAACATGTTACCACCAAGACTATCAACAAAAAAAATTCATTATAAACCATTTCTATTTTCGAGGTTTTTGATTCCGTTGTCGAAATAAAGCCTGCGCAATCTTTTTTGACATTGAAAAAGCTGTGTACGTTGAAGCCCGTTCGAACTTCGGAAATGTCTTAAACACATTACACACTGGGGCTGTATAGTCCATTTGATGCCGATGCTGCTTAATGCATTTCATTTCATTATACAGTGCATGGCGTTGTAAGTCTTCATTAACCCAAACAAAATTCTTGCAAATATTTTTTGACTTATTCACTGGTATATGGACTCCTTACCAACGACTGCACTTCCAATAAACTAACTTGTACCGTACTCACCTTACTGTTTGAATGAAAGTTGCTAGTAATTCTTCAATAGTTAAATAATCTTCAAGGTTAGCATTTCGTCTGAATCCCCAAGAACCCTTATCAATAGTCATGGTATTTTCCCACTTTTTAGCTGGCACTTTTGCTACAAATAATTATTTATCAAATACATAATTCAAATAAATTGAAAAATGCTGGTTGTTATATATTCTTAGACCACAAATTAAAACCATTGTATTCGCCAAATCGTTCTAAAAATAAAAATCTTTACAAACCAATCCATCCGTAGTGTACTCTTCAAACATGTAAGCTGGAAACTGAGCTATGTTACTGCACATAAAAGAAAAATTAACAAGAGGAAAATCAAAATCAAATTTGTCATACAATCTGACACAAATATTTGCTAACAATTTATATCAGCAAATAATAGTAGTGCGTCTCTACAATCCCGCGAAAGATACTTACTGGGCATATATCTGTCTTTACAAGTCCAATATCCACCATGTTTACATGTATCATTCATTCCCCATCGGTCGTTGGTTACAACAAAATCTTTCACTGGACTGAAAATACCGTTAGAATTGTCCTATATCAAGTCAATTTAAATGATATTTAACAATATTATAATGGAAAGAAATTAATGGGTGCATTAATATTAAACTAAAATGTATATTTTTATTGTTGGCTGTTAGATGAACAGTTAATGTTCGATCCAATGGTTGCTGATATCGCAAACTGGGTAGTTGTTGGATGATCTCATTTGTTATTTCAAGTTTTATCTAGCCTTGAATGGGAAACACAATTCTATCCACTTGATTTGATGATGAATGAAGATGATCGAAAGATCGAAAGGCTGCTTCAAAGGCGTCATTAAGCTAAGATTCAATATACGCGTCATGTGTTAAAAATCGAAATGGTCGGTTTTTGACGCATGACGGAGAATAATTGACGGATACCGCTACCGATTGAATCATACCTCTAAAACCAACCATTTCGATTTTTAACGGATGACGCATGCAGATCCGTTTGACGCATATATGGAATCTTAGCTTTAGGATTGCTTCACCTATCGCCTCGTTTCTTTCAATAAAAGTTTTGTACATGTATAGATACCTGTCATTATAAAGCCACGCCAGAAACTCTGTGGAACCCCAATATGTATCAGGAGCTTCATAATCACCATCAGACCACACAATATCAGGTTTGTATTTATTAACTATCTCGTAGAGGCCTGGCATAGCTTTGGTCTAAATATAATGCAAAACAAAGTTAATTTTAGAACAAATAAACCAATAGATCCGCCCTCCAACAAGTCAATGCAACCTTCACAAATTGCAATAAAATCCATACTAATTTAAGTTAATAAAAAATCGAACCAGGCGATGGCAAAATAGGTATTTTAGTAGTGAACAGAAGTACCATCAAGTGTTTCAAAAAGATTGATCATGGACTGCTTTGCGTGCCAAACTCGCCGTGATACCACCAGCTCAGCTTCAAGACTTTGAATAGATTGAACAAAATACTTACCGAAACGAAGTCGTATGTCTTCCAGTTATTTGCTTTATCATTTATGTACAGAGGGTTGAGCCATTCATAAAGACAGTGGTACAAACCGAAATGTAGATTTGTTTTTGTCCTTATAGCTGTCATAAGTTCTCCTGGAATTAGCATAGAACTAGGATTTCTTACGGAGCAATTTGTCCGATTAGAACCACAAATTTTAATCAGTCGTATTATTAAGTTCAAAATTCCAAGAGATTTGTATATAATCAAACCGACCCTAAATTTTTAATGATAAATATTGAATTGCCAACTACCAATTAAACAGAAAAAACTTATTGTTTTCCACCTGGTTTCCCCTTGTCAGTAATGTAGATCGGACGGCCTCACATGGAAAAAGCTTTTAGTCGTTCGGATGGGACAATAAACCGAGGACAGGTTATGCAGGTTAAAGATCCCTAAACTGTTGGAAATCGAAAATAAGAGAAGTTAACGCAGCTGTCATGACAGTTCATTTTCCACTGACATTTGTCCGTTCTCATTAGCAAACTAGGTGCAGACAAGAGGGACGTAAATCTCCATTTCATTTCATTCACTAAGCGGAAAGCGGATGAAAAAAAAACTGGGCATTGAATTATAATCAGAAAATTTCTACGGATAATTGTACTATATCGGTGCAGATGACTCGGCTACTTTTTGTTTATCTAAATATCTTTATCGATAGTGATAGTCGACAATGTAAAAACTTTATCTCATAAAACTATGGCTTACCAACAAGATCTCTCCTCGGACCAACTTCCATGGAATTCCAGTTGAATGATATATTGGACGGCCAGTTTGTAAAACCTTCGCCATGTTTACTTGTAAAAACAATGTAGCTGCAAAGAAAAGTGTCGATTGAATACCAGCAAAGAAATAAGAATCCTCTGCGAGAACAAGAATTATTGACTACATTATTAGGTTCAAAACTCCAAAACAAAGTAGCAATAAGAGAAGTGTAGTTCTTTGAAGGGACGTTGTATCGGATAAACTGGTGTGATCGATTTGAACCATTCCAATCTTCAGTCAGATGTTCTCGGTTGTTGCAGTTGCACTTAAACTAAGCTTAAAAGCAGTAGTTATCGCAAAGGCCTTAAAATACCATTAATGCTATCGCTTTGTAGGCAGTTCTACATAACAGCAACCAAAAACCAGCTGACCGAAAACTAATGATGCGAAATTTCACATAAAAAGAAAACCTCATCTCAAACCCTTATAAGTAAAGAGTACTTCGCGGTATACAATAAAAGTTTAATGGCAATACTTACTCTGCTCCAGAGGATTGAAATAGTTCAGCCCATGCGTTCGGATCGAAAAATTCTGCCGTGAAGTCCTTGGCGAAATCTGCATAGGTGAAATCTGGTCGGTAGTTATTTTTCATAAAATTCACATATGCTGGTAATTTTTCTTGTCTCCAAAATGTCCAGAACCATTCCGATTGAGAGTTAAAACCGGCACTGGGGACTGAAAATACTCCCCAATGTATAAAAATGCCTAATTTACCATGGTCATACCAAGCGGGAAGTGGTCTACTGTCTATGGATTCCCACGTTGGTTGATAACGGATTCCGGAGGAAATCCCTAGCAGCACTACCAGAAGACAAAATCCGAGACAACAACTACCCTTTCCGTCCATGTCGAAGGCTGTTAATTAATGATTACTTTGAATGTTTGATATTTATTAAGATTGTAAGACACTTGATAAAGAAATTGTACGATAAATGTTATCAGTAAATGTATATCCTTGAGAGGCAATATCTTTTAAATGTACTAATGCGAGTTCGAGGTTATATAAATATGCGCCGTTAACTTAATTTTCAAGGCCTTGGCAGTCTCTCATTTGGACAGTCATGCTGAAAATCACTCTAAATTCTCGATAGGAAAAAATAAATACACGAATACACAGTAGGTAAAACGTCGATATAATGAGATTAAATGTAGCTACGTTTCGGGACTTTCATTATGCTTACTAATGTCCTTCTAAATTTTCGATGTAGCCTATATACTAAACCTTCGGTTATAGCTTACAAAAAAAATTGAGTTATTTCTCAATTTCAATGTACATGGTAAAGTCCGCCAAGTCATGGTGCGACATCATTCAGCTCAACCTTCTATTTTCGATGTTCGAGACTTACATTATGACTTGATGATGATAAAATACCATCTGGCCTGGTAAATCAGCAAGGGCAGATAAGGCTTGTTTAAAGATTCATTTTGACTTGTTTTAACGCAAGAGAAAACCACTTTTTCAAAAGCATGATTTTGATTGAAATTATAATTTATTCCATGTGGCGATCACCGTATCTTGCAGGATGGTCTAGTTCCGAAGTTGATTCGAGTGGTGCGACTTGATGCGTCGTTTCTGTGCATTTCATTTGATTGAAACAGCATAACAATAAATGGTATATAATTGTTGAAATTTGTAAACGATTTTGTACGAAAATACATGAAACAGAATTTTTTGTCTTGTGTAATGTTTCATAACCAGTATACGTATTGTTTTTTCAATTTATCTTGCTTCCATTTTTGTCGTGTCGGACCTGACAAATCCGGCATGACAAGCGCTTACACAATGTCTAACTGTGATCGTTAAAGGTCCTTCGACAGCTGCATATTTGAAAGAGACAACCGACAAAAAATTAATTAGTCCAATAGTACAGAAAAGTAGGACATAAAACTTCTATTTCAATTATATTTCTGAAATGCAGAGTTTTATGACAGATAAGTAACATGAGTTTATTGATGAATTTACATAATGGTGTGATATCAGCCTAATTGTGTAATGTGATAATTAAATGGATATTTATATTAACGGCCAACTATTCCATGGACAATTACTGATATTCCAATTAATTTTAATAGCTTCCTTTTGGAATTTGACAATTATTAATTGAAAGTTATTGTATAAGTTATTATCGTATGATAAATTACTCAGATATGCATCATTTCATATTGAAAATGAATTAGTTGGTATGATAATGAAGAACATTATTATTCATGATGATATCTGGTTGGTCACTTCGCTAATATTATTCATGATGATATCTGGTTGGTCACTTCGCTAATGTGTATCAGCTTCATATTGCTTAATAAGTTCAGAGTAATCACGAATTTGTCGACAATTCTCACTGACGCCGTTGCGGATACAGTTGAATTTTATTTAAAATGGATAGCAGACTTTTCGATTTGTTCAGTGAAAATTTGTCTGTGATATTAATTATAGTCACAACTTTAGGGTTTTGGTTCTGTTTTCTTCGAAAGCCTGCTGGTATTCCACCGGGGCCGAAATGGACCTTGCCATTACTTGGTGATCTTCTCAGCATTGCTAATCTAGATGACGATGGTGATTCCAGACTTCCGTTCAGGCGATTAAGACAAAAATATGGAGATATCTTCAGTGTGTATTTAGGACCCAGGTTGGTCATCGTATTCAATGGGTATAAAACTATCAAAAATGCCTTTATCAACAATGCCAATGTCACATCCCATCGACCAGATATAGTGACATTCAAAGTCATAGCACAACAAAAGGGTGAGTTTTTTTCTTTCGTGTTTCAATTGTAAGCTATCAGGCTTTAAACAAATCTATAGTGACGCAAATAAAAGAGATTCTGCGTCCGCTGTGGTTTAGGATTCTGTATGAAATACATTTCCAAATTAGTATTTGTTGTTGGGCTTAAATTTTTGATACCAAGATGCGTTTCAACTTAAATGTATGGCAAAATTTCAAATTGAAAATACCTCGAAAGATGGCTTCCAAAATCATAGTAAGATTGGTTTGTTTCAGGATTGTTCGCTTCAAGCGGTGACGATTCAAAAGAGCAAAGAAAAGCTGTAATGGAAGTATTTCGGTTGATTGGCAAAACCAATCTGGAAGAAAAGATTCAAGGAGAGATCGAATGCTTTACTGAACAACTCCGCAAATTCGACGGCGAAAAGATCAATATCACCACCCTTGTTCAGTCGTCAATTGCGAACGTTATCGGATCCGTCGTTTTTGGTAAAAGATTCGAATACGATGATGATTTATTCAAAGATTTTTTACACAGAATGGAAGAAAATTTGACAGCTCTGGGTGGAACTAACATTATTACGTATTTCGAATTCTTGCGACATCTTCCTGGTGACTTGTTCGGAATTAAAAAGGTTTTGAATAATGTAAAACATGTACGAGAAAAAATCATTTTGCCTTCCATCGATGACCACATGAAACAGTATGATGATAACAACACCCATGACTTCATCAGTGCATACATAAAACAAATGAAAAATGTTAACAAGACTAAACAACAGAAGACTGCAGTAGACAGTAAGTATTGGATACAGTTTCATACAAATCTTTTTCTTTATCTGTAAAATTAGCATCATTTGCTCGTATGATCCTTATTGTCACTTATGGGAAGAATCACATATAAAGGCTTTTCCGTGGGCTTGTGGATATTGGTTGGGTTCAATAGCATAGTCGACTAGGGCGTTCCTTCTTTACAACCATGACGTCGTAACTAACAATTGGTGGTCGTTTTGGTTTTGAGCTCCAGCTCAGGGTATGAAAGATTGATGACGTGATTCCCATCTACCCAGATGTAAATACGGATAATCAGGGAAGATTAATGCAAAGAGGTCTGATCAAGATAGATGCTGGTAGAATGGATCCTCTTCTTAAAAACTTATTCCATTGTGAATATGTATTGAAATACATAAACAACAGTATGTGGGCAATTTCAATGGATCGCAAAACTTCCATACATTTTATTTAATCATTGTTTAATTTACAGGGGACAATCTAGTTGTTAACGTTGTGGATTTGTTTGTTGCTGGTACAGATACAACAGCTGCTACCATATCTTGGACAATTCTGCTATTTCTGCACCATCCACGTGTGTACGATAAATGTTGTAAGGAAGTACAAGACGTCATTGGGATTGGACGTAGACCAACAATGAAGGACAGGCCCAATATGCCTTATGTTGAAGCAACGATCATGGAGGTCTTAAGATACTCTAATATTGGATTGCTGGGAGGACCACATGCTGCTAGCGAGGATACGCATATTGGTGGATATTTTATCCCGAAAGGAACCATGCTTTTGCTTAATCTGGATTCTGTGTTATGTGTGGACGAAGAACCATGGGGTGATGTTAAAACATTTAAACCAGAACGATTTCTCAATACAGCTGGTGACGGTGTAAAATTATATGAGGAATTCATTCCATTTTCACTTGGTAAGTACATTGTATGGTCAGGCAATTACTTGTTTTCTTAGACACAAATAAATGCTAAATACAAGCTTAGCTGATGTAGGTTGGATATTCTGAGCTGATGTCACCAGTGTCTGTGGTAGGAGCGCAACAAATCAGGATCAATGCTTCTTTTGCTATCACACTGGGCATAGTTTGTTAACATTTCTTTTGGCAACTGTTGTAAACCATTCTTTCAATTATAAATGTCAGCGTCAAGATCCAGAAAATATATTTTTAGGCGCCCACGTGAATTTGGTCGTTTATTATCATAGCCCCTCGCCATCGGTCCGTTTTTTTATTTTGCTTTGTGATCCTTAAGATTAATAAGATCTCGGTCAAGTTTTGATATAATAAAATTCGTTAAGATATTATCAATTCTGATTGCTGCCAGTGAGCGTATGTTACCTTGCCTGGCAAGCCCTGGTATTAATAGCCACACCGCAACTCAAATATCTGCACAGTCCTACACTGCGCTTATGTAACCCAGAAGACCGAAACAGTACTGTGTGCAATTAGTCATCATTTCGTCTTGTTAATTTTGAGTCATACATATTTTTACTTTTAGGTCGAAGAATTTGTATTGGTGAATCGTTAGCTAGGATGGAGTTGTTTTTACTGATAACAACTTTAATTCAACATTTTGATCTGCAACCAGTGACACCAAATGACATTCCACCTCTAAAGGGAGTGACAGGTCTCACCCACAGCCCAAAACATTTTGAAATAAGAGCCATACCTAGATAATTGTCCCGTATTGGGAATTCTGTTCTTTTAGACTTGCCTTGGAAATAATATCTGTCGTTTTGGTCTTGCTTCTGGGAAGCTTTTGTAAACTCAGATAAGATACATGGATGTCTATATAACGTTTGTGTCGCTTACCCTGTCGACGTTGGTTAAAATAACCCCAATAAATATCAATTGATCAAGACGGACTAAGAGGTGGTATGTCATTTCTAAGCACCTGTGCTTTGGTTTATAACTAAGTAGCTTCACTTATACCTAGATAGGTTCCATGCATGCTAAGAAATAATTTCTGTTTTTGTCATGTTCACGACTTATCTCCATGAAGGCAAGATCTGATAGTATCATGATAGTAAAAATCCCTACAGGCTAAATAATTCCGTGAATCAAAAACCTCCTCCAGAGCATGAAAAAATAGTAGACAAGCATTAAAGAGGTTGTAAAGAGGTTTTCTAACGTAATATCTAACATTTTGTTAAAAATTGAAAATGTACAACATGAAAGTATTTAAAAAAAAAAACATGCATGTTTTTGCACTTTCCCTTAAAGTGGTTTGTAAAGTGGTTTTCTAAACTTTGTATGTGTATCGGGGACACTGATAGCATCAATTTGCGCCATTCCAATTTCCATTCTGACGTCTGTGGTTCTTGCAATTCCACTTAACAAAATGTTAGATATTACGTTATTGCTCTGGTCGCCTATTAAATTCAGTCAGTTGAATGAAACTGACAAGTCGATATGGGTATTTTCCCTTAACTTTATTGAATGTACATAATGAAATTTTGTTTAACAAATTATATTAAAAATATAAAAGATTTGTGTCATATAATTGACAATGATAATTTAAGTGCATGGGTATTATCTTTATACAACCCTGTCAATAAAAAATATATTTTTTTACGAACTGTCTATGGATTCCCACGTTGGTTGATAACGGATTCCGGAGGAAATCCCTAGCAGCACTACCAGGAGACAAAATCCAAGACAGAAGCTACCCTTTCCGCCCATGTCGAAGGCTGTTAATCAATGATTATTTTGGATGTTTGATATTTATTAAGATTGTAAGACACTTGATAAAGACATTGTACGATAAATGTTATCAGTACATGTATATCCTTGAGAGGCAATATCTTTTAAATGTACTAATACTAGTTCGAGGTTATATAAATATGCGCCGTTAACTTCATTTTCAAGGCCTTGGTAGTCTCTCATTTGGACAGTCATGCTGAAAATTACTCTAAATTCTCGATGTAGCCTAGATATGAAACCGCTGTTTATAGCTTACAAAAAAATTGAGCAATGTTTGTGTCCACAGGATACTTGTCAGTGTCCACAGAATACTAGTCTAGTTATTTCTCAATTGTTATGTACATGTACATGGTAAAGGCCGCTAGGTCATGGTGCAACATCATTCAGCTCAACCTTCTATGTTCGATGCTCGAGACTTACATTATGACTTGACGATGATAAACTGCCATCTGGCCTGGTAAATCGGCAAGGGCAGATAAGGCTTGTTTAAAGATTAATTTTGACTTGTTTTAACGCAAGAGAAAACCACTTTTTCAAAAGCATGATTTTGATTGAAATTATAATTCATTCTATATGACGATCACCGTATAGTATACGGGGTTATCTTGCAGGCTGGACTAGTTCCAAAGTTCCGATTGAAACGGCATTTCAATAAATGATATATATTTGATGAAATTTGTGGACGATATTGTACGAAAATCAGTAAACAGATTATTTTTTGAGTTTTGTAATGTATCAAAACCAGTATATATCGTCTATGCAATTTATCTTGCTTCCATTTTTGTCGTGTCGGATTGGACAAATCCGGCATGACAAGCGCTTACACAATGTCTAAAGGTCCTTCGACAGCTGAATATTTGAAAGAGACGGCCGACAAAAAATTAATTAGCCCAATAAGGTACAGAAAAGTAGGACATAAAACTTCTATTTCATTTATATTTCTGAAATGCAGAGTTTTATGACAGATAAGTAACATGAGTTTATTGATGAATTTACATAATGGTGTGGGTGTGATATCAGCCTAATTGTGTAATGTGATAATTAAATGGATATTTATATTAACGGCCAACTATTCCATGGACAATTACTGATATTCCAATTAATTTTAATAGCTTCCTTTTGGAATTTGACAATTATTCATTGTAAGTAATTGTATAAGTTATTATCGTATGATAAATTACTCAGATATGCATCATTTCATACTGAAAATGAATTAGTTGGTATGATAATGAAGAACATTATTATTCATGATGATATCTGGTTGGTCACTTCACTAATGTGTATCAGCCTCATATTGCTTAATAAGTTCAGAGTAATCACGAATTTGTCGGCAATTCCCACTGACGCCGTCGCGGATACAGGTGAATTTTATTTAAAATGGAAAACAGACTTTTCGGTTTGTTCAGTGAAAATTTGTCTGTGATATTAATTATAGTCACAACTTTAGGGTTTTGGTTCTGTTTTCTTCGAAAGCCTGCTGGTATTCCACCGGGGCCGAAATGGACCTTGCCATTACTTGGTGATCTTCTCAGCATTGCTAATCCAGATGACGATGGTGATTCAAGACTTCCATTCAGGCGATTAAGAAAAAAATATGGAGATATCTTCAGTGTGTATTTAGGACCCAGGTTGGTCATCGTATTCAATGGGTATAAAACTATCAAAGATGCCTTTATCAACAATGCCAATGTCACATCCCATCGACCAGATATAGTGACATTCAAAGTCATATCACAACAAAAGGGTGAGTTTTTTCTTTCGTGTTTCAATTGTAAACTATCAGGCTTTAAATAAATCTATAAAGATGCAAATAAACAAGATTCTATGTCCGCTGTGGTTTACGATTAAGTATGAAATGCATTTCAAAATTAGTATTTGTTGTTGGGCTAAAATTGTTGATACCAAGATGCGTTTCAACTTAAATGTATGGCAAAATTTCAAATTGCAAATACCTCGAAAGATGGCTTCCAAAATCATAGTACGATTAAGATTGGTTTGTTTCAGGATTGTTCGCTTCAAGTGGTGACGATTCAAAAGAGCAAAGAAAAGCTGTAATGGAAGTATTTCGGTTGATTGGCAAAACCAATCTGGAAGAAAAGATTCAAGGAGAGATCGAATGCTTTACTGAACAACTCCGCAAATTCGACGGCGAAAAGATCAATATCACCACTCTTGTTCAGTCCTCAATTGCAAACGTTATCGGATCCGTCGTTTTTGGTAAAAGATTCGAATACGATGACGAATTATTCAAAGATTTTTTACACAGAATGGAAGAAAATATGACAACTCTGGGTGGAACTAACATTATTACGTATTTCGAATTCTTGCGACATCTTCCTGGTGACTTGTTCGGAATTAAAAAGGTTTTGAATAATGTAAAACATGTACGAGACAAAGTCATTTTGCCTTCCATCGATGATCACATGAAACAGTATGATGATAACAACACCCATGACTTCATCAGTACATATATAAAACAAATGAAAAATGTTAACAAGACTCAACAACAGAAGACTGCAGTAGACAGTGAGTATTGGATACAATAGTAGAACTGCACATACGTGTCTATAGGAATTCAATATTGCATGAGGGGCTTGGCGTAGGGATATCACGAGTGTGCGTAGCACACGAGTGATATCCCGCCGCCAAGCCCCGAGTGCAATATTGAATTCCTATAGACACGTATGTGCAGTTCTACTTTTATTACATACACTATCATTGTTTTGAATGGAGTGTAGGTTTTTCATGTACAGTAAAAAACGTACAACAAAAATTGTGCGATAAGGTTATGAGAGAAGTAGTCTTACGCCTAGGTGATAGAGACTACTAGCCTAAACAGGGGATTTCCAAAATTATTTTCCGGCTATAAATAGGCTATTCCCAATGCCGTTCAACACGTAACCAAGGCTATTTTGCTTTCAAAAACATTAATTACGGTGTTCTTTATGGGTTTTGTAGACTATTTTTGTTTGGACATGTTTTAAATAAAGAATTTATGTTAATTCATCATCATTTGTTTAAATTGAAACTTGTAATGCAACTGGGAATATTCTAAGTGAGATAAAAAAAAAACAAGATGGCGTCATTCGCGAGTCAGTAGAAAAAATAGTTCCGACCGTATTCAATGACCGTTGAATATGGATTCAATTATTACATGGGCTTGTATTCAATGATTGGCTGTCATAGTATTACACATGTATGTAATAAAGTTTCATACAAATCTTTTTCTTTATCTGTAAAATTAGCATCATTTGCTCGTATGATCCTTATTGTCACTTATGGGAAGAATCACAGATATAAAGGCTTTTCCATGGGCTTGTGGATATTGGTTGGGTTCAATAGCATAGTCGACTAGGGCGTTCCTTCTTTACAACCATGACGTCCTTACTAACATTTGGTGGTCGTTGTGGTTTTGAGCTCCAGTCGCAATCAGGTATGAAAGATTGATGTCGTGATTTCAATTCATCCAGCTGTAAATGGATACGGATCAAGATCCCTGCTCGTAGAATGGGTCCTCTTAGGAACCTATTCCATTGTGAATATGTATTGAAATACATAAACAACAGTATGAGGGAAATTTAAATGCATCGCAAAACTTCCATACATTTTATTTAATCATTGTTTGATTTCTAGGGGACAATCTAGTTGTTAACGTTGTGGATCTGTTTGTTGCTGGTACGGATACAACAGCTGCTACCATATCTTGGACAATTCTGCTATTTCTGCACCATCCACGTGTGTACGATAAATGTTGTAAGGAAGTACAAGACGTCATTGGAATTGGACGTAGACCAACAATGAAGGACAGGCCCAATATGCCTTATGTTGAAGCAACGATCATGGAGGTCTTAAGATACTCTAATATTGGATTGCTGGGAGGACCACATGCTGCTAGCGAGGATACGCATATTGGTGGATATTTTATCCCGAAAGGAACCATGCTTTTGCTTAATCTGGATTCTGTGTTATGTGTGGACGAAGAACCATGGGTTGATGTTAAAACATTTAAACCAGAACGATTTCTCAATTCAGCTGGTGACGGTGTAAAATTATATGAGGAATTCATTCCATTTTCACTTGGTAAGTACATTGTATGGTCAGGCAATTACTTGTTTTCTGGGACACGAATAAATGCAAAATACAAGCTTAGCTGATGTAGGTTGGATATTCTGAGCTGATGTCACCAGTGTCTGTGGTAGGAGCGCTACAAATCAAGATCAATGCTTCTATTGGCAACTGTTGTGAACCATTCTTTCAATTATAATCCAGGAAATATATTTTTAGACGCCCTCATGAATTTGGTCGTTTATTATCATAGCCCCTCGCCATCGGTCCGTCTTTTTATTTTGATTTGTGATCCTTAAGATTAATAAGATCTCGGTCAAGTTTTGATATAATAAAATTCGTTAAGATATTATCAATTCTGATTGCTGCCAGTGAGCGTATGTGACCTTGCCTGGCAAGCCCTGGTATTATTAGTTACACCGCAACTCCAATATCTGCACAGCAGTTAGAAATCACTTCTAGCTAATTTTGAGCCATATTTATATTTATATTTTAACTTTCAGGTCGAAGAATATGTATTGGTGAATCTTTAGCTAGGATGGAGTTGTTTTTACTGATAACAACTTTAATTCAACATTTTGATCTGCAACCAGTGACACCAAATGACATTCCACCTCTAAAGGGAGTGACAGGTCTCACCCACAGCCCAAGACATTTTGAAATAAGAGCCATACCCAGATAATTGTCCCGTATTGGAAATTCTGCTCTTAATTTTCAATTATAGACTTGCCTTGGAAATAATATAATTATATGTGTATCGGGGACACTGATAGCATCAATTTGCGCCATTCCAATTTCCATTCTGACGTCTGTGGTTCTTGCAATTCCCCTAAAACTAATGGTTTTATGACGTCACTGGCAGTGATCTATCGGTAGCTACTATTGATATCCATGCAGATCACCGTCGGCGACATCATAAAACACGTTAGTTTTTTATTTTGAAGTAGAACTGCAAGAACCACAGACGTCGGAATAAAAATTGGTGTTATCATTGTCCTCGATACACATACTAAGTTTAGAAAACCACTTTACAATCCCTTTAAGTTTGTCAAACAAACGTTGATGATTGTATATTTTATTGTATAAGGGAAAGTGCAAAAACATGCATGTTTTTTTTTTTTTAAATACTTTCATGTTGTACATTTTCAATTTCTTACAAAATGTTAGATATTACGTTATTGCTCTGGTCGCCTATTAAATTCAGCCAGTTGAATGAAACTGACAAGTCGATATGGGTATTTTCCCTTAACTTTATTGAATGTACATAATGAAATTTTGTTTGACAAATTTACGCTAGAAAATATTCTGGAATATAAAATGTTTTGTGTCATATAATTGACAATGATAATTTAAGTGCATGGGTATTATCTTTGTACAACCCTGTCAATAAAAAATATATTTTTTTACGAACTGTATTTGGGGAGATTGTTCCCTTAACCCAAATATCAGCTTTTACTGGCGTGTAATTTTGATGGATAAGATATCTAAAATGATATATCATTCTCTGTATCAGTAGTATATCCTTGACTCTTATCATAATGTCGTTATATATAAATGTATACTATCAAATATACCTACTTTATATGATATAAATCCAACTAAAATTAAATGACACGAAATGTAATCTAATTTTAATTAGATTGATATATGAATCATTTGGTTGTATGTGTGTTTGGGTATTTTTGGACATTAAGGGTGACAATATTGGGTTACATTGCAAATCGAATAGAATGTTGTCTAAATACTGGGTTCTACATGGTGGGTGGTATTCAATATCAAATGTTTGGTTTGTTGAGAAATTAACGGGAAAATTCAAATATTGGTGGATGAAAATGCAGAAAATCCATAGAGAGATATAAACTGATCGACCTTATTCTCGATGCTCAGAATATAATATTTGCCACAAATAAGTCCATTTCTACCGAGAACTGAATAAAGGTGAAAGCAAAATAAATCATTGTTTTCAAATATTTTATTTTATTTTAAGTGTAATAAATAATAGTGATTTTCGCGACTTTCATTTCATATACAAATAATATATTAGCACTAATTAAACAATAACATAACAAAATAACAAATGTCAAGAAAATTCAGAGTTCACAAAATTCATATTGTTTATCACAAAGCACATGTCCTTTCACACAAAATATTCACACGGTTTGTTCATATCGTTAAACACTGGGCCACTGGAATCCATATCACTGAACTGGTTCATAAGACACTTCTTTCCACGGGATTTCTTGGTTCTCAAAATATCAGCAACGTTGATACAAATTTCATCTTCATCAGTTGATGCAGGATCATAACCCATATCTGCTTCTTTCAGTCCATAAGACTGTAAACCTCGACGGATGCTAGCGTACTGACCACATTTACTTTCGGTCTTGATCATGCTGCGCTTCAGACTGTTACGAAGAAGGGTGGACTTATCGGTTGAACGATGAACACCACATACTGGAACAGGTTGAGAAATCTTGGACGGTGTCAGGAAATCGGAAGGTCGTGATGCTGCAACTCTTCTGCCACTACCAAGGGAAGAATGGGCACTGTGGGTTCGTCTGAGAGCTCGGCATCCCATCTTCGGTGTCTGTGATAATATGTAAGAAGTTGTGGAATCATTCAAATCAGCCAAATCTAAACTGTCTAAGTTGTTCACTACCGAATCATCGAGACTGGAATCGGTACTGTGACAAGAGTTGTCGGTATCGAAGAAGCCACCACTATCGTCGGAATGGAAACGCCTTTCATTTTCTTCACCAGGAAAGCAGGTCAGGTAAATAGGTTGTCGGGATCTAGTTTCGGTTTCTAATCGGTTCTGCATACTTTCTAAATCACAATGTCGACGGCGGAGATCTGTTTCTTCATCACAATCATAATCTAACCATGAAAACTTATCACTGGAACTGCAGTCGGAGGATCGGAAGGAGCTCAGACCAGAACAACGACAGGTGGAATTTTCAGGAATATCATAAACACCAGGTAAGGGTCTTTCACACAAACTACAGATGATTTCGCTTAAAGATGATGGTACGCGTCTATGGTGAGATTTCTTCTGTGGTTTGGTATCCATTTGATCGACCAAAGAAACTATGGAGTATGCCAGTTCGACTTTCGGCTGTGCTGGTGATGCGAGTTCTTCGTAGATGTGGAAATCGATGCCTTCATGACAAGATAATTCAGCATTTCTGTTTTCGGACTGCTTCTTGGATCGTTTGCATTTCTTCTTTATCCAGCGCAACATGGTTGTTCTGAAAAATACAAAAAGGAAAACATTAAGAATTAGGCCATTTGCATAGGACTTATAAATATTAATGCAGAATGTTGAAAATCTTCAAGCATAAACAAATATAACCTGTGCTCGAAATTAATAATTTACCTTATGAGCAGATATATTCAAGAAAGTTAGAATCCAATAAAGCACTTTGATATTATATGAAGTTAACCAGTGAATGTTAAATTCTTAAGCATGAAATTTTAATTTATACTAATGAATGCTAATTAATCAGCAATTAACCAATGAGAGCATTGATTGAGCGCTCGCGACAATAGCCACTCGTCAACAAGCCATATGGAGAGACATGAAATTCTCTCACCAGGACGTTAATCCTTAATCCACTAATCCAGTGGATTAATCTTTAGACGATTATTACTCATGGACCAATCATTACTGGGCTACAACATGCAATCGGCCAATCAGATATGAGAACTGGAATTTAGAGACCCATTGCATCAATCTATACTTCACAGAAACAACATGTCATAATTTGTAAATTGCCACTGTATACAATTCACTTAACGCAGTTAACAATGGATTTTATGGAAATTTGAAAAATATTGTCTCATGTCAACATGTGGGAATTAACAATTTGTGGTTGCCATCGTGAGATATTTTATTATCCACGGGAAAGAAAGTCGTTAGATTTTAATTTTATTGATACTTAGAATTACACACCAGGTATCGCACGTGATAGCGACCTAGGAACCATACCACCTGTTAATTTGATTAAATAAAACTTAATGGCAATGACGAATAGACCAAATTAATGTTGCTTAAGAAAATAGCCTAATATACATAGAAAACAATCGATTTGCATGTCCTTTTATAGCCTAAAATACATCCAAAACAATGAATTTGCATGTCCTTTTGTAGCCTAAAATACATCCAAAACAATGAATTTGCATGTCCTTTTATAGCCTAAAATACATCCAAAACAATCATGTTCTTTTAGTTAAAGAAATATTAGTCTTATTCTTGAATAAAAATAAATGAAGACAATAAATACAATGGGAAACAGTAGATATTTGTTGTGGAATACGATGAATCGATATGATACTTTTTAAAATAAATCTCATTAACATACCTTAATATCAGTCTTATTCTTGAATAAAAATAAATGAAGACAATGAATACACTTGGAAACAGTAGATATTTGTTCTCAATACGATGAATCGATATGATACTTTTTAAAATAAATCTTGACTTTATATACTGATATTGACCAATGATCAAAATATTGACAGGCAATGATCGCTTAATGATTAGTCAATTAAACATGTCATTTAATGAACTGATCATGCCAATCATTGAACTGATCATGTCATATTGTATTCATGGATGACTCATGATTGTACTCATTATGTCAATCATTGAACTGATCATGTCATATTGTATTCATGGATAACTCATTATGTCAATCATTGAACTGATCATGTCATATTGTATTCATGGATGACTCATGATTGATATTGTATTCATGGATGACTCATGATTGAACTCATTATGTCAATCATTGAATTGATCATGTCGAGATGAACTGATCATGTCATATGCATGATTACTCATTTTGCCTATAATAATCATATCATGCATGATCAAGCTTTTGGCATTCCGAACCTATTTGTTGTATACATTTCTATGCAATCAAAGTAGTTCGTAAGCATTATTATGCAAGAACTTATTTATTTCATACTAATTTTATCCTTAACATATTTTTTTTTTAACGTGTATCCATAAAATATTTTTTTTAAACGTGAATCCATAATAAATTTTTTTTTACGTGAATCCATGTGTAAAATGTATATGTCAAAAATAAACTGCGATCAACGTTATTATGAAAGACCTTCTTTCCACTCACTCAAAAAGGTCATAGATTACTAATTTAAAACATCGCCAAGCGTGACCATCATATTTTGGTTTAAAAAAAGTGAACAAGTACCTAAATAATATTAGGTATACGAATTTAAAATGTAATCTAAAAATGCGTTTAGAAAAGTTATTGGAAATAATTTGGCGAAACATATCGATCTGACAGAAAGGGAAGAACTCTGACTTGGTATGAAGATTAGCGAAAGTGACACTAATCGCGATTAATTTATGTTAATCATATTCATAAGTTAATTGTCCAATCGATTATGATATTTAGGATTAATATTGTTTTAATATTATATCTTTTCACAACTTTATTAATCATTCCATAGAAATATCATTGGATTTATCAACTTTCTAAACAAATTATTATTATAAAATATCGCCCCTCCATGGGGTACCGAATATACTTATATTAATGCCATGGGGTACCGAATATAATTATATTAATGCCATGGGGTACCGAATATACTCATATTAATTTAATAGTGCACTTGTAATAGGATTTCGAAATTATGATAACCACCAATAACTTAACTCACGGCTACCCAGTAGTCGTGATTTTCTAGTCACCGATTTTGTTCTAAACCTAATCTTTTATGTTTTTGATACATTTTTTGGTAAAGGAATTTCAGGGTTTTTTGTGTTAAGGGATATGTTCACTAACTATACGACCAAACAATTTTTTGTCTCAGAATATGGAATTTTTTAAGTTATCTAGCCCATAATGATGTTCACAACTCTCCCTCAAAATTTAAGCCTTAAAACGCACGTGTACCCATAAATATCGGCGTTTGAAAGTCAAAATTACGACTCGCCGTTAAGTAAGACTATTCGTTATATAGAAAACACATATACAGAAAATGAAGGATAAATGTTAAGGTAAGGATATAATTGAAGGAATTATATGATTTTCGATTTTGTCGATGTCTACATTTTATGGCATGTAACAGTCTACAATCTGTTATTTCAATAATTTCCGATATTACTGTGCCATGACAATTAGGGCAATTAATTATTCGCGCTTACTTAATTAATAGTACCTTTATTATCTGTAGAACCATTAATCTATAATTGTCAATAATTTTATTTTTATGGACATTTTTATTTCAACAGGTGTAAAGGTTGGAAGTCACCATCTGAATTTTTGGAAAAATCTAGAGCCAATGGGTGAGCTCAAAATCCGTGTTAGTGTTAACACTGGTGTTAGTACAGAATTTGGACTGGGTCAAATACAAATATTACCTTATTTGATTGATATTGAAACACTTAATTATGTAAAAGATATACTGGTTTCACGTATTCACTCCCTAAAAATACTATATTAACACGGAAAATGAGTTCAAATGTTGTGTTAAATTTATGTTAACACTAACACGAGATTTGTCCTTACCCAATGTAATGGTAGTCCCTGTGGAAAAATTTAAACTCCTATATAAAATTGTTCAATTATGTAGTCCATATACATTAAAATAGAATATTAGTTTTAATTTCTTTGCACATCAGATATCGAAATACCCCCAAAAATGATGTGGTGGATTTTGCTAGACCTCTTTGGTAGAAGGGCATTTTAAGCGAACAGTCTGTAGCACATTAGGCCAATCCGACCGACTAGACGTTTTTTCTAGACTCTAACGACCCTCAAAGTGGTGGATATTAAATCTCGAGAGTTCGACAAATTGGTTTTTTTTTCATCAACATAAACATTGGAACTTTGTTTATGTCCCCTTTTTTGTTTTTGAACGCGAGATAAAATTATTACACTCAATCGTTCAAATTTTAATACATATCTAAATATTAAATTTTCACATGAGTACGGGAATGGTTTGACATATAGCCTACAGTACCGTGCAATAATTATTCGTACAAAATGGCGGTGTGGTTACATTCGCTCTACGACCTTACATACTTGGACGTCGCTTGGGGGGGGGGGGGGGGGGGGGGGGAACCATCATCTATGTATCAGAAACGTTGGACTTGTCCAGGAGAACAATTAGCAAGTTTTAAGAAGCATGTAGAACGAAGGGGGTACGTAGAATACACCCGAGACGAGAAAGGTAACCCATTTTTATGTACGAATATATATTGCACGGTACTGTACCAGTATTCGCTACATACCTTTTATTGTTACGGTGACGCAATCTAATTTCCATAATATTTCCAGTCATCGTACAACTAGATGTGTTCAAATGCATTAGAATTAATATATTGACTGCCTTGTAGTTGAAAAAATGTTTTTTATATGAAGAAAATCACGTGATTTAATTCAATTAATGCTAAAAGTAAACATTAATAGAAAAAAGTGTTATATGTTTATGTAGAAATACATTAAGGTGTTTAAAACAATGCTCTACATGTATTTCAAGTACTAATTTATTTATCTAAGTACTCAATTGTCTAGACCGTCTACTTTCAATTTGGACTACTTGTAGCTGAAATTCAAGATGGCCGATAATCTCGATCATACAAGACTGCAAGTTGACAATAGACTCCGTTAAATGTCCTTTATACAGTTAAGGAGCGTAGAACAATTTATCAAAAAGACCGCATGATCTTCTGATCAAGAGGGGATGAAGTTAAATCTGATCCATCTTAAAGTTAAATCTACAATATTTGAACGTTGGCTTTTACTTGAAAGCGAATTACACACAGTTTGAACATGGTTTTAGTCCTTAAGCATGTTGGTAATTGCCCGGAAGCATATAAACGTTTCGACGCACGACAATTTTCAAGATGAAAATTTTTAAGGAGCCAATTTCGTCTATATTGGACAAAGCGATGATATCACGAAAATTTGATGTAATTTTATCTACAAGAACTTGGATGAATTACAGCCTTTGATATATCAAAATTATTAAAATACTTGTTTGAAATCATCCTATTTCATACATTTTTTGAGTGATAAATAACAATTAATATACAGGAATTTGCTCTAAAAATTCATTTCTTACTTAACAAGGTTTATGAAGTTTTACGGCCTGCTTTTCTGCACGTGCTAGTGCAAACGTCATGTAGTATGCAACGAGGGAAATTTGGCCAGACAGTGACATAAGTCCTGCTTGTATTCAATTTCCAATTCTCAAGGGATCTTTAACGTGAACATCCTGTAGCACACAGGGCCTCGGTGTATTGCCTCATCCGAACGACTAGACGCTTTTTTCTATGTTAGCCCATCCGGCCTGCAGCATTGTCAGGGGGGAGGCCAAGTTAAACAAAATCTAAAGGTATCTCGCCCCATGAACCCTGGACACTCAGATCAGCGAGCAAGGGCCTAACCCACTGAACCCCCTGCTGGTAGAACTATATCAGAAGAAGGTCGATACTTATATTTTCATAAATTTAATCAGAAGAAATATTAATATTTAATGATTATTCATATTTAACTTATCGTAGTTCCTTAACCTTTCACTGCATTTTGTTGCATCAGTCATCGTTACTTTTTGATCTAGTCCAGTGCTTTCTGCTTTCTCTATGAGGACGTATATTGTCGGTCCGTCCGTCGTCAACAGTTGCTCGTAAACGCTCTAAAACTAGAGTTTTTGACGGATTCAAATGAAATTTGATATGTGTATACATATTCATAAAACGAAGATCAAGTTCGAATTTGAGCTATTTTCGATTTTTAGAAGCAGAGTTATTGCCCTTGCCTCAAAGTCTTGAATATGCCGTTACTATCTTAGTTTTCAACCAATTTTGATGAACCTTAAAATGGATGTTATTGGACCTAAATCGAAATATTTGAGAAAGTTTAGTTTACTCCTGATTAAATTTAAGGCCTTTTCTTTGGGCGTATATGGCTGTGGTCCACTATCTTTTGAAATATGTTCTCAAACAAGTAGGCAAGAACATCTACAAACCTTTAGTTTAACAGTAGTTGATAAAAGTGCAGGAAATGTTTATCTTAAGCTGTTTAGCACAATCTGATCAAGTTTATAAAAATATTTGCTTAAATATGTTGGGAAGTGTTAAAAATATGTATACTAATTATTTTTGTAGAGCCGAAACATATTTAAAATTCTCAGCTCTAGTATGCATCTAACCCTGCGAGATGGCGCACTAAGGTTATTTTCCTTAAACAGCCAAAACGTAATTTAAATTATTAAGTGATCGGCTAATTTGCTGAATTTAACCTATGCAGACATCCATTGTTCTAACAACACATTTAATGTGCTCAATTACGAAAGATCGAAGCTATTCTGTGAGATGGCGCACTATGGTTATTTTCCTTTAACAGCATAACACGTAGGGCCGAAACATAATTGAAAATATTAAATGATCGGCAAATTGCTGAATTAACTTATGCGGACATATTGTTCTAACAACATATTTAATGTACCCAATTACGAAAGATCTGTACATTTGTGTATTGGAGTAATATACTCCTAACGGGGTCTAATATGTTAAAATTGTCAACTGTTGTGTTCAGTTAATGTGTCCATATACACCTATGCGGACATATTGTTCTAACAACATATTTAATGTACCCAATTACGAAAGATCTGTACATTTGTGTATTGGAGTAATATACTCCTAACGGGGTCTAATATGTTGATATTGTCAACTGTTGTGTTCAGTTAATGTGTCCATATACACCTATGCAAGAGAAGTATTGTTAATTTGATGATTAATCTAATGTAAAAAGATCGAAGCTAATTTGTGAGATGGCGCACAGAAGTTAATAAAATTAAATTAATATTTTGTCAATATTCATCTTATATGGACCTACTAGCTATAAAATAAGACGCCTTCTGAAACAACAGCTATCCATAGATTCTTACTTCACCTCAGGGACCAACATCAAATCCCCCTGGCAGCTAACGGCAAAACTACATGTAACAAGAAACCTGATCCCAGTGGAGTTGTATACGGGGTATACATAGGTTTGAGACATGCAGACCCCTCTCCACCAGAATGAAAGAATATTTCAATTCTACCAAAAACAAAGATGGAAAATCAGCATTATCCATAACAATAAATTTCAATGACAAGAAAAATCCATCATAGCCTCCATCTTCCCAAACAACAGCGACGAATTCGAGAAGCCCTAGCTATTCAGAGACGCTTTTCAGAAATAAACAGCGACAATGGACAGTACATCTCTAGGATATGGCTAAAATCCCTCCTCATTACTTTTTTGTTCCCATCTTTACGCATATTTGAAACGATCTCCATACTTATGTGTGGGCGTATAAAATTCATGGGGCCATTTTGAAAATCGCTGAATTTCTTTGCAAGTGCAGTGTCGAATAAACCGAGTGAAATTTTTGTCATGAAAGAAACAGACATCATTTTCATCGTCTGTAAAATATCGTAAATTCTGCCCGGAATGGCCCAGTATAACCAGCTGAGAGAAAGGATCCTAACAGAACCCAAGTTGTTATCCTTGTTAATAAATGATTTTTCTCTTTTTTTACTTCCTTTCTTTGACCCTTCCAAAGATGCTACCGTTAATCGAGCGTTGCATGTTCTTAAAGAGAAAGCTTAGAAGTCGAGAAAGATGTCAGACAGATGCTTGAAAATCAACTCTTAATTTTGTAAATCCTCAAGAGACAAACGAAGTCAAGGGATTAGAAAAGGTCTCAGATGAAAAGACTTTAATTTTATTTCTCAAAACTGCCTAGGGTACAATGCTTCCAAATAGCCTGTTGTACAAAAAAGCCTGATCAATCTTATTTCAAATTGTGGTACAATTCCTTAAACTGCTTAAACTCTCAAAATAGACACTCTCAACGAGAAATCTGTTTGAAAACGCGTCAGATTCAAAGACATCAACCCTCAATTTTTAAAAATTTGTTGGGGCACAATACCCGACCCCTCTTTAAGAAATGGTTGTTCTCAATGAGAATACCACTAGAAAGGGCCGCTGACGCAAGGAATTCTAACCAGATTTTAAACATTTCCTTAGGAGTCGGGAACCCCACAAATTAACCAGGAAGCTCAGTATTTATACATGTATTTAAAATTAGCTGTCCACACTCCGTATTACCATTGTACTTTACCCTTAATTAAGAACATCAGAAGGACTGGAAAGAGATCTCATTCATTTTGATTTAGCACAACTAAATCACAATGAGATAATTTGAAAATGTTAAGAATTGATAAACATTTTCACTTGGTTAGTTTATGAATACAGAAGTATTTTTTATTTGATTGGCGTCGATTAAACTCACTTCCATCTGGTCCAACAGATTAACCCAAAATATCACCAAAATCTTTCACTTTATGACTCAAGCACCAAATTTGGCATCCAGATAACCTATAAAAGATAGCTTGCCAGGCAAGGTAATATACGCCTACTGGCAGATTTGTAGGTAGATTGCCAGGCAAGGTAATATACGCCTACTGGCAGATTTGTTTGAACAAGATTCATCCTAGGGTGATAATAAACAATTTCAGCAATATCGTAAAGAATTGTGACTTGTAGAGTGTTAACGAGCTAAAAATGAAACGTGTTTAGAAGAACAAGGGCAGTAATTAAAAAAAAAAATTGTTTTCAACAATTTTAATTGTTAGATTCTTTTGATTTTAAATAGGATTCTTCTTTGGTAAATAAAAAATAATATCAATAAGTTTCGTCAAAATCCGTAAAGAATTGCGACTTGTAGAGTGTTAACGAGATAAAAATCGAACGCGTTTTAAAGAACAAGGGCAATAATTCATATTAAATATTTTTCGATTCTTTTTATTTTAATTAGGGTTCATCCTTGGGTGATAATAAACAATTTCAGTAAGTTTTGTCAAAATCCGTAAAGAATTGTGACTTGTAGAGTGTTAACAAGGAATTGTTAACGGACATGGGTGACGACAATGTACGCTCCACATTTCATGTGGTCGTATAAATATCTCCCCTCCCAAACCAAACCAAACAAATCTTAACTAAGGATCTATCATCTTTTACAGTCATATCCATAGTATATATATCTTTCCATGTTAAAAGCACCGCATCGCAATGTAAATAGAGTTGATGACATTACGGTACATTTGAAATAAACACACTAAGACTTCCCTCCGAGAAACTTCTGGTGTAAATAATTCGCCTTTTTGACAGAAAAGACTTGATAAAATCACATATATCCATAATACATTTTTTTTCATTGGCGACATTTCCATAAAAACAACAGTAAAGACTCTCAATAGTATTTCGGAGTCAATATCTAAAATCATACCAAAATAAGAGGCAAAATGCGATTCAGTAAACATTGTGGTTAGACACTGCAAGTTGATGCTATCTGGTCGTTTATTAGTCAGATAAAACCTGCCGTTGAGCGGGTCAACGTCAGGCTGCCATGCTGTATCAATTCATTGCGGAAATTCAAATTCTTTATTAAGCCCCCGTGTCCTTGAAAATCGGCACATCTCGATACATTTTCATAAACTATTAAATAAAAATGTAAATTAAATGATCTCCTAGCTCAAATAATACCTTTTATTTTGATCGAAAGTTTCCAAGCGAGAATTCTATCAGTGATGGATGCCATAAAGGCGGGGCTTACAGGTCGTGAGCGAGTTATCTCTGGTTAAACATGTAAACTCCGCCCACATCCGCCAACAGTTAAAAAACAAAAAATGGCGACCTGGGACTGCTTCAAATTTTGTTTCGTCGTAAGACGGCACTTTTGAGAGTTTCTTGTGAAGTTTTTGTATTCCATCGATAAGAAAATTCTTCGAAATTTCCGAAAAACGTAAATTTATAAAGGTAGGCCAATTCGTTAAGACCTGAGAGTCGTTCAAACGCCGGGGACCCTGGTCCCCGGAAAACCGTCAAAGAAAAGTATAGGACGGATCCCCAACTAGTCGTTTATGTGTCTTCCGGAGCTCTTTTTCAAAAGTAACTAATTTTAAAGACAATGCATCCAAGCTACTATAAATTATGTGGTAACTAGAGTTTCATATCATCATTTGACATAACACGGAATGCACGAGGTAATGAGCCAAAATATCATAAAATGTCACAAAATAAATGATATTCGTATCCTATGTCAAGGGAGGTAATCCTTTCGAAAATTTTAAATATTACATTTTTTCTTTAGTATATCATTTGAAATAATTCAATCAATTGTTTAATAATTTGAAAATTATTGTATAAAATAAAACTGCGATTATTTAAAAAATTTAGCATACACAACTCTATAAAAATGATATTTATTAATGTTATAATGTTAAACATTCGACTTGACTTCAAGGGAGGTAATCTTTGTTAAATTATAACATTGTAGTACATGTTATATGTCATAGTAGAAACTGATATATAGTAATGAAATGAAATGGAGTATTACGTCCTGCCTTTTGCAACAGAATTGGTTATCTGAGGACGGGAAAACGCCATGCAGTGTACAACGATGGATATCTTGCCTACTCTTATTTTCGATTTCCAACTGTCGAGGAATCTTTAAAGTGCACAGCACACGAAACCTCGGTTTATTGTCCCATCCGAACGACTAGACGCCTTTTTCCATGTCGGCCTCTCCGACCTGCATCACTGACATGTGGAAACCGGGTTGAAAAATCGGGTATCTAGGAGAATTTAAAATTGTCCTTAGGACTTTGTCCTTGTACATACTCCAATTGAGTTTTTAAGTTTGCTCTAGGATGATCCACATTTTACTCTGTTCTAGGGTTAACTGAAATTTAACCAGGACTGTTGTTTGTCGTCTTATAATATTTTCTTATCATTTTGTGTTATATTGAAAAAAAAAAAAAATAACCAACAAATTATATATTAAAAAAGATTATGATTATTAAATCATAATAAATAGTATTTAATTCACATAATTCTGGCATAAATTAAAATCATTACATCACAAAATATTAGCACATAATAGATCACAATATAAATGTAAAACACATTCGTTCATATGTGCAATATTAGCACACCACATCACACTCTGTTCTGACACACACGAACTGTTGACGTATGACTTTTGGTTGAACATGTAAGTCCTGCACGTTTACACCGACAACGGTAAGTGACAACTGCTTGTGCAGGAACATATATTTTGTGTTTTTCAGTTGTTATACAAACTGGATGCTTGGATGAGTGTCACTGGCTTTAATGTGCTATGATTTGCTTCATCTAGGTATGGGAAACTGCTGCGGCTAATATCTATGAGCTTCACGTCTCTGAAAGTGTCTTTTAGATAAGTTCATAATAAATTGTGATGCCACTCCTTTTGATTTTCTTTACTATGCAAGGTAAAACTCTATCGAGTCCGTTTTCTCTTTATAAGAAGGTTGTCGCATTTTTAAAAAATGCAAATCTCTATTTTAAATTTTAATTTCTTAGTCATTGTTTTATTATATATTTTTTGGTTTTATTACCACTTTGTGGTGTTGTTCTGTGATATTGTTTTTAATTTTCTTCGTTCTGTGATAATTTTTGTTTGTTTATTTATTTCATGTTTGTTTTGGTTTTGTTTTGACATGTTTATTTTTATCGTGTTCTGGAGCTATATAGCCCATTTGGTGCTGATGCTCCTTAATACATTTCATTTCATTTCATTTCTATCGAGTCCGTTGGTCCGATCTGCTTTATGAATGGCACTCCATCAACTTCATAATGCTTACACTTAGATATTGCTTCATTATAACGGGATTGCTGCTTGCTGGCGGACTTTGAATATTTCTCGGTAACAACTTTTCTGTGTGGAATATTTGGCTGTGAGACGGGATTAGCTTCTGCTAAAGACCACAACGTGAACTGACCTTCTTTAGTCGTTCTCCTAATGGGTTGTATCTCTCTCTGGAACATGCTGCTCATCGTGGACACTTCATGAATAGTAACCTTTTTCACCATGCACCGTTTCTTGGTTCCTCACCTCAATTCCTGTAGCCACAATACTGCCTCGATGGTTAAGTTCTTGTTCTAGTCCACATTGATCTGCTGATGTGGTTGAAGGACCTGGTTCTCTGTCTGCTATACGGGTGCTGTGAAATATCTCTGGTTCAATGTACGTGTATTCTGATGGTAATATATTTTCATCTGTGAGATCTTAAGCATCTAGGAGCTCTAACAAGGAAATTTGGCAAGCGGGTCTTGCCCAAATACTCCTGCACGGTCATGGTGGCTTTCTTGTTGTGCTGCTGTTGGAATTATTTATAACAAAGTTAACAAACGGAAGTCCCTGAGATCAACCTTGATATGTATGTTCTTCTAACCACTTGCCTAGTTCCTTCTGGATGTCGCCGTTTCCACACACAACACATTTGTGTGACTTGGGATATCTTGGACGATCTTGTAAAATCACCAACTCTGGCCACGATTTTTCAGTTCATCAATAACCATATGGGACCTAGGTTTATTGTCCCTTCGGATGACTAGACGCCTTTTCCATGTCGGCCCCTCCAACCTGCAGCACTGACAGGGGAAAACGGGGTTTGAATAACCGAATGTATCATCTCGACTCATGTCGGGATTGAACCCTGGATCTTCAGGTTAATGAGCGGCGAGGTTTGTGGTTTTTGTTACATAGTATTGGGTCGTAATCCCATATGAAGTACACCAGAAGAATAACATAATGGTCCTTTTCATTCATATTTCTTTTCATACTAAAATAAGTGAAATTGTTATTATCAACCAAGGAATAACCCTATTGAATGTCAGAATAATCGGTAAAAATGATGAAGTTATTAAAAAATCGGTTTTTTTTAAATCAAAGGATGAAAAAGTGAAGTTGTTAAAACTCATAAAGAGAGGTCTTGAAAATAAAAAAAAAAAGTTTTTTTTTAATTAGTTATGAGTTATTGCCTGTTTCTTTGACACTCTGGAAGCACAATTATTGCTCAATTTTGACGAAACTTCCAAGAATGAACCCTGTTAAAAATAAAAGATAATTTTTATTAATTCTTCTCACAAATTCTTATAAAACGTAGTAAAATTTGAATAATTAATCCAAGGAGGAACCCCATCAATAATATTTAACGAGTAACTGTCCTTGTTCTTCGGAAAGTGTTAGATTTTTAACTTGTAAACACTATAGAATTCACCGTTTGTGATGTAGAAAAGGTAATTTTGTAAGCCCATGTTATTTTTGTAACCTTGATATTAAGACTGTAAAGGTATAAATAACGTAGGCTTATTTGTCTTGACAACCGCTTGTTTTGATGCGTTCTGCATTGAAATTGTACCCTATCCTACTTCAGTCACCCTGAAATAAATTGCGTGAAGTGTTAAACGTACAGATATATAAATTAAATTAGTGTATACAAATTCTTAGTAAAAGGATTACCCGTCATAATCTGATTTGATTATGTAAGTTCATATACGATATTAAATTACTTTCAATGACTTAATATGCCTTATATAACTACATAATCTGAACTAATAATCGCTCAAGAAAATAGACAGTCATTCTCAAACACATAGCCGGGTACGACTAATTTAGTTACAATGGGGTCCGGTTGCAGTCAGCCTGTTGCAAAATACATCGTTTATGTCCAAACCGGAGATAAGAAAAATTCAGGAACGGACTCAACAGTGAAAATAATTTTACAAGACGAAAATGAACAACGAAGTGAAGAAATCAAATTGGATAACAAATGGTCTGATGATTTTGAATTAGGTAAAGAGGACATTTTTCGTGTGCCGCTCAAACTATCATCGAGGCTTCATGGAAATATCTCTAAGATTGAACTCTGGAGAGACGATGAAGGTGTTGGGAGTGATTGGTTCGTGAATAAAATCTCTGTGAAATGTTGTAAGAGTAAAACAGTATATATCTTCCCGTTATTGAGATGGATTAAACCGTTACAACATTACAGAATTCTTCATTTAGACACATCTCTTCCTCAATTGGACGAACATTCGAAACAGAGACAGTTTGAAATGGAAGAAATTCAATGTATTTATGAATATGGACAGAAACAACCGGGAATGCCTGTTCAGGTGAGTCTATAGAAGACTTGTTGATTATTAAATTTATGGACTTCCATTTAAATTAACACAATTGTCCTATTCCCTAATAAATTCGTCAATTTGTGTTAAATCTTTCTAAAATTTAACCTGTCAAAGGTGTTGTTGACAATTTTTTTATCACAAATTTTAAATTTTGTCGTCATATTGGATGAACTTTTATCGTTATTGACCATTAATGAATATTGCTGCATATTGGATTGACGTTTGTTCCGTACAGACTATCTTGATTTTGTCGTCATGTTAGATTGATCTTTGTCTGTACAGGCCATTTTGACCTTTGTCGGTACAGGCCATCTTGAACCTATTAGATTGACCTTTGTCACTACAGGCTATCTTGAGACAAAGGTCAATCCAATATGACGAGAACATTCAAGATGGTTTGTACAGACAAAGATCAATCCAATATGACGAGAAAATTCAAGACAGCTTGTACTGAATGTTCTCGTCATATTGGATTGACCTTTGTCAGTAAAGGTCATCTTGACACTAGTCATCATATTAGATTGACCTCTGTCTGTAAAGGCCATCTTGACTTTTCTCGGCATACTGAATTGACCTTTGTTTGTAAAGGTCATCTTGACACTAGTTCTCGGCATACTGAATTGACCTCTGTCTGTAAAGGCCATCTTGACTTTTCTCGTCATATTGAATTGACCTTTGTCGGATCTTTAATTTTGGCGTCATATTTGATTGACGTTTCAAATTTGATCATTTTTTAGTTTAAACCATTTTTATATATAAAAATTAATAATGGGATATTTGGTGGCCATTTTGATAAAAAAGGAAAAAAGAAAATCAACCATAAAATTTTATGTGTTTCATTTCACCGATCAAATGCTTTTGACATATCAGAATATAATGTTAAAAGTATTTTCATGTCATGTTTTTCTGTTTTAGATCAAAACACTTCCAGTTGACGAGCAGTTTTCATTCGATTACCTGGTAAGAGAATTTAGTCTTATTTTTATATTAGATTCCGTTTGTATACTTATGGCACCGTTCTGGGCTACCGAACCGCGTGTTCTAAGGACGTAGTCTAGTGCATATGACGTATAACAGTGATGATTTTCTTAGATGTACACCACCAAAATCTGTTTTCTTTCTTAATTTTCAGTTTGACATAGTTACAACGAAATCTAAACTTATAGCAAAATCAAAATTGTCTGCTCTGACAGCTGGAAGCTGGAATTGTCTTGAAGACTTCAAAAAACTTTTCGACAAAAATATCCTTCCTTTACCAAAGGTATGTTTAAGTTCTAAGTATTCATCTGATGTTGCTTTGTAGTGACAATGTTTTAATAAACAACATTAACAATTTGGATGCAAAGGAGATTGTTTCAGTTTGTGAAGAACCAATCTAATTAAAATAAGATAACATTTCGTATCGTTTTTTTTTATTATTTTCGATTCAGTGTAATCTAACAAGGTTTATAAGGCGAGCGTCTTCTTGTGGCGAAATCAGCTATTTATAGCACGTGCCACCCTTCCGCAAATCAGAACAAGGTTTACACGAACGTTTCGTATTACGTCATAATTTGGACCGCCTTTTATTTTCTGTTTCGTCTTCCCCACAATGCATATCAATGCATAGACTCGCGATCTTGAAGGTAGTTTCTGATTGGCTGAAATGGACTTTACCAGAAGACGCTCGCCTTATAAACCTTGTTAGATTACACTGAGTCAAAAATAAAAAAATAACCGAAATGAAATGTAATCTAATTTTAATTAGATTGGCGAAGAACATACCTCTCGTTCACATTCACATTTCAAATCTTAGCTATATTCCAATTTGAAGGAACCACAGCTTTAACACCATTATTTTTGTTTTTTTAATTGAACCGTTGACCAACTATATTTAAAGAATCTTCTTCATTTATAAAAGGCCGCAAGCAAATGGAAAGATGACGTTCATTTTGGACAACAACGGCTAACCGGATGTAACCATTCCGTGATTAAATTATGTACAGTTATTCCTGACAAGTAAGTTATCAACATTTACATAACATACAAAAGTATTATTGAAGATCTATTTGCAGTTTTCAACTCTAATGCAGTTCGAATCTAATCCAAATGTTTCCCATGGTAGTTAAACACCTAATCGCCCAACCTGGGGGCGGCCCCCTAGGGAGCCATGGGGTGTTTGTCAGGAAGCCATGGCGCATGAGGATGTATATCATTTTTTCTCTAGCCCAACTTTTATTTAACTATATTTTGCTGTGTAAGGTCTGTAGTTGCTTGTGGTCAAACGCATCTGACCTCCTGATGATAAGGCACAAGATAACAACCCTTGCGCTATTTCCCTATTTTGCCCTATTTTGGAATAAAACAGGGGGCCATGACTCTGGGAGCTTCGTGATTTTGGGCCACAGCTTGAAAAAGGTTGGGAACCACTGCCCTTAGGGTATATTTTAGAAAAGGCGCTATATTGCATTCTGTATTATACTTAATCGAACGGAAAAGGGATTGTAAATCTTCACAATGTGGTTATTAAGAATATTGGGCACATTATTTTGACCTCAAGGCAATCCGAACAATTTTTAATTTATAGGTTCACAATATCTCTGCCATGCATTACCATTTATTAAAGGGCCATTCTGCTTTTTTGAAAAAAGTTTCCATTATCAAAAAAGAGTATTTTTAAAGTATGCTTATTGTATTTCTATATCTTCTTGAACAAACTGAATTTGGTTTTAAAGGGTTAATTACAAACAGGGAGTACTTATCGTTATTTACGCAATTTGACCTAGTTTTGGTGTCTATCCTTTAAATGGCTCAATATTTCTAGCTGAAACCTTTTCAATACACAACAGGGACATTTTTCTACAATTAGGCGTTTATTTTACTCAAATCCGTTCAGTAGTTTGCTATCAGCAAATTCAGACTGTCCCTTTAATAAGCAGCCACTTTTGAGCATTCCCTTGGCCACATGCTCAATACTATTCAGTGACAAATATACCTTAAAATATGTTTGTTTTATATTGTGACTTTTCTTTTTGTTCAGATTGACAGTTACAGATGAATTTTTAAGTCCGATACTGGAAGGCAACAGTTTACAATATTTACTGGAAAACAATCGCATTTTCATATGCGATTTAGATATTTTGGATAAAACGGAATGCAAGGAGGATTATTATGTAGGTACCTTCAAAGCGGCTATTTTTCTTTTTGAATCAATTATTTTCAGTGATAATAAGGATTTGAGATTTGTAATAAGAACTTCAAAAATAAATGTACAGGCAAAGCTCACAATTTTGAGATAATGTGGTTTATTAAAAATGTACAGTTAAAAAATCCACAGTATTTAAAAACATTGCAAGCTTCTCATTATTAGCACTAAGATATATATGAGTCGCCATTAAAATGAGTTTTAGTAACTTTACTCATGTCATCATCGGCAGATCCATAACAAAAATGTTGGCAGGGGACGTCTTGCTCCAAAACTCGATTTCATTTTAGAAATTGAATTAATGTATGAAACATAAATATATATGTATTTCACATATAAAACCTCTTAGGTTGCGTGCACATAGAAGTATACTTTTCGGGTATACGGTGTACGTTTTGAGTGACACCTGGTCACATAAGAGGACACTAATCGAAAGCGAAGTACACCTGCCTCATCAGCCTCGGTTAGTAGGATAAGAGCCAAATCTTCTTCGTCCGAATACCATATACTTCTATGTGCACGCAGACTTATGACAATTATGTTGTAGGTATGTGCTCCAATAGCATTGTTCATGATTGATAACAACCAAGATTTACGACCTATAGCCATTCAGTTGTATCAAGATCCCGACCCAGATAATCCGGTAGGTATGATCATGATCGTGTCACAAAATCGACTGGGCCAAATTGGAAGCCATACAAAGAACATTCACTTGGAAATAAGGGATATATTCCATGCTCATGATGTTCTTATCTGTAAGGTTCTCACAGAGCCTGGGGTTTTAACTTGAGGAACATGTCAACGATCGGAAACATTTTGATATTTTCCTGGTGGCACAAATTGAGTTATAGGTATGAAAAAGATGCATTATTTTGTATTATCTGGGTGGATATGCATCCAGTGTCCACTGCCCGCAAATATGCCTAGACCACAATTTTCATGTTCATCAAAACCAAACCGCAAGTTTAAATTGCCGTTTTTTTTTCTGTTCAGATCATTTACTCCTGCATCATTCGGGACACTTTAGAAAATCAGTTGAAAACCCAGGTCGTAGAGAAATTTGAACCAATAAGGGCAATAATTTGAAGATGGGTATTTTGAATTATGAAAAGGTCAAAAAGTTTTTTTAGGCTGAATCTACAGGAATATTTAAGATTGGCTTAACCTCATAATTATATTCAATGCATATATAATGTATATGCTTAGAAATATATCGATACTTCGTTAGAAACACAAATTATCGAATAGATTACTAACATTGAAACTAAAAAAATAAGAAAACCATGTTTATCATCAAGGTATAACGGTTATCTCATCTTCAGTGCTGTGTTGTAATGTGATATGGTTTTTAATTGTGTTCGTTCTGTGATAATTTCTTTGTTTATCTATTTTATGTTTGTTTTACTGTTTTAGTTTTGTTTTGACATGGTTATTTTTATCGTGTTCTGGAGCTATATAGCCCATTGGGTGCTGGTGCTCTTTAATACATTTCAATTTCATTTCATTTCATCTTCAGTGCTATAAGAATGATAATATTGACCCGTTATCCCCTGCAAAACCTTAAACGTTATTGTTATTATTTCAGATATTTTTACCATCAGATGATCATAATTTATGGAACTTGGCTAAAATGTGGTTTAATAATGCTGACGCAGCCCATCACCAAGCTCAGACACATTTAGGTATGGATGATTTCATTGAAAAAAAAACGTGCAGGCTTGGTTTCGGTTTGTGAAATCTACTCTAGACAATAGACAATTATATACATTGTATAGACACAGCTTTATGGAACACTGGTGCCTGATAACGACGGGGGAAACACATCGAAACGTCGCATAAAACTTTTACCAGTGATTGTTGTTCTATAAAGCTGTGTCTATATATTGTGCTATTTAAAAACTTCATAGACAATTACTCGCAGACGGAAGTTGCATGCAGCTTAGTCCGAAAACTGCCACACATTTTCCACCCCTTCGATGCGGGGGTTTAGACATATTTCTATGCTTCGAACTCTCGATATATTTTAAAAGACCGACCATCTTGCAGTTCATTCATACCATCATTATCCCCTCCTCCACACTATTTGCGGTTCCATCAAAGTTTTTCCAAAGACATGTCTATCGCAAATAAAAGCTGTGTGCGCAAGGTGTGGAAAATACCCATTTAGTTTTTCTGAATCTTCCCCAATCATGTATGTTCAAATAGTTATCATAGACTGGAGTCATGAAGTTTCGGACAATATGCAGCTGTGCATGTAAACGTGAATTTTTCAACCAAATTATTCATGCAATCGCAATATTCATATCCCACACTTAATTCGGTTTATAAAAGTGTCGCTAAAATAAATATAACACTTCGTTGAAGAGAACACCGAATATCTCAAATGCAATTCTAATGTTCGTTGAGCATTCAAATTCTAGGGACCCTATTTTGAGTTATTTAAGATCATTTTTGGAAACCAAATAAATTCTACTACAAGTTTCAGTAGTTCCCATGCTGTCTAATTTTAGGGTTCACACATCTACTGATGGAAGGTTTGTGCATAGCTGTTCACAGATGTCTTTCAAAATCACATCCATTGTTCAAACTGGTGGCTCCACATTTTCTGTTTCTTATTGCCATTAACTCGTAAGTATTCTTGTTGATACACAAATTACAAGGTATATGTTTGTCTTCATGCAGGGTGTGCTTACAGAACAGATTGAGCAGCTAAAATTCGCCTGTACTTCGACTCGCCCGAACCATTTGCTGTAAAAATTCTTGGACTTTATAGTTCTCACATAAAATAAATTAAGGGGATCCCGGGACTAGTAAATCGAAATCGTCATGTCATTGGGATCGTTTGGATGGGACAATGAACCAAAGCCTCGTGTTCTAAGGAAATAAAAAAAATAAGAGCAGAGTACTGCCACTGTCCGGGCAAAATGTCGACCATTGCCAGTCCGAATCTAGACTCAAATAGAGCAAAAATGGAGGATAACGTAAAACTCTCTTTGGGTTCCGATGGTCGAATTCAATTTTGTATTTTAGTCGTGGTCTAGAAGTTCTTATATCTGAAGGAGGCTGGGTTGATAAAGTCATGAATATTGGTGCTAAAGGAATGTTCAAACTGATTGAGAAGGGGTAAGAAATCATATGGAGTGCTTTGACATATTGCCATTATTATTGCATCAATATGTAGACCTACCCAGCTTTTGTATTTAATGTAGGAACGGAATATTTTTCAAGCGGTGGGATATACTTGTGCAGTTCTCCAGCTTCGCTCCAAATCATTTTATGTTCAGAAGATAAATGCTGCAACCGCATGCCTCTGACGTGGAATACAAATATTTTTCTAGTAATATCAGCTTCATAATAGCATTGGTAGATTAAAATGACTATTTTGCTTATCAAAATATACAAAAGGCTAGCATCTTCAATATGAATTTTGTATGGAGGATATCCATCTGTATCTGATATTAATCCTCGCTACATTGCTTATTTCGATATGATTTCAATATTGATGTACATGTAATATTAGAAGTGATTTCGTTTATCAAAGTTCACTTGTTCCAGATTAGATGAATGGCGACTAGATCTCCATGGTACCTTACCAAACGATTTCAAATCAAGAGGGGTAAGATATATTCTTGTATGGGAAGTCAACTACTATATAATTATTGCACCCGATGTTGTCATACTGTGGACGCGATTTTTGATTGGCGAAATTGTTTTGCTTGTACGGATTTTTATTATGTACATTGGAACATCCTGGCAATAGGTGTACTTAATTTTACATCTATTATACGCTATTATAATTTTGTCATTACAATAAGATATGCCAACATTGAGTAATTTTGAGGTTTTGTTTCATTTCGAGACAATTTATAGCTTCTTTCGATCATTCCAATTTTAAGATGTCTGCAGTTCCTGTAATTAGATTATAGAATTATAGAACTATGTAAACAAAAACTGCAAATTTTAGGCATTTATATGCATTTCTACAATGACTAACTTCTGGCTGGAAATTTGAATGTAATTCGATGTTATTAATGTCCCAGATACAAATAAAATCTTTTAATAATCACTTTTAAAACGGTTGAAGAAACATTAACTAAAACTTAATTTCATTTCATTTCCAGGTATTGAATCAAGATATATTACCTGGGTATCATTTTAGAGACGACAGTTTGCTTCTTCATAATGCAATAAAGAAATACGTTGACAATTACATATCTTTATATTACGGTGAGTAGAAGGTTGTTGCATTTTTAAAACAGGCAAATCTTTATTTTAGATTTTAAATGTTTTGTCATAGTTTTTGTTTTATGATATATTGTTTGGTTTTAATACCACTTTGTGGTGTTATACTGTGATATAGTTTTTAATTTTGTTCTTTCTGTGATATTGTTTTTGTTTATCTATTTTATGTTTGTTTTATTGTTTTTGTTTTCTGGACATGTTTATTTTTATTGTGTTCTGGAGCTATATAGCCCATTGGGTGCTGATGCTCCTTAATCTCATTTCATTTCATTACGTGTTCTGGAGCTATATAGCCCATTAGGTGCTGGTGCTCCTTAATACATTTCATTTCATTTCATTTCATTTCATTTCATTTCATTTCATTTCATTTCATTTCATTACGGTGAGTAGCTTTGAAACAAAGAGATTTGATACTGATCGCCAAAACAAAACTAACGAAAGCGTTGATTATTCCACATGCCATAAGATTTCATTTATAAAAAACATATTGATGCAAGACTGCGTGCAAAAGCTTGACAGATTGATGGGTAAATCTGAAGCAGTAATCATCTGAGGTGGCTATATATAGCCAAACTTCAACTCCAGTATCAGCACTGCACTGATGAGGCCCAGAAGGCCGAAACAGTACTGTTTGCAGCACTAATACTTTATATATTTAAAAGGTTTCCTCCTGTCAGTGATGCAGGTCGGAGGGGCTGACATGGAAAAAGCGTCTAGTCGTTCGGATGGGACAGTCCCGTGTACTATTGGCTGTGCACGTTAAAGATCCCTCGACAGTTGGAAATCGAAAATAAGAGCAACATTTCCCTCATTGCACACTGCATGGCGTTTGCCCGTCCTCAATTTGCCCATATAGGTGCAAAAAGTAGGACGTAAAACTCCATTCATTTCATTTTTATATATTTAAAACAGATACTGAAGAAAAAATAACAGGCGATTGGGAATTACAGAATCTTGGCAAAGAGTTGGCAACACCAAAGACTCAAGGTGGAGTTGGTGTTCTTGTGAGTAGATATGAATTTGTTCAATAGAGTACCAGAGTGACGATAGGTTTTGTTTTTTTAGTTGGTGTTTGGAAATTAAATGAAAGTCTAGCAGTGGTTCCCAACCCGGGGATATTTTTTTTCACTAGCCGTTTTGTTTAACTATTTTGCTGTGTAAGTTCTGTAGTTGCTTGTGTTCAAATGTATTTGACCTCCCGATGACGAGGAGGCACAAAACCACCCCTTGGGCGATATTTCGAACTAAACAGGGGCCACGTTTCTGGGAGTTTCGTGAATTTTGAGCCACGGTATGAAAAAGGTTGGGAATCACTGATCTATAACTATGATACTTTTTTCATGTATTGGTTAGATCATAGTGCGATTTATATTTTAATCGCGTAAATTTTACGTAATGATCAAATTCAAACCACTGTTGATTGGGCAAACTACTAGGTAAGGTCCCAAAAAAAGTCATTATACAGCAGGCCTCTTCAATTAATTTTTGTAAAGGGCCAAATTCATTTTTTATTTTAAAATGTAAGGGCTAAATATAGCTGAAATATTAAGCGAGAATAGCATTTTACCGGAAGGGGTCACGATAGAGGGGCCATTCTCAAGAGTATTCGGGCCGACAATTGAGAAGGCCTGTTACTAGTATACAGTATATTTAGATGTGCTCTTAATGAACAAATGAGTTACTTGACAGGAGATTGAGGTCATGCTGATTGTACTACCAGATTATCCGAATGTTTTAACATATTGATAATTTGATAAATAAATAGTGAATAATACGGTTCTTATACAATTCATGGGATAACCCATGTTCCTTTAGCAACGGCTATCATTTCATTTCATTACATTAATCCGTTGCTATCATGATACGATATTCTCGTCATTAATTTTGATTGGTCGAACGATTATTGTTCGACCAGTTACATTCCTTGTAACAAATTATTGCGGGAAAACTTTCGAATGACAAGACGTCAAATTTCTTGTATCAAATTTACCTTGTGATAATCGAGTCTCAACGATCATAAATTGAATGTGACGTAGTGTTTTTAAAACGAGGTTATTAGTTGTTAATGACGAGAAAACCCCGTCAATCCAGCAACGGTAGATAATGCCAATGTCTAACGTTGCTGAAGGAACATGGGGATAACCAAATAATAAAGTGTAATTTTCTAAGGAATAATAAGTTATTTATATCTCTTACAGGGTGTTCCAAATGGCGGAGAGTTTAAGACCAAAGAAGATATAAGTTTGTTGTTTACAAGTGTAATAGTAAATTGCAGTGTAATGCATTGCGCAGCAAACTTTCCAATTTACCAACATTACGCATTTCCTCCTAACTATCCAGCTACTATGAGAGGCGTACCCCCTTCCACAAAGGTACGCATAAGAAAGGAAAAACGTGCATCAATATATATACTGCCATTTAAGCTTGTGATAGGCCCTATAGCTATCACAGGAGAAGACTCATGTTCTACAAGATAGGGGAAATGCATTGTTAACTATTAATGCAAAATAAAACCCAGGCACGAACGATCCCAACCATGAAACAAATCTCGAAATTCATATAATAAAAATGCCAATACATAGGTAGCAGCTAAAGAACTTTTCATATGAATAAGTATATCAACAAATGAGTAAATATTTCATGGTGAAAAACGGTATCAAGTGTCTAGAAGAGTAAGCATACCCTGTTTGGCGCCACACCAGCATAATACACGCGATGACAATACATTCTATTCTAATTACACTGAATCAAAATCAAACTGAATTTCTATTAAAACAGGATCCAATTAGTGAAGATTTTATAATGGATGCTCTACCAGACAAAAACATCACCAGAGATATCTTAGTGGTATCAAATATTTTAAGCTTACAAGGTACCAACAGTCTTGGAGATTTTGAAGTTCAGTATATTTACGACCCTGATGCTTTAAAAATTGTAGAAGAGTAAGTACATATGAATTTAGCCCCTAAGAGCATTAGTGGTCTATCAACATGACAAAACATTTTTTATAAGCCTTATAAGTTTATTTATTTTCAAATTTTACTGAATTATTTCAAATATAACTTAATTATTTCTAATTTTATTTCAAATTTTACTTAATTATTTCTAATTTAATTTAATTTTACTTAATTATTTCTAATTTTACTTAATTATTTCTAATTTTACTAAATTATGTCTAATTTTACTAAATTATTTCTGAATTTTACTGATTTATTTCAAATTTTACTAAATTATTTCAAATTGAACTTAATTATTTCTAATTTTATTTCAAATTTTACTTAATTATTTCTAATTTAATTTAATTTTACTTAATTATTTCTAATTTTACTTAATTATTTCTAATTTTACTAAATTATGTCTAATTTTACTAAATTATGTCTGAATTTTACTGATTTATTTCAAATTTTACTAAATTATTTCAAATTTAACTTAATTATTTTTTTCTTTTTAAATATTACTTAATTATGTCTAATTTTACTAAATTATTTCAAATATTACTAAATTATTTCAAATTTTTTACTTAATTATGTCTAATTTTACTAAATTATGTCTAATTTTACTAAATTATGTCTAATTTTACTAAATTATTTCAAATTTTACTTAATTATTTCAAATATAACTGAATTATTTCTGAATTTTACTGATTTATTTCAAATTTTACTAAATTATTTCAAATTTAACTTAATTATTTTTTTCTTTTTAAATATTACTTAATTATGTCTAATTTTACTAAATTATTTCAAATATTACTAAATTATTTCAAATTTTTTTACTTAATTATGTCTAATTTTACTAAATTATTTCAAATTTTACTAAATTATTTCAAATATTACTGAATTATTTCTGAATTTTACTGATTTATTTCAAATTTTACTAAATTATTTCAAATTTAACTTAATTATTTTTTTCTTTTTAAATATTACTTAATTATTTCTTATTTACTGAATTATTTCAAATATTACTGATCTGTTTCAAATTATACAGAATTATTTCAACTTGTTTTCTTAACTCAAATTCATTCAGTTCCTTTCATATTTCAGGTTTCGTTCAGATTTGAGAAAGATCAGTTTGGAAATAAAGAAAAGAAATAAGAGCAGGAAGATTCCTTACACTGATCTGGACCCTGACTTTATCCCAAACTCCATCAGTATTTAAGATGATAGTTATAAATAAAGTGTTTTCACTTGCATTGTTTCCTTAAGACATATCGATATGAATTATGTACCCGATAATGACAATGTGGATTTGTGAAACATTGTGTACAATAAAAGCCTACAATATTTTGTCTCATTATTTATTTTATATGTGTGTGAAAAACGGGATTAATAAAACTACTAAAAAACGGTTATAGTGTTAGCCACCTCAGTAATGCTAGGTTCACACTATGTTTCGCCGACCACGACAATCACGGTTCTACTTATCGTGGGAAAAAAGGGTTATGCAAACATGCCTAGAATTCAAACAGTCAAGTCAAACCGTGACAACCGGGAAAACAGTGTTAACCTACCCGAAGTTATGCTTTCTGTAAAATCTATCATTTAAATGAAAAATCAATCATGTGTGCAATTTAGTTAACATTTATCACTCACTCGTATCTACTTCGGAACTAGACAAGTGGCTAGATGACCTCGTATACTATACGACAGTCGACATATTGAATAAACTATACTTCAACCAGTCACAATCACTCTTCAGAAGGCGTCATCTTCTTTCGCGGTAAAAACAGTCAATCAAAATCAATCAATCAATCTCAGTTGTCTTTTCCTGCCCATTTACCGGGCAAGATGGATGAGTTGACATAGTCTCGAACAAAATGACGAAGGTTGAGCCGAATGAGATATCTCTGTTACATTAAGCTATGTATCAATAAAAATCCGTGATAGCCACTCAAATCCACAAATCAAAATTTCATCCAAAGCATGGCAAAAATGGAGAGCAAAAGTTTTTAAAGAGAAAGCATGGTCGCGTAATACAATCCACACTGTATCAATGATATATGTAGAAAAGACAAAATGGATAAATTAAAATTTTATTTCAGATTGAACAACGAAATAGTCATAATGCATGTATAATGCTTATAAAAAAATATATAGTGTATGGAATGATCTGAAGCAATCTCTTATATTTATTGGGCAAAAGAAAATCTTATAGCCGAAATAATAACCAAAAACAAAAAGCGTTGTAAAATCAATCAACATTTAAATCACTTTACCAATTGACCTTAACAACCAAACCGCGTGTAATGAACTTTAACAACCAAACCGCGTGTAATGAACTTTAACAACCAAACCGCGTGTAATGAATCTTAACAACCAAACATTGTGTAATGAACCTTAACAACCAAGCCTTGAGTAATGAACCGTAACAACCAAACATTGTGTAATGAACCTTAACAACCAAGCCTTGAGTAATGAACCGTAACAACCAAACATTGTATAATGAACCCTAATTATGGTTTACCAAGAAAAATTAAAATTTTCTTAGTGTTAGCCAAAAAGTTAGAAAAAGACCTATTATTCAATTTAAACATATTCAATATAGCTAATTTAAACATATTCAATATAGTTAATTCAAACATATTCAATATAATTATTTTAAACATATTCAATATAGTTAATACAAACATATTCAATAGAGTTAATACAAACATATTCAATATAGTTAATACAAACATATTCAATATAGTTAATTCAAACATATTCAATATAGTTAATTCAAACATATTCAATATAGTTAATTCAAACATATTCAATATGGTTAATTCAAACATATTCAATATAGTTAATTCAAACATATTCAATATGGTTAATTCAAACATATTCAATATAGTTAATTTAAACATATTCAATATAGTTAATACAAACATATTCAATATAGTTAATATAAACATATTCAATATAGTTAATATAAACATATTTAATATAGTTAATACAAACATATTCAATGTAGTTAATACAAACATATTCAATATAGTTAATACAAACATATTCCATATAGTTAATATAAACATATTCAATATAGTTAATATAAACATATTCAATATAGTTAATTTAAACATATTCAATATAGTTAATACAAACATATTCAATATAGTTAATACAAACATATTCAATAGAGTTAATACAAACATATTCAATAGAGTTAATACAAACATATTCAATATAGTTAATACAAACATATTCAATATAGTTAATTCAAACATATTCAATATAGTTAATACAAACATATTCAATATAGTTAATTCAAACATATTCAATATGGTTAATTCAAACATATTCAATATAGATAATTCAAACATATTCAATATAGTTAATTTAAACATATTCAATATAGATAATACAAGCATATTCAATATAGTTAATACAAACATATTCAATATAGTTAATACAAACATATTCAATATAGTTAATTCAAACATATTCAATATAGTTAATACAAACATATTCAATATAGTTAATTCAAACATATTCAATATGGTTAATTCAAACATATTCAATAAAGATAATTCAAACATATTCAATATAGTTAATACAAACATATTCAATATAGTTAATACAAACATATTCAATATAGTTAATACAAACATATTCAATATAGTTAATACAAACATATTCAATATAGATAATACAAGCATATTCAATATAGATAATACAAGCATATTCAATATAGTTAATATAAACATATTCAATATAGTTAATACAAGCATATTCAATATAGTTAATTCAAACATATTTAATATAGTTAATTCAAACATATTCAATATAGTTAATTCAAACATATTCAATATAATTAATACAAACATATTCAATATGGTTAATCGTACATATTCAATATAGTTAATTCAAACATATTCAATATAGTTAATACAAACATATTCAATATAGTTAATTCAAACATATTCAATATAGTTAATTCAAACATATTCCATATAGTTAATATAAACATATTCCATATAGTTAATATAAACATATTCAATATAGTTAATTCAAACATATTCAATATAGTTAATTCAAACATATTCAATAGAGTTAATACAAACATATTTAATATAGTTAATTCAAACATATTCAATATAGTTAATATAAACATATTCAACATAGTTAATATAAACATATTCAATATAGTTAATTCAAACATATTCAATATAGTTAATACAAATATATTCAAAATAGTTAATTTAAACATATTCAATATAGGTAATTTAAACATATTCAATATAGTTAATACAAACATATTCAATATAGTTAATACAAACATATTCAATATAGTTAATACAAACATATTCAATATAGTTAACACAAACATATTCAATATAGTTAATACAAACATATTCAATAAAGTTAATACAAACATATTCAATATAGTTAATTCAAACATATTATTCAATATAGTTAATTTAAACATATTCAATATAGTTAATACAAACAGATTCAATATAGTTAATATAAACATATTCAATATAGTTAATACAAACATATTCAATATAGTTAATACAAACATATTCAATATAGTTAATACAAACATATTCAATATAGTTAATTCAAACATATTATTCAATATAGTTAATTCAAACATATTCAATATAGTTAATTCAAACATATTCAATATAGTTAATATAAACATATTCAATATAGTTAATTCAAACATATTCAATATAGTTAATACAAATATATTCAATATAGTTAATTTAAACATATTCAATATAGGTAATTTAAACATATTCAATATAGTTAATACAAACATATTCAATATAGTTAATACAAACATATTCAATATAGTTAATACAAACATATTCAATATAGTTAATTCAAACATATTATTCAATATATTTAATTTAAACATATTCAATATAGTTAATTTAAACATATTCAATATAGTTAATTCAAACATATTCAATATAGTTAATACAAACATATTCAATATAGGTAATTTAAACATATTCAATATAGTTAATTTAAACATATTCAATATAGTTAATTTAAACATATTCAATATAGTTAATTTAAACATATTCAATATAGTTAATACAAACATATTCAATATAGTTAATTCAAACAAATTCAATATAGTTAATTCAAACAAATTCAATATAGTTAATTCAAACATATTCAATATAGTTAATACAAACATATTCAATAGAGTTAATACAAACATATTATTCAATAAAGTTAATTCAAACATTTAATAAAATGCATTTAAATTAATGTAATAAAATTTAGGTATTTCCTTCCTCTCACAGGAATCTCTTTCAAGATTAAAACAATGATACAAAACAATTATTTGAGTCATATACTTGATCGTGGCAAATAAAAAAAATATTTTATATCGTATGTAAGTATGTTAATTTTATTTAAACTATTTCTGCACCGAAATTGTATGTCATGCAACCATTTTTTATTATTGAGTTTTGGTTGTATTGACTATCTGTATATGGAAATCAGAATACGTTGTTATCAAATATCACAGTAAAGTTTTCAATATTCAAATATCCCACCATGTTGCCTAGTCAAGTGCTCATATGTTGATCTTGTTGTGGTAAAAGCCTCACAGCAAAGCCAACAGAAATGGGTTTTACAACCACTACAAGTCATGTGATTACAACCAGATTTTTTCTCAATTGGCGTAGAGCACTTCGGACATTTCTTAACCCTCGATGCATTTTCTTCCAAATATTTCTCCATATCTGTGTCGACTTTACTGGAACTCGTCACCATAGCGCATGTCAAACCATCATGATATTCAACATGGCAAGACGTGCAGATCCTCAAACCACATTCGTTACAATTGAAAATATCCGACCTTTTAGTAACACGATAAACCATTGGACAGTCGGGAGTAAGGCAATGCTGGTAGCTATCTTTGTTTTTAGTCATGTATACAGACACAGCTGTTCTCACTATGTCTAAAGGATTGATTTGCAGCCGAGTAAAGCAGAATTGAAAATCTGACCAAACAAGCGGGTCTCGACAGTTGCCACACAAAACCGGCAAGTCTTTACTTTGTACAGCAACAGTTATCTGTCGCTTGATGCATTCGAGACAATATACATGTCCACATGCGTCTAATCGGTACATTTGGTCCATACTTTCCACTTCCACAAAACATGTGCAGCATTCTGGCAACTCCCCACTTTCTGACTGCGTGGTTTTTTTCCTCAGTTCAGCAGCCAATGACTCGATCATTCCAGTCGCCTTTTCAATACTCACAGAGTCACCACATATCTTGAGCGTTTGATTTCGATGGTTTAACAATGCAGACTGCAGTCCAGACGATTGTACGAAGCCGTCCAGTTCTAAATCATAACGAGTGACCAGTGTTTTCATCAAGCCTTTAGGTTGAGTCTCACCATCCAGTTTGATTTCCCGACGTCCGCCGCCTTCGACCATATTTTTCAGATATTGATCAATCGTGTTCTGGGCTACACGGATGTTACTTTTTGATCCAAAAACTCTCAGACTAAGCAGTCTGTTGTCAAGTTGAAGAATAGTGTTGGTTTTCTTCTCCAATCCACGGAGATATTCACGACCTGATTTCAGAAATAAATACCGACTGTTCTCATTACGCCAACATTCAACTACCTCACCTTGTGTTATGGTCGACAAGCCCATTCGGATCTTCACGAGATCATTCGAATTCGAAGCTGATATGTTAAACACGCGTCTTTCGTTGCCCAATTTCTTTACGTCTAGTTTGAATTCGATGCCATCTTTTTTGGATTCGGCTATAAAATCTGTAATTTCGTCTTCTAGTAATTGGTAGACTTGCCCCAATAATGATAAAGACGTCGATAGATTTGGTGTTATTGTTGCTTTCTGACCATTGATAATCAACCGTCCTCGTAGAGCGTCACAAGCCGCTGTACCTTGAGAAACATCGTTAAACTTTATGAACGCTCTAAAGTTGATGTTACTATCATACGGCTTCATGACATCCACCACAAATTTCATATCCTGGTCGAATTCTTGAAATTGATCTTGTATTTGTTGTTGAAAGGATGGAAGTTCGTTTGGATTCGTAATATAGCTTTTCTCTCTTATAATACTGATCTTAGTTATTGCGTCTCTTTGGGAATGTTGTGGAAAGCAATATTGGATGTCCTGTTCTGTTACCGCTGTTGGTACTTTATGAAGAACCAAGATACTGCGTTTCTTCCTATCCAAAGATATGCCGCATGACTGACCCAGTATCCTCACTTCGCGAAGTGACTTTGCTGACATTGCCTCCAAATAATCCATTTCCACAAAAACTAACCCAGAAGGCTTTCGTCTCATCCACTCAATAGTTGCTTGATATAAATATGATGCGTTTTTGTGGATCTTGAATTCCGGTATAGCTGAGTCTATACGGTGATCTTGTGTTCTTCTTACGGCTTCTGCAGCAGCTTCTGGTGTTGAAAAAAATACTCGACCCCATCTATGGTAAGATCGTTTATCCTCCCAACAGTCTAAAATGTGTCCAAATCTTTGGAACTTCTCCACCACTTTCTCCTTGTTAGTTTCCCTGTTCGAAGATGTGATTTGGATAGTTCGGTATTCGTCAGGCATGAGAATCAACTGACCTTCACCACCCAAACCAAGGACGATCCGAACTCCACCAGCCTGGTTGTTCGATCCTACTTTATATTCAGCAGTCCGTTGTATTACGTGACTTTTCGCCTCGAAAATCCAGCCGTCTATCAGTTCATCCGGTAGCTTCGCATTAAAGCCGCAGATGAATTTGACTTCTCCAGTTTTTTTCTCAGCTTCTATGACAACAGGTACTTGGACCGATTCATATAGTACATTTTCATAAGTTTTAAGATTCGTGTAAGCTGGACCAACAAAGAAAGAATATGTCGTGGAACCGAAAAATTGGTTTCGAACTGAGCACACTGATCTACTCTTTGCCTCGTCAATATCGAATTGTTTGGTCTTTAAACAAGTAATCCACCGAATCCATGATTCTTCTACGGGTGTCACGACAGTGATATAGTCTCTTGAGGTCTTCAGAATGTTAATAAACACCAACCACTGACTGGAATCGTTAAGTGATTTCAGGGCAGACGACGGATGGATAAAGACTCTCTGCTGTAGGCTAGGAATGTAATAACCCATTCTAACGTGGCCTAAAGAATGAGCTATATTCTCGTAAAAGGCAAAAAGGATTATTTTCTGGAGAGCTTCCTCTAGTTCGACCTCAGTAGAAAACGTTTTCTTGACATCTACTGACCAGTTATGTCTAAAAATAGAACATATCTCATTCACCAATTCTCTGGCTCCTCGAAGTGATTTGGAATTCAGGGCATTATCACAGCACCATTTATTCTTCCGCCTATCAGGAACTTGTTCCCATTCTTTATAGATTTTTAAATAAGTAAACGCATCACCTTTAGAGTCACAAAATGCCAGCTTCTTCAAATCGCTTCGTTTTTTCTGCTGATCACTGCCACCTCGATAGAATACAGATCCTGTGGAACTACATAAAGACGTAAATACGATAGTATCATAGGCAAACCCCATTTCATATCCCTTTTTAATCATGCAGCCAAATCGTGGCTCGAGTGGAATCTTCACCAACCATTTTCCAATATCTGTGATCTTATCATCCTTGATGCTTCCTAGTTCTTTAAGAGTCTCAAGCGCTGTTTGAATCGCCGAATCAGGTGGCGACTCCACAAACTCACAATCAGAAGGTTTTAAGTTCATTTCATACAACATTAATAACGTTTGGGACAGATGAATTCGGAGTATTTCAGGAGTGCTGGTTGGTTTCATTTCTCGGTAAGCCCGTTCTGTATACAACCGAAAGCATTTCCCTGGCGATATCCGACCAGCTCTCCCTTTCCGTTGATCCGCTGAACTCCGACTGACTGGAACAACTACTAACGTATTCATGTTCTTCCTTGCATCAAACTGCATCTCTTTTACCAGACCGGTGTCAATAACGTACTTGATGCCAGGAATGGTTAAAGACGTCTCTGCCGAATTGGTACTAAAAATAATCTTTCTCTGACCCTCTCTGGCTGGTTGAAAGATAAGAGCTTGTTCCTCTGAAGGTAGCTGTCCATGTAGCATCAGGCACTGGAAATTAAATCTGTTCTTCATCTTCTCTTCAAACTCATCTTTACATTTTTCTGTTTCCATTTGAGTTGTAACAAACGCCAAGATATCTCCGGGATCTTCAGATTTATGAACTTCCATTGCCTTAGCAACGACCTCTTGGACCGGATCTGTCCATTGGTGATACTTGGGTTGCCAGATTATATCTACTGGAAATGCCCTGCCGGAAACTTCAATTACTGGTGCGTTGATGAAATAATCTTTAAATAACTGGACATCAATAGTAGCAGATGCGATGACAACTTTTAGAGATGGTCTTTTGGGCAAACAGTTCTTCAGTATACTCAACAAAATGTCGGTATAAATGCTACGTTCATGGACCTCGTCGATCATCAGACAAGAGTAACGTCGGAACAATGGGTCACTCAGACATTCATTAAGGAGCGTGTGGTGAGTGGTATAAACTATTCTAGTCTGAGACGATGTTTTAGTTTTCATCCCCGCTTTTGATCCGACGATCTGGCCGACCACAGTAACCATCTCATCTGCTACACGTTCAGCTAAGCTAACACATGCTACCTTTCTAGGCTGGGAACAGGCAATGAGCCCCTCTGTATATTGACCACTTTGGTGTAAATATTGGACCAACTGCGTGCTTTTTCCAGAACCAGTCTCACCACGGACTATGACCACCTGGTTTTGTTGAACAACGTCTAGAATATCAGATTTTCGAGCGTAGATTGGTAACGCCGATTTCAGACGATTGCACTCAATTCCAAAATCAAGGACATGTTTCTCCACATCGGAATGAAACGTACGGTCATTCTCCGACATAATGGAACGTCGAAGCAATTCCCGAACCGTTTTTGAAAAAGTAACGAATTCTCTTTTCTGTCGAATTAGCTCCGCTTTCCTCATTTGCAAAGCTTCCTCTTCATCAACGGCACAAGTTTCCAACTGTTTTTTGTTGTCTTGGATTTTTAAATCGTGAGTGTTAAAAACTTGACAGGAATGAGTCTCAAAATCGTTAAAATATTTCTTTAAAATTTGTACACGTTGGTTTACCGGATTCCACGAACAAAGAACATTTTGATAGTAAGAATCTTTAAGTTTCTTAAACGCCTTTTCAGCTTTTTGCACGTCGGGGAAATTTAAGGCCGCAATTCCCATGTCCAAGATACGTTCGTCTTCAATGGATAGTATGGTTTGTTCACTATCAGGACCTAAAATAGCATCCAGCAATGTAACTAAAGTAACAGAGTTATCACTTTTCAGTAGCACAACATAAAAGCTTCGACTCGGTTTCGGCTTTGGACCGACTGAAATGTTATGTGAATGATTTGGTAAATGCACTTTGCTGAGGCTTGATTTGTCTTTGATAACGTGTGGATTAATCTTGGTTGTTTCCAAGTTGTTTGAATTTCTCCTTCGACTATCAGTTTGGTGAAGATCGGGAATAGTTGAAGCCTTTTTTGTTTGGTCTTGGCATAATGAACTGTTTTTTTCATGTATCTTGGAATGAACAATTCCTGGTTGTCGTGATGTCTTTTCAGCAGTTACGTGGTGGTTTGTTTCTGTTTTCAGGTTTGCTTTGCTCTTTCGACTACTGGTGTCGTTGAGAACCGAATGAGGCAAACTGCCTTTTGGTGAGTCAAGGCATACTGAATCGTTCTTTTTCGGTTGCTTGGAATGGCAAACTTCTCCTTGTCTTGTTACATATTCGGTATATGGTGAAACATTCTTGGTTGTCGTGGATTGGCTATCTTTAAGGAATATCGTTTCTTTAGGTCTTGCACCTTGGGATTGGTATTTCGCTAGTGTACCACTGTCGACTGCTGGTTGTTTATATACTGTTGGTTGTTTGTTAACCGCTGGTTGTTTGTCGACTGCTGGTTGTTTGTATACTTTTGGTTGTTTGTCGACTGTTGGTTGTTTGTTGACTGCTGGTCGTTTGTCGAATGAAATCCTTTTGTCGCCCCTCTGTTCTTTTAACCAGTCATTCAAGTCCTGGTCAGCTAGCAGCTTGTCTAATTGGGAATGATATTTCGCTCTGGTGTCGTTATTTAGTTTCGAACCATCATTTGAAGATACATGCTTGTTGATTGCTGGTTGTTTATCAATTGGTGTTTGCTTGTTGATTGGGGTTCGTTTACTGACTACTGGCGGTTTGTCGACTGGTGTCTGTCTTTTGACTGATGAGGTGTCAGCAGGACACACAACAGATCTAGACGAGGAACCATATTGAGTCCTTGGATAATCCGAACATTTTGCGGATTCTTTAGTAGCAGATATTCTGGTCTTATCTGCATGTTTCCGTCTGTATTGCTGTGTAGCTTCTGTGTCATTAGAAACAGACGGCTCAGATTGTCGTTTAGAAACAGATGAGTCGCACTGTTGAGGAGACCAATGTTCGGAAGGTTTTGTGTTTCTTGATTCTGTAGAACTTTCACAAGGTGTTATCTCAAACTTGTGTTTAAGCCCGGCTACTAAACCTTTCATGTCTTTCTGTGACTCAGTGCCATGTTTTACGTCACTTCCGTTGCCACGATGATCTAATGCCACTCTAACTCTAGTTGTCGAATTGTCATGTAGAACAGGTTTCGGGTATGCTACCTCTTTCTCACGCCTTGTTATATCACCAGTGTCCATCGACGATCTGTCCTCAACATTAAATTTTCTACGATATTTCTTCAGATATTCAGATTCATCCATCATCAGCCTGAAACATAGAAAATAGTTAATTTAAGTATTTCGAAGAAGAATGTTCAGTTGGAAGAGCGTTTGATGGTTGTGGGCCATTGTAGTTTTCAATCTTCCTAAAGGTAGGAAAATATGATGCCTTCAATAGTGTCTGAATGTGAAAGTGTAAACTATCTCCCAGAGAGCTTGTCAACCCGGTTTCCCCTGTCAGTAATGCAGGTCGGCATGACATGGAAAAGCGTCTAGTCGTACGGATAGGACAATAAACCAAGACCCCGCGTGCTGTGCACGTTAAAGGATCCCTCGACAGTTGGAAATCGAAAAAAAAGAGCAGGCTAATGCCGCTGTCCTGGCAAAATTCTCCTCATTGCACACTGTATGGCATTTGCCCGTCCTCAATTAACCCATATAGGTGCAGAAAAGTAGGACGTAAAACTCCATTCATTTTCATTTCATTTTCCAGAGAGCTTGCATAGTTATATGCTTGTAAGGTATGACATCCTTTAAGAGAGTTCACATAGCTACAATTATGCTAAATTGGTATGTAGACGTATCTACTTATAATCCCTTACAAGCAATGTACACAGTTTATGTTTTTTGTGTCTAATTGAAAATTGGAATGGGGAAAATTGATGCAACTACACATATTTGTTTAAGGATGGAAGGTATATTTTGAACCACGTCAAAGACTAAACATAAATTTCGTGGCATGACACAAATCATAATGTCCCACCATGGTACAAACCATCCAGCTCACAGAAATCCAAGAGTTATCGTGTATAACATTTGAACTTGATTTGGTGTCTGAGGTATATGATATGTTGGGTTGCTGCACCTGGGTGTCCTACCTTTCATTAGCTGGCAGTTTCTCTTCGATTGTTTTCAAATAATATGTCAGTTAAACAAATTTTCTTCAAGAGGATCCTGAAATTATAAAATTTAAAACGATTTAAAGAAAAGTCGAAAGCAATGGTTGCGACAAAGGATATACTTTCAAAGGATTTTAAAGTAATCACACGACAAATGTGGCTTTACACCATGCAGTCAAAAACTGTCGAAGTGAAAACTTTGATTTGCTTATCAAAGGAATTCATTGTACACTATTTTATTACACTATATACTTATCGTATCGAGTCATATACATATGTGCATAATAGTATGCAAACAATGTCGAAAATGAAAGTAAAAGTCACAAATCCATAATCATTCAAACTATAAAACAGGGGCAAGAAAATTTCATACATTTCAATTCATACATGGGCAATGTGCCAGTTTCGTGGTATTCGCCTCCTTAAACTCCTTAATTTCAATTTCCAAAAGCAATGAAGGTTATCCTGCGTTCAAAACGGGTTACGACAGCAAAAGATAAAATGGTCACAGATGATATATATCGGTTAAATATGAGATAACGTGTTAAAATCAATGATCGGCCTGCATAAACAACAAAAAATGTACGTCCGCCTTTATATCGGTGGCATTTCTATTAATACTTAGGAGGTGGAGGGGCAAAGTTGGGTTCACAGAATTTACAGGGGGCTGACAGCACTGGTCATTCAAAAGGTCAATGATGTAAAAAAATCAAATTGTGGCCACAGCCGGACAAACCAATCCCCTCCACCACCCGAAAAATGTCACTGGGGGTATGGGTTAAACCAAGAATATTAAAAGGTTTGTGATATCAACAAAATGCTAATATGACCATGTAAAAGTGAAGCAATAATATCCCACTTAACGTTCCCTTTCATTACAATAATGGCTGTTGTTTTTAGGTCCGATTTAAGTGATCTTTGTTCGTTGAAATTGGAGACTGGTATGAAACATGCTCTGGACACAACTAGTCACATCCTAAAATCAATAAATGCTTCCAATGACACTGTGATGAAGTGGCATCTCAAGTCACAATAAAAAAAAATCCCACAAATGTTCAGGTGTACAAGCTGAACTATCATATCACCTCGTTGATGGCACCATAAAGGTACCATTTGGTGGAATCTAGATTTTGTACTCACCTGATGGCTAGCGAAACTATGTTATATGTCCAATGTTATCAGACTTAAGACTTCGTCACGTCATCTCGTTTAAAAGGGAATTATGAAATGGGATTTCATGGAAAATGAAAGTAAAAGTAAAAGAAAACTAGTCTAGATTTCCAAGTGAATTGTGACATCATCATCCAGGCGTTAGTAACTTGAAGGCCCAATAAAAAGGAAGTAACGATGTTTATGGAAGAAATCTTGACTGGGACCAACTTATTAAGACAACTCGGACCACTTTTAAAACATATTAAAATAATTATAAGGTATTAATCTCTTTGATGTAAATCCTTCAATGTACTTGTATTAGTAATGATAATATTGCCCCCTCTAACACAAAAGCAGACGATTTTTCTCTTATGTGTCATTTGTCACAACCTTTGTCATTGTTCGAAACTAACATTATGACTCGAGAGTGACAAGCGGCCATCTTGACCAGTAAATGGGTAATGGGACAACCTGTTTTTGAAGATTGATTTTGATTGGCTGAAGTTTTTTTTTTCAATATGGCGATCACCCTATTACATACGAGGCTATCTAGTACGATAGTCTGGTCCCAATGTTGATAAGAGTGTCACCGTGGTTGTGAATATTGATATTGATTAGTACTTGATAATCGAGAAAGAATGGCCGTTGGGTACAGTTCGTGTTAACTAGTATACTAGTTTGATTTAATTTACATGTAGTTCGAAGTATTCTGACCGAGCAATGTCGCAACACACTTAAAGGGACGGGGTCATCTTACCTTATATAGTAACAGGACGATATTCCGTAAACATTTGGCCAGATTACTTTATTTTGTTACTTGGCTGCCGTTCGTGTTAAAAGGTGTAGAGCATGATTTTCAATTTTGTCCATCTTTTGTGTCTGTGATTTGTGGAGTTTTCGCATTTGATTTTACTGCGAGTGCTGTAAGTTGTTAGCGTTAACACCGTTGTGTTCAAATGGAGACGTTCAGTCAGAAACTTGTGCAAGACAGTCATGACAAATCACATATTTGAATAAATCAAAAATATCAATTATTCCTTAAAAATATATAGTCAAGGCATTTCTCTACAATTAGGCGTTTATTTTACTCAAATCCGTTCAGTAGTTTTCAATCAGCGTCCAAAAAACATAACAAACAATATTTTAGCGTTTCAAAATTAACGACTGGATTTTTTATTTTAAAACTTTCAGATACATTAAAGGACACATAGTTAGAGATTTTGGTGTATAGTTTTCACAAATTTGAGCCAAAAAAAAAATTTGAACCTAAAAAAAATTTGTCTGTCCCTTTAAGAGAAGGTAGTCAGGTGAAGGTATGGGTTAACCCCCCAAAATTCGGACTGTCTCTTTAAGAACAACAAAGTTGAGAACTATACTTGAAAATATTCTGAAATAATTATCTCCTGAATCAACCTATATTTGTTTTTTTTTTATTTTTGAAAGGGGGACGTTCAGTATTTGAGTCGATTTGGGCCTTGAAGATATGTAAATAGCCTTCAGAAGTACCAAAGCTGTACGAAAATCGCATTATCCCCCCTACCCTTCTCTTTTATATTTTATGTGCTGTTTAGATCACTATCATACGAGTCGTATTTTTGAACTGATGGTGATCGTATCCTGTGAAATAGTTATCTGCACATTTGGTTTTTGTATCTGAGGACCCCATGTTTAACATAACAAATTTTTGGACAATTTAAAAATTGCTGAGGTTACTCTTGCTTTGAAGAGTTTTTGAAAAGAAATAATGATATAGTCAAACATATCAAACATATACAAAGCCAGTCTATTATATTTTCAAGGGTATAAAAGTATCTTATTTAGAGGGTTGTTTGTTTGGTAAGTTACAGCAACACCCTTGAAAATATAATGGACTGGTTTTGTATATGTTTTGACGGTACCCGGATGAGCCAAAATATCTCTGTTTGACTATAGTTGTGAGCATCACGAAAGAAAACACTAGTATATAGTTTTTCGTAGTTTTATCATTTGTTCACACAAACACAAATTTCTATTTCAGAATGAAAATATATGATCTTTAACACACATGTTTTGGATTTTGTACCAATGAAGGGAAATCCAATTATGCATTTTCTAACTAATATGTTTCGCATAAAGAGTACTTTTGCTACCTGATCTAAAGCGGTTTGAAACCAATAACCAATGAACTTCATCAAATCGAGAAAAATACATGTATATGTAAAGGAAGATTAACGTTGGAAAACTAGGTAAATGAAATGAAATGAAGTTTTACGTCCTGCTTTTCTGCACCTGTATGGGCTAATGCGGAAGGGCAAAAGCCATACAGTGTGCAATGAGGAAATTTTGCCAGAACACCGACATTAACCTCCTTATTTTCGATTTCCAACTGGCGTAGGATCTTTGACGTGCTCAGCCTCGACTAGAACGAACGACTAGACGCTTTTTCCATGTCAGCCCCTCCGACCTGAATCACTGGGGGAAATCGTTAAAAAAACTAGGTAGATAGTTGTGATCAGATATGATTAATAAAATACAAGCATGGAAGATCCAAACCGTAAAACGAATCCCAAAATCCACGTAAACTCATTGGAAGCAGCTAATAAACTTTTCATTAATCCAAACAATAACAAGACATGTATAATTGATTAAAAATAAATACTAACTATATTATAGAAATTATAAGGCACATATTTGTATCATGGAGCCATTAAAGGGAAGATCTGACCTTGTTCATGAACAAATTTGATATTTATTTCGCTAAAACCCGCATACCAAAAAGGCATAACAAATTCATAACGCCCCCTTCAACCGTTAATTAATTTTGCAGGTCGTTAACAACAACATTTTCAGATAATGTAAAGGGACACAACTACTCTTATGTTGGTCCATAGTTTTCTTTGATTCAAGCAAAACAAATTTATGACTTCAAAAAGTCGACAGACCTTCTCCATGAAAATAATATATATCATTATATGATAACAACAGTGCATAAATAAATTTGTCTAAAACGAAACAAGTTGCTGTTTTTAACCACAAACACTTTCAAAATTATCACATCTATAACCAATGCATTTTGGAATATGATATTTTGGTATATGTATACTACAGTAGTGTCATAAACTGCGAAATTTGTTCTTGAATTACAAAAACCACAGATGACCAACAACAAATATGTTAAGGAATATATTAAGATATTTTGGTATTTACAATATTCGTCTGATAATTAAGGGACCACTGACGCCCAACAAGATATAATATATAAGAGTATGTAAATTTGTTCTGGTAATTCATGAACCACATAAATCCATCAGGAAATACTATTTAGGAACATATTTTGGTATTTATTACAGTGGTGTTATAATCTGGTAAATTCGTTGTGGTAATTCAGGAACCACAGATATACATCAGGAAATACTATTTAGGAACATATTTTGTTATTTATTACAGTGGTGTTATAATCTGGTAAATTTGTTCTGGTAATTCAGGAACCACAGATATACATCAGGAAATACTATTTAGGAACATATTTTGGTATTTATTACAGTGGTGTTATAATCTGTTAACTTTGTTCTGGAAATTCAGGAACCACAGATATACATCAGGAAATACTATTTAGGAACATATTTTGGTATTTATTACAGTGGTGTTATAATCTGTTAACTTTGTTCTGGAAATTCAGGAATCACAGAAGTCCAACGTTAAAATCTTAATCGTGCAAATAGCAACTGTGATACTGCTTTACACAAATTAAAAACCTTTTTGAATCTTTTCAATAAATACCATTTTCAATATTTCACCATAAGACAATAATAGTAATATAGACAAACAATGTGTTGAAATAATTGTAAGTGATCAGCAGGGAAGAACTTCCACCAAACTCGTTAAAACAATAACGTCAAACACCAAGTTTTAAATGCTGATAGAATTTGGTATAGATTCAGGGTCGAGGTAATCATATTTAAACTCTCTGGAGTTATTTCGTTCTCTGATTGTCCCACTGATTTTTTTCAATTCTCGTCGAAATCTGAAACAGTAATTAAAGGAAGGTTTAGATGAGTGAAGTCATGAAATGTTCTCATAAATCCAAAATTAAATTATTCCATTTGAAAGCGGACTCGGAAGGGTTCCAGGTGCAATGTATATTGCAATAGTCTTCAGCAGTAACAGAAATAAAATTGCATAATCTTTTCAAATAACCTTGAAGATAGAAAAAATTTGACAGAAAGATAAATTGTCAAATTTACTCTCATTATATCGACTTTTTACCTACTGTTTGCACGTTTTCGTGTATTTATTTTTTCCTATATTACAAGTCGATTCATCGTTTTATTTTTTATATACAGATAAAATATGAATTACTTACTCGGAAACTAGTTTTAAGGCCTTGGGATCAAATATGTATTGCACTTCGTAATCACCCAAACTCTGTGTACCCTTATTACTTAATATTTTAGTTACAATCATGATATCTAGTGTGATATCTTTGTCAGCCAATGTCTTTAGTATAAATTCATAATCAACTGGATCCTATCAAAATAAAAGGAAAGGTAGGTAAAATGCTGTTGGTGGAACTGACTTAAAGCGATACAACCTATTAGAATGAACAAAAAAATCAAGTTCTCAAACTTGGTCAATCAGAGTATATATTCATCAACGATGTATACAAACAGAATGTAAAAAATCCATGAAACTATGTAAATTTGATTAAGGGTTTTTCAATTATTGTATATAAACATAGTTTTCCGGATTTATCGGATTATTTAGGTAATCTGTTTATAGTATAGTTATGACACCAGGCAAGTCCCTTGATGAACATAAACTCCTATTGACCAAATTTGAAAATTTAGATTTTTTGTTCATTCTAAGAGGTTGAATTCCTTTAAGTTTTCTATGAGACAAACAATGGCATAAAATGAGTAGGAAGTAGGAAAAAAAATAATGTACAGAGTTTGATGATTTAGAGATCAAGTACATGACCACAGGCTACTGGACATGAATAAAATGTGGTCCTTGCTAGGAGAGTCCTTATTTTGGGGGTCTTTTCTTTTAAAAATGATTGAGTGTCCCTTTTTTATTAGACAGAAAAGGAAGTATAATATGTATATTACCTTGGATTGTGGTGGTGCACCACGCATATAAGCAGGATAATTGGGTGGAAAGGAATAGAAATCATATTGGGGGAAGTTAGAAGCAGCGTGAGAGACGCTACATGTATAAATAATACACGCCATCACGTCTACTATATCCTTCTTAGTCTTCATCACACCATTATTTGGAACACCCTGTTAAATGAAAATATGAATTAAAAGGAATGTTAAGATGTTCTCGATATTTCGAATGTGTATCGGGGACCCCATTAGACATTTTAAGAGGATACTGGAACCACAGATGTCTGATTAAAAATTGGAATGGTGAAAATTGATGATATTCAGAAACCGATTACACATACAAATTTAAAAATGCTCTTTTTAGTCAAAAATTTGAATTGAAATACATTAAATCTTTTTCTTAAATAAAGTTATGGTCTTAAATCGGTATGTATTTCTGGTATTGTATATAAGCTTATGAAATGAAATGGAATTCAACCTCCTGCTTTTCTGCACCTGTAAGGGCTAATGAAGACGGACAAACGTCATGCAGTGTGCAATGCAAAGGCTGTAGACTCAGAACTGAAATCAGTATGTTGAAAGTATAAGCTATGGCCGTCACTGATGCATATTAAATTTAGAGTGTCTCTTAAATTATGTATCAAGTAAGGACTTCCTTGAACATCATGAAAATTTATGTGGATGAAAAGATAAAAAATCATGTCTACCAGTCAGCTAGCAGAATATCCAGTAAACTACTTACAAGTATACCAACACCACCTTTTTCTATATCTAACGCCAATTCTTTAGCAAAGTTTTGAAGTTCATCATCACTAGCTATCGTGTCTTCCGAGTCTGAAATATTTATTTGATATATGATACATTGTCAAGTACGACAAGACTGCTTCTTGTATTTTTGGCATTTAGTCAGGCATGACTTGATCTCATAATTTTTACCTATATAGTGGTGGCGCGAAGCAAAGAATGCTGATGGTACTTCTCGTATGGGAAGTCCACTGCTATACAATCATTACGCATGATTTTGCCATGTTCTGGACGAGATATTTGGTTAACGGAATTGTTTTGCTTGTATGGATTTCATTACTGATAAAGTAAATATCAAAATATCAAATTGAGCAAAGTTAAGTCTCGCTTCTAGCGGTTGGTCCAATACACCTTGTTCCTGAGTTCCACCTAAATTACCGTTTAATTTGTAAAAAGCAGATTCGAGATAAACATTTTCAATGCTTTGCCATTTCTTGATCAGGACTTTGTTTAAAGATTATGGAGGTTTCGGGACACGGTATACAAGGTTCCTCACATTTCTAATTCTAACATTTCTATCGACGAACCGAATCCAATTTTTTGTTCAGTAACAGTTGGCAGCCAAGCTTCACAAAAAACAACAAAAGCTTGTCAATGCTTACCATAGTAAAGGTCTACATATTTTGATGTGAAATTTTGAATTGCGTCGAAAAGTAGTAGAGCATCATCTCTATAGTGATAGCCTGGTAGAACATTTGGATCATCTAACTAAAATATATTATACAAAAAAACATATTATATTTTTATTACTTTGGTTATGGTAAGGAGATCAAAATCCACACACAAATGTAAAAGAAGGCAAAATGGATATTTGGACCTGATTTCAATTCCAGATTGCAATTTAGCGAGGGGCCTGGATATTTTCTTTACAAATTGTACAGTAGCTGGTGTCGCATGAGTACTCTTTTCGAAACACCTGATGGTACGTCTCAATGGAGTAGTCCACTACCATACAACACTATTGCTTTCGATTTTGCCATTCCTTGCGTAATTGTGAAGTGACATAATGTCTTGTAAGGATTTTTATTGTATGACCTTCATTTTGCTATCTAACGGGATTAATGGTTTACATAAGATACTGTTCTGAGGTGTTTGTCTTGTTTTGATCTAATCTAACTTGAATTATATTGCATGAACAATAAAATTAATAACTTACACCTCGCCTTTTTAGGTCTTCTTTAAGGTTACCATCAACTACCATCGACCAGTTCTTAATACTGAAACAAATTTTAAAACCATGATGTTTTGGGGTTTTTTTTCAAGGGTTGGGGTTTTGCATTTCCTAAATTACACAAATTAAGAATTCAAAAAGTATGCGTTGAAAACACAACGATGTCAAACATTAAACGGACCGAAATGCTTCAATGCGGTCATTAGTCAGATAAAACCTGCCGTTGAGCGGTCATTGGAACTACTGAAAATTTTTCCAATCTCTTATGCTCGTACAGCCTGTTTTAATAAAAGTGTTTGCATGAAGCGTTCAGTCTTGACTTCATTTGCTTGTAATTATGACACAGGTTGTTCCGTAAAAAACGCAAATATTTCAAACGATTGTATTGAATGCAAGGAAGAATAGGCACATATGATAATTTTGTAGTATTTTGAATCACGTCATGTATGGTTAATAAAACCACAGCATGAACGATCACAACCGTAAAACAAATTTCGAAATCTATGTTAACACATTGGCGATATATTGGTAGCAGGAAGTATCAATAAATGAGTAAATATTTGAAAAGTGGTATTAAGCTAAGATTCTATATACGCGTCATGCGGATCCGTCATGCGTCATCCGTTAAAAATCGAAATGGTAGGTTTCCATATGTGCGGTAGTGATATCCGTCAAATCGTCTCCGTCATGCGTCTAAAACCAACAATTTCGATTTTTAACGCATGCCAGATGACGCATGACGCGTATATGGAATCTTAGCTTAAGGTATCTAGAAGGTGCCACACTTGCAACTGCTGCCCAATGATTTTCAATAGGTTAATCATTTATGTCACTTATAACTTTTTAAAGGGAGATAATTTTATAAAACTTATAAACTACTCACCCTTTACTTACAAGATTTACTAAACCTTTAGCACCACAATTCATAGTTTTATCAATCCATCCCCCTACAGAAATCAGCAGCTGCAACGCACGACTATAAAAACAAGTAAATCAACAACTATTATAGACGTATGTCGAAGAAATCATACTGCATAAAGAAGACCTTCTCAATTATTTTTTGTAAAGGCCAAAACCAACAGGATAGAGTATACAATTAAACCATAAAACTAAGTAATTTTCCATAAAATTACAGGTTATAATTGAAAAACGCTTAATAAAACGCTTCATTTTTTGTATATTTTGTAGCAATTATAATATATGCAGTAGTTTTCTGGATTAATCAGATTATACAGTATAGTTATATGACACCAGACAAGTTGCCTAATGAATATAAACTCTTATTCACCAAGTTTTTGAACATTGCTTTTTTGATATTCTAAGAGGTAGTATTCCTTTAAATGAAAATGCACTATACTCACTTATTTATTGCAATCAAGAAGAGAAAATGTGGAGCCAGAAGTTTAAATATAGGGTGTGACAGTGATAGGTTTCTATTAGCACAGACAGCCATACCTTCCATCAATAAATGAGTAAAACCTATAAAGAATAGAAAAAAGATTTTACTAAAAGTTAGGCCTTCTCAATTAATTTTAGCAATTTATGAATGAAATATAAGGGCCAAATAGAGCAAAGCGTTTCAGTAGGTGAAGTGGGGACACTCTTAGGGCGTTGCGGGTCGTCATTTGGCCTGCGATCTGAGAAGGCCTGGTATAAGTACATGTAAAATACTCGTATTTAGTGAGACTATGACTTATATAGAAAACACATATACGGAAAATGAAAGATAACTGTGAAGGTACCGGTATAATTGAAGGGTTTATGACATTTAAGTGCTCCTGGAGGCTTTTTACATACATTCAAGGTTCAAATCGACCCTGAAAAATTCGGAACATTTCCCTTTAAAACCCAACAATTTGTAATAAGTATTTATAAAACATACCAAGGTGAGTCAGAGATTGATGGTAAGTACTGTCAGCATTATTAAACCACATCTTTACCAAAATCCACAAATTAGGATCATCAGTGGGTAAAAATACCTGGAGAATAAAACATATTATATTACTGTACAAGATTGAAATATATCAAGATCGAGAAATAGTTAGGACAATGTCGTTCAAATGATGGCTAAATCGAGAGCAATAATTGTATAGTAATGGATTCCTCCTCTCCACAGAGAAATACCATCAGATATTTCAAAAAGAGAAAGCATGGTCGTCTTCGCGATTGACACATATGCCCATATCTTACTGACTTCTATTTAAATGAAAACATTCCGTGTACATGACATAGCAAACCGTAATGCATTATGTCAAATATAGTCAACTAAGCACACCATGCTGAGTCAGTTCATCCTGTACATACAGTCCAAATTAACAAAATAATATTTTTTATAGTTGACAGTTGAAAAGTTAATTATCAAGAGTAAGCTTGGTCTGCTTTGCGATTGACACATATGTCCATATATTACTCCAACTTATATTTAAGTGTACATGACATTGCAAACCGTAATGCATAGTGTCAAATCTGCTATACTAGGCACCCTGCTGTGTCAGTTCCTCCTATACATCGCGGCAATGGAACATTTTCCATGAAATTTTAGTAACAATTCTCACCGGGTTATCAGGGCCAGGCTGTTGATATAATTGTATAGCTATTGGTCTCAGTTGTTTCGAGTTGTCTACCATAAACAAACCTATTGGGCTACATACCTGAAAGAATCAGTTATAGAAAAACATGTAATAAGCAAGCGTTCAAGGGAATGCTCAAAAGTGGCTGCTTACTAAGGGCAAATTTTGCAAATAGTACTAAATGTCGCAAAAGTTATAATTACGGTTGATTCAAATGCAACGTTGTTAGTTTTTTTCATAATATGGAAGTGTCGCATACTTCAAATATACGCAAATTTTTTTTGCATCTTTCTTTTCTGAACAGGGAAACTTGTCCTGGACAGTTGCAATAGAATTTCTATTTCCAACTACTGGAGAAGATTTTTACGTGTACAGCTTGTAGCACACGGAGCTTCTGTTCATTGTGCCAATAGCTAGGAGCTTTTCCTTGTCAGTCCTTCCGACCTACATCAGTGACAGGCATGCCGCGATTGAACCCTGGACCTTCAGCATCTAACTCACTGGGCCACAGCGGCTGCCTTTTCAATTCACCAACAAGCGAAGGAGCGTCAAAATATATATCTGACTTTCAGTGTTACAATTTGAGCATTTCGGTTTCTATTGGAGAACTTGTCACACAATGCAATCAACTTACAATGGCATCGTCTTTCCATTCCAAACCTTCGAGTATATCAAGATCTACTATAAATATACGTTTGTCATCTAACAAAGATTGAAGACTGTTTCCTTCTAATAAAGGTTTCAACATTTCTTCAGTTACAGCCAGTCTGAAATAAAATACAGTATCCGTTATTTCAAAATCCACCTGTTATTATATAATGCATCCGTTATCACAAAATGCATTTTTTTAAAAAAATGTATCCGATATATCAAAATACATCTTTACTACAAAATGTAACCGTTATTACAAAATGCAGCCGTTATCATAAAATGTATCTGTTATTACAAAATGCATGGAGTTTTTATTCAATGTGACAGAAATTCACACACTACACACAGATAAGCCTATGAAAATGTTATTAGTTTCTTTTCTTGTATGAGAAACATATTAAGTAACGTCTCTTGTAACATAAATGATGTTTTTTCCGTTGATGTTTTTGAGAAATAATTTGCTTAAAATGTGTGTTTGAGGAAAACTGTGGTGTATAAACAGCAAATTTGTGTTATTGCATTCTTGGGTAATTTGACATGAAAGCCATATAGAATCTAATAGGAAAAAATGAGTGAAATAACCAACTAAGTTATTGCACTCGCAGTAGCTCCGCCCCTTTTTGGAAAGACATCCCCTTTGCAGACGAAAATGAAACGTGCACAAGCTTCAATTTCATTGGATTAAAGAGTAACGTGATCGATGCTGTCATAACTTTTAAGCTGTCAATCATATTTATGTTACAAGTAATATATACCACGTGACTTACTCATTAACATATTTAAACAAACTCATCCTAACGGATTCGTTTGTTTAAATATGTTAACTCGTAAGCACCGTGGTATATATAGTACTTGTGTCCATTACGAAATCGAAACCCCAACTGCCCGTTTAATGAATATAAAATGGTTACTTTTCTGGAATGGATGTGCACAGTTTGATTAAAGCACTGTTGAGGCTGGCCAGTCTCTGATTACCAAAATATATATCATCTTTCCAACCATTGATATGCTGCAAATATATTAAGTTTGAATTTATCAGAGAGTGCCTTCAGTAAAAAAAAATTGTGTCCACATAGCAGGCAGATTGTGACGCGATAACAGTGATACCAGTCATATAATACCTATAATATACTGAACAGATAAAGAAACGTCGTATTTTATGGTTTTTTGGATGATTAATTTTTTTTTTCTACAAATATATTATTTTTATACTTTTAAAAAACCGATTGAAAAGTTCATAAGCTGTTACCTATGTTTCGTCAAAAAGTCTTTTTGGATTTCGAGTTTCGTTTTGCGGTTCGGATCGTTAGTACTTGGTTTCTTTATTCAGCTGATAATTTCTGTTGTTTTATTAAAATTTGAATGTGTTTTGCAACGTATCTTTTTCTGTTCAGTATAGAAGTGGTATGCTACTTATTTTAAACAAAACAGCTCTAAAGTGTGCCGCATACCTGTTCAGGGTCCCCTTAATATATGACTGATAACGATACACCAACAGTCTAATGCATAAAACTTAGCGAATTGGTTGATGGTCATAACCTTTCTTGATTTTAGTAACGACCAATATGGACAGATCTTGAAATCTAATTTGATTTTTCGTGGTTGGTTTCAGTACAACATAACCTTCCTTGATTTTAGTAACGACCAATATGGACACATTTTGAAGTCAATTTTGATTTTTCGGGGTTAATTTTAGTCCAACCAAGAACTAGAAGAGCTACTGCAACAGTTTTGTACCTAATATAGATTCAAAGATATGTTACAACGGTATTTTAACATCAAATAAATCAGTCAAACAGCGAAAATACACTATTAAAACAAAATGAACACCTACCTTCGGTGGATGGAAATGGTTTTTATCATAAACATTGATCAAATCGTCTAGTGTATTCCACCGACCTGACGTCAATGACACCAATTTACTCTTGGCTTTTAGATGTATTTTGCTTTTAACAATATCCCACTACGAACAAAAATATATAAATTAATATAAATAAGAGCAAAGAAAGAAGAACCATTGGGACCAATCTAATTAAAATTAGATTACATTTCGTTTCGGTTATTTTTTGATTGTCGACTCCATGTAATCTAAAGACATGTATAAGGAGGTCATCTTCTGGTGACGAAAATTTCGGCCAATCAAAATCTACCTTCAAGATCGCGGGTCTATGCATTGATATGCATTGTGGGAAGACGAAACAGAAAGTAAAGCGACACAGCAGTCCAAATTATGACGCAATACAAAATATTCAAATATAAACGGTGTTCTGATTGGCAGAGGGGTGGCACGTGCTATAAATAGCTTATTCGTAACCAGAAGATGACCTCCTTATACAAGTCTTTAGATTACATGGAGTCGACAATAAAAAAACAACCGAAATGTAATCTAATTTTAATTAGATTGAATTGGGACAAGCATTGGGACATCTTTGTTCTGGTGTGTACGTTCACGCAAACGACTGACTTTTACAATATCTCACCACGGTATTTCCCCTTGATATTCATCGATTACAACATAATGATATAGCAATACAGAGAAGCTTAAAGAAAGGAACATGACCTACCCTATAGTCAAAAGAGAACTGTTCATCAGCTGGTAATGTTTTAATCTGAAAAGGAAATTAACACATAGATTATCGCCATGTTTAACAGTCCGGTATCATACAAATGTTTTAAGAATACCCAAGTCTTTTACTCATATTTGACCTAGTTTTCAAGTCGGAAGTTCCTGCTCTGATTTTTATCTGTTAACTTTTAATTCTTCTAAAAATCATTTTTTACAAATTAAATTTTGAGGGGATCCAGATCCTTCCTATCACACATTCTCCCATAAATCAACACCATAGCTCCTGATATGGGACCCCCACTCATCAATTGGAACTACTGAACACCTGGTGGTACTTCTCTTTGGAGTAGTCCACTACTATCGAACTATTTCTCTGGAGCTATATAGCCCATTGGGTGCTGATGCTCCTTAATACATTTCATTTAGAACTATTTCTCTCGATTTTGCCATGATTTTGGACGAGATTTTTGATTAACGGAATTGTTTTGCTTGTACAGATTTTTTTTTTCCTGAACTACCCAATTTCACTACATACCTGAACAGGCATTCCGGGTGCTTTCTGTGTATATTCATAAGCTTTCTTCTTCTCGGCTAATTCAAAGGCTCTCTGTTCTCGATACGTGTCCAATTGGGGTAAAGATGTATCCAAGTGGTTTATAATATAATGTCTATTGGGTTGAATCCATCGAAACACAGGGAAAGCAAAGGTGGTATTGACTAATTTGTTCTCCACAAGAATTCTGTCCACATACCAGGTACTTCCGACACCAGAATCGTCCCGCCAAAATTCTATCTTAGCAATGTTGTTAAGTCGAATATTTTCTAATTTATTCACGGGAAATATGTCCAGTTGTCCTGCCTCAAAATCATTTTTCAGAAAATTGTCCAATTTAATTTCACCAGATTTCTGGCCATCCTCGTCTTCTAGGATAATTGTAACATTAGCGTCAGTACCTGCGTTTTTCTTATCCCCAGTTCCAACGTAGATCAAATAGTCCGCTCTGAATCGACTTACTATGGATCCCATTGTAATTCAGTATTAACAGCGTACCCAAAGGTTGTCAATTTCCTGTAAGAAAAAATTAAATGAAATGGAGTTTTACGTCCTACTTTGCAACTTAACCTCACAAATGAAAAATCTACAAGTGTGTGGGCAATGAAATCTTATTGATTTAATTAGTTGCCCTGATGAAAATTGTGCGTAACGTCTTCGTCGAATTTCTTGAAAGTTAATGAAAATTTCTTGTGTAACCATTTGCATATCGAGTTTACATGATCCACTATCTATGACACATAACAAATAATATAGAGATAGTGAGTGGCATATCATATTAACATGGCATTAAGTCTAAATCAATTATTATATTTTTGATTTATTATTTTATTCTAAGATAAATTAAATACATGACATGTGAAGATAACAGCTTTAGACCAGAACAGAAAAGTATTAAAGGAAAGTCAAAATATATAGAAATATGAATCGCTTTGAGTCATGATAAAATCCATCTTAAGGATAACCCATAAAGCATGAGTAATATAATTATGCTCATTAGCTTATTTCCAATGGGGGTCCCATCAATAAACTACATGTACATGGGGGGGGGGGGGGGGCTGAAAAGGTCATAGCCTATCTCAGAAGAAGTTATGCCACAGTGATGAAACTTGGCATACATTATACGAGTTACGGAGTTTTCTCTCATGTCTCACAACCTGGAAAGTTTTTGTTAATCTAATCCGTAATAATGTTCACAGCTGTCTCACGAAATTTACACCTTTAAATTCCATGTATTCATATTTATCATTTCATTGAGACAATGCCTTATATAGAAAACACAAATACAGAAAATGAAAGATAAATGTTTAAGAAGGGATACAATTGAAGGGATTGTGCGATTTTTGTGCAGTTATAGTACTTCTGGAGGCTATTTACATAAATCCAAGGCTCAAATTGACACTCGAAAATGAGAAACATTCCCATTTGAAATACTACATTTTTGTCAACGGTTCGAATTTCGATGGTGAACTGTTAACATTAAAATTTGATAGCCATGGTCAACATGGAAGGAATCGCTGAAGCAGCCTATGCTGTAACAGACCCCGAGACGTACACATTCAGATTTAGAAGCGTGACTAGGTCGTAAAATCCATATACATGTACAATATATATTCAAACCTACCTTGAAAACGAATGTCATAATGCACTTGAACACGATATGTAATCCAATTTAAATCAGTGAAATTAAATACACTTCGCCTAAAGCTGAAAGTCAGAGAATGTATCTCATTGGATTGCCAACCGCTGATTTTAATTCACTTGTAGTAATTGTAGCGAATAAACTACAGGTGTTGTGTAAGAAACAAGATTATGCGTTAATGCCTACTCATTCACAAACAACTGAAATCTTGTCTTCAAACCACTTGAATTTATCGCGAGTTTGTAAAAAGAGTGACAATTTGGTATATTATGTTTCGTTGTATTTACGTATGGTCATATATGAAATAAAATTCAATAATAACCTGTAATTTTATGGAAAATTACTTAGTTTTATGGTTTATTGGATTCTTTTTGTATACTGTAGACAACTTTGATGAATATAATAGGCCTACTGTTATTGGCCAAATATAAAAACTTGAGTATTTTGTTCATTTTAAGAGGTTGTTTCCCTTATTAAATAGTAAAAGGAATATCGCGTTGTCTTTGGGCTGTGAAAAATCATCTGGGTATAGTCGAACGTCGTAATGCTGCAGGGCATATCCCATGTATCAAATACACAAAAATAAATGTAAATTAAGAATTATTGTGAAAGTATTTTATGTATTTCTAGGCTATAGGCATTCCGAAATAATCAAGAAATATTATTGCTATTAAAATTAGGAAAATAATTCCAGAAAAAGGTTAGAATTCAGGAAAATCAGCGATACAACCTCTTAGATAAACAAGAAATCTAAATTTTCAAACTTGGTCAATAGGAGTATATATTCATCAGGGGACAAACCTAGTGGCATAACTATAAAACAGGTTACCTAAATAATCTGATAAATCCAGAAAACTATGTTTAAATACAATAATTGATTAATGCCTTAATCCAATTTAAGACATTTATCAATAATAATCTGTAATTGTAGGGAAAATTACATAGTTTTATAGGTTTATTTGATTCTGGTTGTATACTTTGGACACTGTTGATGAATATAATACTCTTATTGACCAAGTTTGAGAACTTAATTTTTTGTTCATTCTAAGAGGTTGTGTCGCTTTAAGTGACTATTTTTGTTCTATATTTTAAGCGGTCAAAACCCCTCCCAAATAATTTTTACTTTGCTACGCTTGGTGGCTTTTTACTTCATAAACATAACAATTTTTAAAGTTATCTCGGTCATCTATTGACAGCGGTCTCAAATTGCATAAATACCTTTTTGTATGTATGTCACATATACAATTGGAGAACACAAACGTGATATTTTTCATGTATAGCCTGTGTGATCTCACTGAAATGAGTGCGATGATACCTTCGGATTTTTCAACCCGGTTTCTCGCTGTCAGTGATGCAGGTCGTAGGGCTGACATGGAAAAAGCGTTCGGATGGGACAATAAACCGAGGCCCCATTAAAAATCCCTCGACAGTTGAAAATAAAAAATAAGAGCAGGCTAATGCCGCTGTCCTGACAAAATTTACCTCATTGAACACTGCATGGCGTTTGCCCGTCCTCAATCAGCCAATACAGGTGCAGAAAAGCAGGACGTAAATCTCCATTCATCTCATTTCATTTCATTGTTATACATTATAATATCAACACGAACGCTATGTATTTTGAAAAAGAAATGTGCCCTCATCAATAGCGTTATTTGATATTAAAAGGCTTCATTACATGCTCAGCATTCGTTCGACCAAAAGTCTCAGAACCTCGAATTTGTTAGCTAATCTAATCTGTAATAATGTTCACAATGTTGGAAAATGCATCAAATCATTTTCCATCGTCGTTTACTTTAAGTGAAAACTCTGTCGCCATAACTCTCCTGGTGGTCAAGAAATACGATATTCACACAATGATTATCAACCACCAGACCAGAGTGGTTTTCTACATTTGTCATTAAAACAATGGAACTACAGTATTTGCCAATTTATAACAAAGATAAACAGTCTTTGTATATTTCTTATGTTATGTTTTTATCTATTGTCACATACTTTTACTTGTGTACTATTGTAATGTCCATTGCTGCTGGTTGCCTATATTACCATACGTAAATATTGTTTTGTTCAGTTTAGTCTGCGGATACCGGACGGCTCAGGTGTTATAGTCAACTCACCAGCAAGAGACAAGGAATCATACTGTATCCTAGACCGGAAAATGCTGTCCCTCAATTAGTGAATTTGAGGGACAGGAGACCAAGCTTGATTATATATTGAAATCGCGCAGCCAATTTGGTTGCGTTGAAATATTCTTCTTCCTGAAAGTTTTTTCTCTAAAAACTGGCAAATTATTGTTTTATTTTGTCGAAAAAATGGTTGTTATCAAGCTGACATCATAACATAAAAGAAATTTGCCAGTTTTTAGAGAAAACACTTTCAGGAAGAAGAATATTTCAACGCAACCAAATTGGCTACGCGATTTCAAGATATAATCAAGCTTGGTCTCCTGTCCCTCAAATTCACTAATTGAGGGACAGGATGTTCCGGTCTAACTGTATCCATAATGTATACAATAAAGCAATACAAGTATAGAAGACGATCACTCTTAAAAGTACAGTGCTTTCCATCAACAACTCTCCCTCGAAATCTGGGTCTTCAAATTCCCGTGTATTAATAATTATCAGTGTTTGAAAGTCAAAAAGTCAAAAATACCACTCGTTGTTTAAATGACTATGACTTGTATACGAAAGAGATTGTGCGATGTTTTGGCAGATCAAGTGATTCAGAAGGCTATTTACATAAATTCGAAGTCCAAATCAATCCTCGAAAATACTGAACATTGCCCTTTAAACATGCGGGTCTTTTTTTCTGGTCATATCTGAAAGACGTCTTTGTTCTTCCAACCTGCGATGACAAATGGGTCGACAAGTCGAAAAGTTGAAAAGCAATTTACCAATCTTACTTGCACGAATATCAAACTTTTATTGTCTACAGGTTAGCAAGCATGTCCCTGTTAAGCCGTCATGGCTTTCTTTGAAATCATTGTATTTATGAGATCGAAATTTACCTCTATTGCAAACTGCAAGATGTCTGTTATATCCAAAATATAATATCCAAACTAGAGAAAGCACAACTTAATGTCATTTGTCGAAGTAAATAAGAAATAATATTCAACATACCACTAAGCTATCTTATAACTCGACCCTTATATCCCTTTTCAGCGAGTGATTTTTTATAATGCTCTTTATATTAAACTAGCATCATATTTATACATGTCTTATACAAAAGACTCACGAGAAGACCTCAAAACCTCTTAATACAGCCATTAATGTCAATTAAGTCTATTATTAAAGAAGCGTTATCCGATTTAGTTTGGTATTTAAACGCTTAGCGATCAAGCACATACCTGTATCGATATTCATACCTAAAACACGATTATTTTCATGGGATAGACCACAAATGAGTTGCTAATTAGGAATTAGCGAAACCACAAAGCGATACTAATATCATTAGAAAATTTGAATATCTACTGAACTTGGTCAGTCATGGTCATGGCCCAAAAGGCCGTCATTATAGTGCCTGGGTTTTCAACTTGGGGGACATGTCCCAGACTGGGGACATTTGGACATTCTCCAGGGGACATAAACTGATCTATAGGCCTGAAAAAATATGCTTTATCTTGTATTATGACCACAATTTAAGTTTGTATTGAAACGAAAAATCTTGTGACTATATCATGCTTCGAAATTGCATGTTTTCTACGACTTCTGTGGACAGATCAGGGGACATGATCATTTCCATGCGCATTTTTGGGGACATTTGAGAAAACCAGTTGAAAACCCAGGTTATAGTGAATTTACTCTATAGTTTCAACCACGTTTATAACTACGCTGAACTAGGCTGAACTACGTTTATTTATTTCTTAACTAAGGTCAACTACGGTCATCCCAAACTACTGTCAACTACGGTCATCCCAAACTACTGTCAACTACGGTCATCCCAAACTACTGTCAACTACGGTCATCCCAAACTACTGTCAACTACGGTCATCCCAAACTACTGTCAACTACGGTCATCCCAAACTACTGACAACTACGGTCATCCCAAACTACTGTCAACTACGGTCATCCCAAACTACTGTCAACTACGGTCATCCCAACCTACTGACAACTACGGTCATCCCAAACTACTTTCAACTACGGTCATCCCAAACTACTGTCAACTACGGTCATCCCAAACTACTGTCAACTACGGTCATCCCAAACTTCTGTCAACTACGGTCATCCCAAACTACTGCAACTACGGTCATCCCAAACTACTGTCAACTACGTCCAAACTACTGTTAACTACGGTCATCCAAAACTACTGTCAACTACGGTCATACCAGAGTACTGTCAACTACGTCCAAACTACTGTCAACTACGGTCATCCCAAACTACTGTCAACTACGGTCATCCCAAACTACTGTCAACTACGGTCATCCCAAACTACTGTCAACTACGGTCATCCCAAACTACTGTCAACTACGGTCATCCCAAACTACTGTCAACTACGGTCATCCCAAACTACTGTCAACTACGGTCATCCCAAACTACTGTCAACTACGGTCATCCCAAACTACTGTCAACTATGGTCATCCCAAACTACTGTCAACTACGGTCATCCCAAACTACTGTCAACTACGTCCAAACTACGGTCATAGTAAAATACTGGTATCAACACTATTACGACCCGCTCATGGGTTTGTTGACGTTGAACTAGACTTAATTATGTACGTCTTATTACGTTCAATATTTTCAACTACGGTCAACTTTGGTTAACTACGGTCATCTCTCACTACGGTCCACTACGTGCGTGACCGTATGATATGACCAAGGCTTTAGTCATAAATTTATGATTTAATGACCATGCTAATATTGCAACTGTAAAATGGTTTGACTGCCAATAAAATAGCCATACCATTGAAAGAATATCTCTACATGTGCCATATTTTGATGTTCGTAGTTGTTCGAAATAATTAGGTACATTGTGACTGGCTAAGTAATTGCGTCTCGTTTCATGCCGTTGATCCTTGAATCTGATAAAGGCATGTTCACATACTGAAGAAGCTTTTATTATGTAAAACCATTCATAGCCGTAGGATAAAAGGGGAGAGGGGGGGGGGCAGCTGCTCCCCAAAAAATTATGTTTTCGGGCAAAAAATCCAGAAAATCGGGCATGAAAGATAAATGTTTAGATATAGGTTAAATTGAAGGGATTGTGCGATTTTGGGGCAGTTCAAGTGATTCTGAAGGCTATTTACATATATTTAAGGCCCAAATCGATCCTCGAAAATGCTGAAAATTCCCCTTGAAGTATTTCACTCTACGAACTTTCGTAGCCGTTGTATTGTCATTTTTAGCTTAACGTTCGCATACGTATTATTACGTCCCTTGAACTTTTGAAAATTTGTCGTCAAGTCACTATTTTTCAGTTGGCGCTTATTTCTTCGTGTTATTCTTTTGTTGTTTGTTTCGTGAATGTTTACAGCTAGGACGGGTATGCTTATTCTTCTAGACATCAGATACGACTTTTCATTATGATATACTTACTCATGTATCATTGATATAATTCCTCATTTGAAAAGTTCATAAGCTGTTACCTATGTTTCGTCAAAATGTCTTTTTGGATTTCGGTTTAGTTAGGCTAGTACTTGGTTTCTTTATTAGACATAGTCAATCCTATTGCAGTGAGATAATTTACTAATTGCATTACTTCAAACTACTTCAATGAAATGAATGGAGTTTTACGTCCTACTTTTCTTCACCTATATGGGCTAATTGAGGTCGGGCAAACGCCACGCAGTGTGCAATGAGGGAAATTTTGCCAGAACAGCGGCATAGCCTGCTCTTATTTTCGATTTCCAACTGTCGAGGGATTTTTAACGTGCACAGCCAATAGTACACGGGGCCTCGGTTTATTGTCCCATCCGAACGACTAGGCGCTTTTCCATGCCAGCCCCTCCGACCTGCATCACTGACAGGGGGAAACCGGGTTGAAAAATTCAAACTACTTAAAGACAATGCATAATATGATAGATATTCGTCTTACCTTCAATATTGATGTACAGCCTTATATCGATGTATAGAACTAATTCTCGAACGTATAGGCGGTTTATCACAATTTCTAAATGTATTTATCACGGATGACCAAGCAATAATAAAACATAATAACTAATACACATATACTTATTGTATTACTACGTAAATCTCAAAACAGTGCACAATATATCCCACGTCTTACTTTCTATATCGATGTATGGACCTAATTCTTGATTTTTACTAACGTAGGCGGTTTGTCATACTTCCTAAATGAATATATTTATCACGGATGATCGAGCAATAATAACACATTTGATACACTATAAAATTTTATATATTCGATGCCCTTAATGTACATTATTCATATGCCCACATTATCTAGTGTACACTGTATACTTTAGCACCCTAGCTTGCCGTTATAACTGTGACAAAACGGAACACAGGTCGACAAAACTAGAAAGGAACGTCAGACACCGGGGAACCGGTACGACCACTACGGACCACATCCAAGTTTTGTTACGACCTAATAAACGTTCTGTCACGTTTTGTAGCGTTTACCAAGTTCTGTTACGACCTATCATACGTATTGTTACATTTAGTAGCGTTTACCCCGTTTTACACGACCTAGTAAACCTACTAGCATTGCGAATTAATGAAACAGCATTACAATATGATATTTTTGTCAATTAATTTCCGAAAGCCGATTTATTAGTCATTGCCCTTGACTTATTTAAAATGATTCACTATTTGATGTAGAATGAATGTTACAAATACCACCACGCTTTATAAACCATACCCGACAATATTGCGTACGCGTATCCTGTATAACGTTATTTTTAGAATCGAAGTCGATGAGTGCCTTACAAATTTGGTTGGATGACGTCAAGACGCTTGTCTATTTTTGAGTATTGCGTATTAATAATGATATTGGCGGATGTCGAGCACGAAGAAGAGAATCCTTACTCTTTTCGAAACACCTAATGGTTCCTCTCATTGGAAGAATGGAGAATGTGTGGGCTAATGAGGACATTAATGTCAGCATGGTGGTGGGGGGTGGTAGTGGTCAAATTTCGGCATTTATGACTGAAGCAGTGTTTTTTTTTAATTTTTGAGATATAACAAGAAATTACTAGTATGTTGTTATAGGGACTGTAAAATCAAAATTGCTTTATATAGGCAGGAGCAGCCAACCTCAAGGCCTTGAATGGGTTTTGCACAATTTGCCCCTCACCCCCCAAATATGAAATTGCTTCCTACGGGCCTGCAAGATGATAAAGTATTAGAACTAAGTAATTTTCGGCATTGCAAACATCTGTTGATAAAGTAATCATTCATTGCTTTTTGAAGTTATGCGAAATACAGATGTGAAATATTTAATAAAAGGGATAACATGTACATAATATATATTATACATGTATATGTGAAAAATTATTTTAATTAGTATTTGCTAAAATATATTGTAAAGTTTAGTCAATATATCTTTATAAATATGTTAAATATTATTGTTAAAACACAAATCCACTTTGTTTATAAAAATAATATCCGAAATACTATTGTAATAGTCCAATCATAACCGGCCATGACATTCAAAAATGAATCTTTTTTTTTTTGTCTTGGTAGGGGTGAGAGCCGACAACGGATTTAATCACGTAAGCTCTGGCCATGGCATCAGAATTTAACTACCTTGAGAGGAATTCGAACACACGGCATTTAATCGTTAGTAGACGACGATCCATTTAAAAATTCGTACCAAATAAACCCAAAATAACCCTAAATTATTCAAATTCAAAGATATTTATAACTTGTAAAGCTTCTTTTGTATGAAAGTGTGTGGTTCATGATGTTGCCCATGATCATCCATAAGTAATTGATTTTAAATGCCATGATCCTTCAAATGTTATGTAAGTGAGCAACCACCAATAGATGGCAACAATGATTGTTTCCCCAGGCACAAATAATTGTTTCCCAGATTTGTTGGCCAACATGTAACCATAAATGTTATCAGTGTGAACAAAGCTTAAAGTACTGTGCTCATTGACAACATTTTCGATAACATGTTGGACAGCATGTTGCCGAAATGTCATATTGTCGAAAATGTTGTTACTCTCTGGCCACAATGAGCTCAGAATCGCGTATTGCCCATTATTTTTTAATGAATTGAAATATTAACCCAAAATTAGTTCTGAGAGTCTTAGATTGTCTTTGGTTGATGAAAATGACAACTGTTAAAACAAATTTTATTTTTTAAACATGATTTTACAGAGGGGAAATTTCACTCAAAAATGTAGGTCATTTTCACTTGAAATTTCTAGGAGGAAAGTGTATTTATTTCATATGAAAAATAATGTTCAAACCATATATTTTTATGGACCTAAAGGCATTCTAAGACACATGACATGCAATTGATAATCATATTTTGAATATTTGTCACATAAGAGAAAAAATTCAATTCAGACCTTAATGTGGCCAGAGAATAGTGTGTATACAGTTCGAAAACATTCGGCAACATGTTGTCCAAATGTTGCCAAACATGTTGCTGAATAAATATGTTTATTTTTTATCGAGATGCCAAAAATGTTGACGAATTTCTATCAGAAATTAACTATAAATACCTTTGAATGAGCCATCTGAAGTGGTGTGATTCAAAAATAAAAACAACCACGACCAATAATTTGACCAACATGATGTTGTGTGTATACAGGAACCTATATTTTGTTGCCCAGATTTATTAGCCAACATGTTGAAAATGTTGTCAGTGTGAACAAAATCACAGTGAAAACTTTTTCACGCTTCAGAAAGTGATATGTATTTTCACTTAGTGAATTGGGACTCAACTGTAGGGATTAAGTCAAAGTGGTCCATGTTTCACAAAATATTATTAAACAGATTAAACATGGTCCAAGGATCACAAAATTAGGTAAAATAGAAGCATAAATAACATTTTCCTGAATTTAAAGCGATACCCTACAACCTCTTAGAATGAACAAAAAAAAAAAAGTTCTCAAACTTGGTCAATCAGAGTATATATTCATCAACAGTGTATTCAAAAACGTCTCAAAGTTTGACGGTAAGTTTCTCAGCTGTTTGGTTAACCGATCTCTTTCAAAATTTTCACAGATTTGCTTCAACATGTCCTTGTCAGACCATGAAAATATGAGAGTCATCGAATAAAAATTGTACAAGGAACAAAATAGCATGTCAACAAATTCAATATCAGAGAAAATTACATATTTGAACTTTCATCGGTTCAATAGCACTAGCAGCTGAGATAATTCCCGACAAACTTGGGTACGTTATTTTTGGGACACCCGATATATAAAATTAAATATTTCTTATGCTTCTTTGGCTCCTTTCAATCTTGAATTTCAAGCTCAGCAGCTGTACCCAGCCCCTGATTTGTAACTCCGGTTCCAAGTGACTGTCGCTAGACCCTTGCGCCGATTAATTTTGTAATCAAACTGCAACTGCAATAGTTTTATATATCATGGATGAAAGTTATCATGTTCAGCATGGTAGGTCTAAGTGACGATCGTCTTGAATTCATTTACACAATGGCAGAAATCGGCTGACTTAAATCGGCGGCGCTTGTTTTCACAACTGGCAGATTATGGCTGTATAGAAATCGGCGGCGGCGGCGGCGGCGCAAGGGTCTAACTGTCGCCTCTACCGCTTATCAAGTATGATACGCCTTCTTGAAAGAGGTTTTAAATAATGACATATCTTGATCGTACTATATGGTTGAGTGCATAGGTCTTCTGAATATTTTAAAATACACTATATACTGGGACTATATTATAATATTATCGCACTGTATATCATATTATTATTACCTATATTAAGACACTAGCAAAGTAAATGTGTTAGTCAAAGGAAATTGTTCACGATGGCACATAAAGAGCTCCGTGATATTCATATCACCGTTTCGACGGGGGATAAGAAATATGCCGGAACTGATGCCGGTGTAAAAATGATCCTGTACGATAATCAAGGCAGATGCACAAAGGATATAGTTTTGGATAATTTTTTTCGGAATGATTTTGAACGGGGTCGTTTGGACGTGTTTCACATAACAAAGAAGAGCCTCGTACCGCTGGGGCAAATAGATAAAATTGAGTTCTGGCGCGATGACGGAGGATTATTAAGCGACTGGTACGTGGATAGAATTGTCATTGAAGATCGAGAAAATGTTCAAGTATATGAATTTCCAATATTCCGATGGATCAAGGCTAAGCATAGGTATAGAATCAAGCATTTAGATACCTCACTTCCCCAACTTGATGAATATTTGGACCAGAGAAATATGGAATTGGATGAGAAGAGGAGGCAATATGAATATTTGGAAAAAGAAAGAGGAATGCCAGTGCAGGTAAGGGAACATTCACTTTATAGAGTCCGCTTTCCGCAAATTATATTTATTGCTATCGTCATATTAACGGGATTCAATAACAAAATATGTTCACTGTTAAAATAGTACTTAATTCATTTAATGTAGAGCGATTAAGAAAATATTATATACATTTAATACATTTGAAACATGTTGTTATTCATAGATTCACGCTGTGCGTTCTGGACAACTGTCCTATTTCATCTTGCGTCCTAATAGTTCAGCAGATTGGTGATACAATCACGAAAATTGATATGAAGACTCCCTTAAGCCTACGTGTTAGAAAAATCCCGTTAACCACGTGAAATTTTCATTAAGGTGGCCATAATGTTCATCCAATGCTGCTTCTCGTTAGGGGGATAGCATCAAACGGATTATGTTTCCGATCAAACAAATAAAATTTGCCTTATCAACAGTAGCTACTTGACTAATCTATCATAGACGGAAACAGCGTACAACTAAACATTCTGAATATCCTGATCATTTCGTACGGTACGGTACTTTCTACCTAACTTCATGATGACATTAAACCCATCGTTACATTCAATCTATTTTGTTTTTGTTCGATTTTTAACGGTATGATAACTTGATTTTCAACGGTATGATAACTTGATTTTTAACGGTATGATAACTTCATTTTTAACGGTATGATAACTTGATTTTTAACGGTATGATAGCTTGATTTGAACGGTATGATAACTTGATTTGAACGGTATGATAACTTGATTTTAAACAGTATGATACCTTGATTTTTAACGGTATGATAACTTGATTTTTAACGGTATGATAGCTTGATTTTTAACAGTATGATAACTTGATTTTTAACAGTATGATAACTTGATTTGAACGGTATGATAACTTGATTTGAACGGTATGATAACTTGATTTAGAACAGTATGATAACTTGATTTAGAACAGTATGATAACTTGATTTGAACGGTATGATAACTTGAATTTTGATATACGATTATGTTGTTTTGACCTATATGTCCATGCATAAACAACATAAAATGTATACTGCCATTGAAGTGTTGTTTTCTATTGAATTTATGTCAAACCCAATATATAATGTCGCTGTTTTTCAATATATATTAATTTAACGCATTAATGATCCTTGTGAAATTTGTCCATCGAGCGAATCGTAAACATATAGCTTTCGATGGTCTCATTTTAGCCATTAACCATTGTATACGTTTGATTTCTATCTATAGAAAATAGAGCATTCAGTCCATATACTGCTAAAAGGCTATAAAATAACCGACCCATATCAATGTTGTTGTAGAAATAACTTAAAAACAACTTTAGTTCACAACCATAGTATAGTTAGCTTGTCTTTAATGTATCTGAAAGATTGAACTAAAAAAATTCAGCCGTTAATTTTTAAACGCCGAAACGCAAATTCAGTTTGATCAAGAAGATACAGAGACACAATAAGCATACTTAAGATATATTTATAGATAACTTTTTGACGTTTTTGTTAATGAAGACTTTATTCAAAAAAGCGGAATGGTCTTTTAGCAAAAAGCAAGGAAGATCTGACAAATATACTAAAAACGATAATCCGTATTGCATTATGCTATGTACTGTATAGTAGAATTGTTCAGTGGCACACAACTGCTCAGGTGCAGTTAAGCATACCAGTTCTCATATTTAAAAGAAACAAAAGAAAATTCGAAATTGTTGTTTTGGGGTTTTTGTCCTGATATAAAAAAATATTTTTGTTTTTTTAGGTCAAGAACGTACCACCGGATGAGCAATTTTCATTTGATTATAAGGTAGGTTGAATGCCTATTACTGGGAGAGAGTCAGAAAAATTGGGAATTTTTCGCACCTTCGCGAGTGCGGGGGTTTTAAACGTATTTAAATACGATCGATAAGTTTTCTCTACATATATAAAAAAAAATTCCAATATGTAAATTTGTCGATCGCCTTTGAAGGCTATACGTGCTCTTGTTGTGGAAAATCCCCAATTTTTATTGCGTAGTTTTTCTCTCCAGCAATATCTGTTCATGTATGAACGCGATCCAAATTTCCCGGGGTGTGATTCAGCGAACAATATACTTTTTATGCAGCTGGATAACTTTTTAGACCAAGGTTTATGACGCATTCAATTTTGAGACTTTCCATATTGTATTACTCAATGTACTTTACTTTCGGTTGACCTGTTGATGCGGTTGGCTGATAAAGCTTCTATTTCAATCCTCAAACATGGCTGCATGCAGTGAACGTCTCAGTAACTATGGACGGGAATAATGACTGTTAAAGTTTCTATAAGGTGAGATAACGAGATATCCGAGGTTTACCGTTGAACTGACCTTTACCATGAGGTATTTCGCACCTCCGATTGGAAGGCAGTGATAACCTTCCCCCACCCCCTTCCCCATTATTGATATCCGTCTGTTGAAAAAGTGCCTTCGGTAAAGTTGAGTCGACCGGCCGCAGACATAAACATACAAAAATCCAAGAATATAGCTTCAAATAGCCTTCCTGATGTGTGTCAAATAGCTTAAAATCCAGAGGCCCGCTTGAGCTTTGTGGGGGTCTCTGGATTTTAATCCACACCCGTTATTCGCTCCGCTCGTAATGTCAATATATTCTGTCGGTTCATCTTAACCATTGTACCCCCAGTTTCGGAAACCTGGCTACGCCACTGTTGGAAGGTCTCCTTAATATGTACTATATGAACCTGCTTTTATTGAACTCAATTTCCCTTACAGTTCAAATAAAATAAGAGGCACCGTTCAGGATCTGAACCGGTACTCACTATATCACCATGTTAAAACGTCGCACAGACATTACTTTACATCCATCCCCGTACCAGTCTAATTAAAATCAGACCCATATTTCGTTTCGATCGGCTTTTTTAATTCCGTTTTTTAGCCACTACATTAGGGTCTAAGCACATCCGTATAACATTGCTGGCAATTTGAACTCTGACCTAAACTTAATAAAATGACATGATAACTATAGTCTACAGCACTTGGGAACCCTAAAATGTACTTTTTGTTCACGTCACAAAATCCCAGCGCTGGAGAGGGCAAAAATTCTAATTGGTCAAAGCAGAGGTCATTGAGGATAGGTCACAGTTCAAATTAACAGCTGTAATAAAGACCCTATGTCGTGACTGAAAACCAGAATTTAAAATGCCGATCGTAATGAAATTTTGGTCTAATTTTAATTAGACTGTTTCTGTACTGAGGTCTGGGTCTTGACTCTGGTTTTTTCTTCATGTGTATTTCAGTGGGATATTGTTAGTACTAAAGCAGATCTCTTGGCAAAAAGTAAAATCGTACATTTCTTTTCTGGACCGTGGGATCAAGTGAAAGATGTTAAAAATCTGTACAGTGATTGTGTATTTCATCTACCAAGGGTGAGTAACTATTCCGTTATTAAAGATATTTTGGTTCATGTTTCAAATGCTGGAATGTGCCCAATATTCCTTTTTATACGCCCACGTGGTCCCATATGCGCAACATTAAAGATCTCTCGACAATGGGAGTAAAAACAACAGGCTTTTACCACCGTTTTGACAAAATTCCCCCCATTCTACACCACATGGCGTTCTGCATCTACTATGCTCGATACAAGTGCAAAAAGATATCTCGTAAAACTCACATTTCATCAACAAACAACAACTAACTGTTTTCAATATAACCCCTATACTATATCGAAATAAACCATACCATAAAAGTTCATACATGACAAATTGAGTGATATTTACATAAATGCATACACCTTGATATCCTGAAGACATTTATGTCATATTTATACGACAATATCTTATAAAGTGCATGTTATTCATTGCTTCACCAAAACAGTCGTCTAATACCACTTTTACACTAGGCTCCGATAAAGTGAGCCAATACATGATTGGTGACTGGCCCACTTCAATTTTACTTGTGTAAACGGAATAAAGCGAGCCAATTTAGATCGGGGCCTGGCATCGCTATAAGAGGTGGGTCAACCTGGCTCCGATTAAAAAATATTCAGCCGCACGTGCTCATCATTGTTATTGTCCGCCATTTTGACTCTTTGTGGACCTTTTGTAATCTTTTGAGTTAGAGAGTGCACGTTTGCAACTTTGATTCATTAGCAATATTGTCTACAGCTGTCCTTCAATTTAAAGCCCTCAAATACATGCGTTTCCCTAATCATCAGCGTTTGAAAATCAAAATACGACCCGTATTACAATGAGACTAAGCTATACACAGATATACATAATGGAATGTACATTTCCAATGCAAAAAAAAATCCACGTTAGGCCGTGGTCACACATATACGTACGTTAGTGTACGTAAATGTCTGTTTTTTTTTCTCTCCGTCAGTTGAATATGTACTTAATCAAATAAAACCTGCATAGTTTCGCATTCGTTTAACGTACACAATTCTGACGTACGTATGTGTGGCCACGGCCTTAACACAATGGTGCAGCTAATGAACTTTTCATATGAAAAGGTATACCAATAAATGAGTAAATATTTCATAATAAATAGTGATATGATAGGTCTAGAAGAGTTAGCATACTCTATTTAGCTTAGCGCCACATTCATTATTGTTGCATAAAACAAATATCGAAATTCACGTAAACATATCGGCAATACTATAAGGTAGCAGCTTAAATGAATTTTTCATATGAGGAAGTATATCAATAAATGAGTAAATATTTATATCATAATGCAACTTTCACAGCTTCTTGTTGGTCTGTTAAACAGTTACAAAAATATACTTGAATAGACTGTAAAGAGATTTTCTAAACTTTGTATGTGTATCCGGAACACTGATAGCATCAATTTGCACCATTCCAATGTCAAATGTCTAAGGGTTTTTCCACTCAGGCGTTTTAAAACGTAGCCACTTACAGCCAGGGTTTTCAACTGAGGGGACATGTCCTAGACTGGGGACATTTGGACATTCTTCAGGGGACACAAACTGATCTATAGGACTGAAAAAATATGTTATATTTTGTATAATCTGGAAACACCAGTGTCCACTGCCTGCAACAACCACAATTCAAGTTTGTTTTAAAACAAAAAATCGCTTCGACTATATCAGTGGTTCCCAACCTTTTTGAATCTGTGACCCAAATTCGCGAAGCTCCCAGAGCCATGGCCACCTGTTCAATTCCAAACTAGAGCAAAATAGGGAATGCGCAAGGGTCGTTGTCTTGTGCCACCTCATTATCAGGAGGTCAGATGTATTTGACCACAAGCAACTAAAGACCTTAAACAGCAAAATATAGTTCAATAAAAGATGGGCTAGAGCAAAAAATTAAATACATCCTCATGCGCCATGGCCCCCTGACAAACACCCTAGGCCCCCAGGTAGGGAACCATTGGACTTTATCATGCTTCGAAATTGCAAGTTGTCGGTGCCTTCTGCAGACATTCAGGGGACATGGTCATTTCCTTGTGCATTTTCGGGGACATTAGAGAAAACCAGTTGAAAACACAGGACTTACAGGAACTACAGAAAATGAGAATAAAAACACATAAAAAGTAAGAGAACTATTTTCCATCCCGTTAATAATCTTATCTAATAAAACAAGGACAAATAGATACCCATAACAAGTAGAAATCTTTTTTTCCAACCCGTTAACAAACATATAAAAAAGAAGACTACCTCTTGATCAATAAAGCAAAATTCTCGAACTTGATTTACATTCATTAGGCAAATTGTCTGGTGTCATAACTATATAACAGCTTACCCGTATAATCTGCTAAATCTTATAAACTACCGTATATATTATAATTACTACAAGATATACAAAATATTAAGAGTTTTATTAAGCGTTTTTCAATAATAACCTGTAATTTTATAGAAAATTACTTAGTTTTTAGGTTTATTTAAATCTGTTTGAATACTGTAGGCACCTTTGATGAATATATACTCTCTATGGCCAAGTTTGAAAACTTGTGGTATCGCTTTAACGAAACAAGGATACACATTAAAAACTAAATAATCGCTAAATCTGAAAGATAAACTGTCTTACCTCAAAATTATCAAGGCGATTGGAAGGATTAAACATGAACCGTATATGATCAATCCAGTATATATTGCATAATAAATACATGTATGTATCAATGCGCAACCGGTTTAGTTAAAGGGATATGTTCACTAACTTTTCGACAAAAAAAAGAATTAGTCTCAGAATTTTTTAGCTAATCTAATCCGTAGTATTGTTCACAGATCTCTTACGAAATTTAAGCCATCAAACACATGTGTACCTTTAATTACTAGCGTTTGAAAGTCAAAAATACGACTAGTCGTTTAGTAAGACTATGCCTTATATAGAAAACACATATACAGAAAATGAAGGATTAATGGTAAAGTATGGATATAATTGAAGGAATTATATGATCTAGCGTGTTCCTTCAGCAACGTTAGACATTTGCATTATCTACCGTTGCTGGATTGACGGGGTTTTCTCGTCATTATCAACTAATAACCTCGTTTAAAAACACTACGTCACATTCAATTTATGACCGTTTAGACTCGATTATCACAAGGTAAATTTGCTATAAGAAATTTGACGTCTGGTCATTCGAAAGTTTTCCCGCAATAATTTGTAACAAGGAATATAACTGGTCGAACAATAATCGTTCGACCAATCAAAGTTAATGACGAGAAAATCTTATCATGATAGCAACAGATTAATGTAATGAAATGAAATGATAGCCGTTGCTAAAGGAACATGATGATCTAGAGGCTATTTAGAAATATTCAAGTCCTAAATCGAATATCGAAAATGCTGAACATTCCCCTTTAAAGGGCCATTCTGCTTTTTTGAAAAAAGTTTCCAATATCAAAAAAATCGCAAATACTACCTGCAAGTATTTTTAAAGCATGCTTATTGTATCTCTATACCTTCTTGATCAAACTGAATTTGGTTTTAAAGGGTTAATTACAAACAGGGAGTACTTATTGTTAATTAAGCAATTTGACCTAGTTTTGGTGTTTGCCCTTTAAATGGCTCAATATTTCTGGCTGAAACCTTTTAAATACACAAGAGGGACATTTCTCTACAATTAGGCGTTTATTTTACTCAAATCCGTTCAGTAGTTAATTATCAGCGTCCAAAAAACATAACACACTTAAAAACCTTACGTAAGGTTTTTAAAAAATTTAGCATGTTTTTAGCGTTTAAAAATTAACGGCTGGATTTTTTTAGCTAAAACTTTCAGATACATTAAAGGGCACATAGTTACAGATTTTGGTGTAAAGTTTTCACAAATTTGATTAAAAAAAATTTTTGACCTAAAAAAAATTCAGACTGTCCCTTTAAATAACACATCAGTGTTATCAACTACTTATTTCATGCACACTGATTTTTATTATATTTATAGGTTTATTTTTCAGAGCATACAATTCCATAATATATTATAAAATATTAGTTAATAAATATATACAGTCCAGGGCGTGGATTTAAGGGGGGACGTGTCCCCACCCCCCTTGAACTCAGAAAAGAGGGGGGGGGGGGCGTGAAAGGGTCTTGGTCACCCCTCCCCTACAATTTGATTAGTAAAATAGATTGTTTGAAGAATCACAATCGATTACATGAACATCTTAGTAGGAAGTCCCTATTATCAACTTAAAACCCGAAAATATGTCAGAATGCACGAAATGGACTCCATTTTCCATTTTTACTCTAGGGCGAGGACCTTATGTTTGGGCTTGCGATTGCGGCGCTTCGCGACGTACTTGGACTCTACAACCCATGCTGGTTAGTCCCCCCCCCCCCCCCCCCCCCCCCAAAAAAAAGTTTTGACAAATCCACGCCCTTGTATACAGTTCGGTAAGCTTAAAGAGACATTGCGCTTTTTTTAACAAAGTTATATATTACATGAAAATATTTATAAAATATGCTTATATCTATGTATTTTCTTGATCAAACTGAATTTGTTTTAAAAGGTTCAATAAAATCGGAAAGTATTAATTGTTTTTTAAGCAGTTTGGTATTGTTTTAATTTTCGGGGAAGGGGGGGTTTGAATCTCCCAAATGTACAGGCCTAGGATGGAACAAATACTTTATTGAGAAATTGGGATCAATTGGGGAAACCTTTAGCATACATAGGTGAGATATTTTTTCTACAATGGCGGCGCGCGCGTCATAAGTGGCGCATTGCAATCGCCAAAGTGAAGCTAAGATTCCATATACGCGTCAAACGAAACCGTCATGCGTTAAAAATCGAAATGGTTGGTTTAAGAGGGTATGATTCCATATATGCGGTAACGGTATCCGTCAAATGGTCTCCGTCATGCGTCAAAAACCAACCATTTCGATTTTTAACGCATGACGGATGACGCGTATATGGAATCTTAGCTTTACGCGTGGACTTTTGTAAAAAAAAAAAAAAAAATAGCAATCTCAACTCATTAATGTGATCACAACGTATGACGGCGATAGTTGGAATAATTTTTTTTTCAGCATAATTTTTAATTTAGTTAGAATTGTTTTGGATTTTCAAACGAAACTGGTTAAAACACTCAACTATAATTTCTATCCGTTGTCACCGGGATTGCGAAGAGGTTTTCTAAATTTATTTGTGTATATCGGGATAATGATAGCTGCAATTTGCACCATTTCAATTAAAAATGAGACGTTCCAGAATTGCAATTCCACTTAAAATAAGTGTTTGATGACGTCTGTGATACACAAATATTTCGCAGGTATGACGAGAAGCAACACTTACTCAATGTGAAATTGCTGAAACCACAGACGTCTGGTTGAAAGATGGAATGGTGCAAATTGATGCTTTCATTGTCTTCATTCCCTTGAAATCGGGAGCAGTATTTGCTAATTGACAGTGTTATTTATTCAAATTAGGATGGTTTTCCACAATCAAAACTAAATAACCTATTGATAACTCCCTACCTTGCCATAAATGAAAAAACAAAATTAACGATATAAATAAAAGCCTGTATATTGTTGAATACTTTGAAAGCGAGTTAGTGACAATTTCTATAATAATAAGCCTGACACATATACTCCCTTCTCACAGTCTAATTAAAATCAGACCCTAATTTCGTTCGTTCGTTTTTTTTAAATCCGGTTTTTTAACCACTACATTAGGGTCTGAGAACGAGACGCGATAACAAACGTTCACGTTAACTTTGACCTAACCTTGATAAAAATGACCTAATAAACTAGTCTACAGGACTTCGGAATCCTAGAATGCACCTATTGTTCGAGAACAAAATCCCAGCTCAGGAGAGGGCAAAGATCTGATTGGTTAAAACAAAGGTCATCAATGTAGTGGTTAAAAAACCGGATTTAAAAAAAAAACGAACGAACGAAATTAGGGTCTGATTTTAATTAGACTGTCCCTTCTCAATACCATTTCTCCAAAACAAAACCCTCTGAGTTCCATAAAATAATAAAAAAACCCAACCCATTACGATCCTTCTACATCCTTTTACATTCCGATAACCCTTCTAAAATCCTTGATTGATTTCGCTACCGCATTCCCCATATAAATCGTCACTATTGAGTGACTATTGATTCTCCTTTCCTTGGAATCGTTTTATAAGTGATACTGAATAGGATGGATGACTTGAATTATGATCAAAACTTTAATCCTACAAAGTACCCCCCACCCCTTCCCCTAAATCCGAAATCCCCCCCTCCCCCCCCCCCCCCCCCCAGCTTGATACATGCAATGCTGTGTTCGTCAGGGGGCCATGGTGCATGGCGCAGGAGGATGTATATCATTTTTTCAACTATATTTTGCTGTGTTAGGTCTGTAGTTTCTTGTGGTCAAATGCATCTGACCTTCTGATGATGAGGAGGCACAAGACAACAACCCTTACGCTATATTCCGTCTGTTGCCCTAGTTTGAAATAGAACAGCGGACCATGATTCTGTGAGCTTCATGAATTTGGGCCACAGCTTGAAAAAGTTTATTAGTCCAAATAATGGGACATTGATCTGCATTGGAAAATAGCAAAATAAGTAAAAGCAATGTGGTACTACATAACGCCGACACCGCAAACACTTTGAAAAATCAACATTGATTTATATTTTCAGGGAGCCGGTGGTTGGAAAGATGATCTATATTTTGCCAATCAAAGAATTGCCAGTGTCAACAGCGGAATTATAGAGTTGTGTAGAGCCATTCCAAAAAAGTAATTATTCTTGGTGTATTCGTGAGGGCATGAAACATGAAAATCTTCAATTCTTTCGATTTATAAATGAAAATGTAGTATTTTTTTTTTCTCTTTGGAGAGCGTGTATGCATTAGGTTGAAATATTTGCCTTAAAGAGCTACGTGCGGTATTTGTTTCGGACAATTATCCGACGGTCGCAAAGATGTGAAATCTTTAGATTAGCTAATTAGAAATAGTCTACAGAGCTTACCGTTGAAATTTGAGCCTTCAAATCCATGTGTATCCTTAATTATCCGTGTTTGAAAGTCCCAATGCCCTACTACACATTGAGCGTCCCGCCATCTTGATAACAAATAAGTTATTCCCGTGGTGCAACAGCGCGGGTCAGGTCATCCAGACTACTGCACAGGCCCACACAAGCATACCGTATTTTGAATTGAAGACTTGGTCAACAAGACACACAATTTTCACACAGGCTGGAGACCAGCCGCGTACAGCAATGAAAAAAAATAAATAAGCGTGAATTTTTTTAGTTTGAGATATATTTGAAGGTATTTTGCGATTTTCTTATAGCTTGAGTACTTCTGAAGACTATTTACATATAACAAAGGCCCAAAACGACTCCCAAAAATACCGCACGTGGCTCTTTAAGACGCCTTTGATTGTTTCAGATTAGCAGTTACTGAACAGCTACTGAAACCTCTTCTGGAAGGCAACAGTCTCGAGTACTTATTAGACAACAAACGTCTATTTATCGTCGACTTAGAAATTCTGGAAGGAATCCACACTAAACCACCTGTTTTCGTCCGTAAAGAGAAAAATCGCGATGTTTATGATAAGTTTATCGTATGTGCTCCCATTGCATTGTTTATGGTTGACAACAAACAACAACTACGGCCAATAGCCATACAGTTACACCAGAAACCTTGCTCAACGAACCCGGTAAGATATTATTTTTTCTCCAACTTTTATTTAACTATATTTTGCTGTATAAGGTCTGTAGTTGCTTGTGGTCAAATGCATCTGACCTCCTGATGATGAGGAGGCATAAGACAAAAACCCTTGCGCTATATTCCCTATTTTACCCTAGTTTGGAATAGAACAGGGGGCCATGACTCTGGGAGCTTCCTGAATTTTGGCCACAGCTTGAAAAAGGTTAGGAACCACTGAAGTAGAGAATGGTACAGAGATTTTTTGAGAAATTCTGGGATGCTCTAACCTTCAGAATTTAAGGCAAGTGATCTGAGACAATCATTCTATTCTGAAATATCGTGATTTTTCTTATATAAATCAATACTATTTAATTTTATATGAGTCATTTTGGTACACCCTAGGCCACTTGTCTCAATTAATATAGTTTCTGACAACATATTTTACCATATTTGTAGGTGTTTTTACCGTCTGATCACCCGAATACATGGTTACTGGCTAAAATGTGGTTTAACAATGCCGACAGTACTTATCATCAAGCTGTTGCTCATCTGGGTGGGTTATAATCTTTTCCAAACTTTTATAACCAGGGGCGGATCCAAGGGGGATCCCCCTGCTGGACCCCAACCCCCTCCTATTTTTGGCCGACTGATGTCAGAACCCTCTAAAAAATTTGCCGCTCGCGCCTTTGGCGCTCGTACCGTTGATTTTGAAGCATGTTATGTTTTAGAGCCACCCCTTTCTCTAAATCCTGGATCAGCTCCTGATAACGAACTATTCTAAGCCCTACTCCGGAACATCTTATGTTTTGGATTTTGTATCTAACGGAGCATGTTCACAAATTATAACATGGCCTCAGAAACGGGAATTTTAGCTAAACTAATCAGTCATCAGTCCAATTTAAGCCTTCAAAGTTCAAATCCACATGTATCCATAATTAATAATTCACGTTGAAAAGTAAAAAATAATTGTATTTTAGTTATATTGTAACTTATTTGATACAGAAGTTGTAAGACATAGGCAATTTTCGTGCAGTTCTAATACTTTTGAGGGCAATTTCAAAGCTACTCACGACAATGCTTAAAGGGGACCAGTCTTCATTTTTATTGGTTGATTTGGGTCTTGAATATACTTAAGTACCCTTCAGAAGCACTAGAAATGTACGAAAATTGCATATTTCCTTCAAATATATCTTAAATTAGACATTTCTCCTTCTATTTCTATAGATGACTTTTCTATATATTGCATAGTATCGCTAATGTGTAGTAGGGAATTATAACTTTCAAATGCTAATAATTATGGATGCACATGGATTTGAAGACTCAAATTTCAATGGTGAGTTGTGATAACCAGTACTAAATTGCTGAACTAAAAAAGTCCCCGTTTCTGAGACTTGGAAAAATCGACCCACGAAAATGAAGCCTGTGCCACTTTAATGTTCCCTTTTTCAGGTTATACTCATCTATTGATGGAAGGAATAACAGTAGCAACTCATAGAAATATGTCTGGATCACATCCGTTGTTTAAACTATTGGCTCCTCATTTTCTTTATATTATAGCTATCAATGCGTAAGTATTTTAGAAACAAACTTGTAATTTTTTAAATACGCCATGTTAGCTCAGTTCTCTGAATAGGGAGAGAAACGCATTTGTTTAATGAGTTTGACGCGTGTGCTCTCACTTGGAGGTCGAAATGAAATTTAGTTTGAAGTACTTGAGCCTTATTCTCGAAAACTTAACTTAAGATGATTTTAGGGATCGAGTAATCGGATTGGTTAGCTACTAAAATCAGTTCAAAATTAAGTACATGTATTATAATCCAATCAGATTGCTGCATTTCTTAAAATCTGAAATTTAACTAAGTTAAGATTTCGAGAATAAAACCTCAGGTTTTACTGTACATGTATGGGCTAATATGGACGGACAAACGCCATGCTGTGTGAAATGGGGAAAACGTTACCAGAACAGTGGCATAAGCCTGCTTGTTGTATCATCTTAACGACAAGACGCTTTGCCATGTCAGTCCCTTTGACCTGCATCACTGACATGGGGAAACTAGGTTGACCGATGCCGGAATTGAACTTCGGACCTTCAGGTTAGCGAGCAAGTGCGTAGCTCACTAAGCCACCTGAAGGTCGAGGTTTTGAGTCCTGAACATGTTTTAAGATTTTTTCAAGCCGTGCTGGGCCGAAATGAGAAAAAAGCTAAATAATTGCTACATGTCTCTAGTTGTATCTTCTTGCTTTTTTAACTAACTATTTATGTATTTTTCTATTTAGACGAGGTATAGTTAAATTGTTGGCCCCTGGTGGTTGGGTAGATGTTGTGATGAACTGTGGTTCGAGAGGTGTATTGGAACTCATCAAGAAGGGGTAAATAAATATTATTTTCTGAGCTGTCTTATTAAGACACGGATAAGATATTTTGATGCTTGATATTTTGACTCAACTTATCACACATGATCGGTAAAAATTGCTTAGCATTATAAGTTCTACAGGGGCGGATTTAGGCGGGGGCGTGCGCCTCCCCCCCCCCCCCTAAAATTTGCAAAGCATGGGTTGTCCGCACCATTTTACCACAAATGTTTCTCGCCACACTTCGCTTGGCAAGATATCTATCTACATTGCACCCACTCTAGAATAATATTTCAATAACTTTGATTATTTTAACCTCAAATAATTTTTCGACTCGCTCCGCTCGGCGAAATTTTATTCTGCGCCCCCCCCCCCCCCCTAACGTCAAATCCTGTATCCGCCCCTGTTCTAGGCAATTAAACAAGTCTTTACCAAGTCGACTTCATATTTCAATTCACGATCGTAAGGAGAATTTCTTAAATTTATGGATGTTGTGTGGTGCAACTCACTAAATTTTTTTTTATTATACTATGACTATTTACGAGTGTATATTTCTTGCTTTGGAATAATTTTCGTTGCCACGGAAATCTATTGGACTCTTATTGGATTTCGGTTATTATTCCTGTTTTTGTGTATACCCTTTTTATATATTACAGAGTAGCTAAGTGGAGATTCGATAAAGACGGGTGGTTACCGGACGATTTAAAGAGTAGAGGAGTAAGTGTGAATAATCGATACTGTCGAACAAGGGATCAGGGGAAGCAATTGGGGTTTTTTCTTCTATGAGGACAAGGGTTTCCGATTTTCAAAGAATTTGCCTAAGTGTGCATTTTGTATTTCAGCACATCAATTAGTCAAAGGCTTATTTACCAACCCTTCAAATCAATTTTTTGTTTTCAAAGTGATTGTAAAGAGGTTTTCTAAACTTTTTATGTGTATCGGGGACTCGGATAGCATCAATTAGCGCCGATCCAATTTCCATTCTGACGTCTGTGGTTCTTGCAATCCCTACGTTTTATGACATCACTAATATTGATCTACCGGAGGATACTATTGATATCTATGCAGAACACTATTATTTTAAAATATCATAAGTTTTAGTGGAATTGCAAGAACCAGAGACGTCGGAATAGAAATTGGAATGGTGCAAATTGATGCTATCAGGGTCCCCAATACACATACAATGTTTCGAAATGCACTTTACAATCCATTTAAAAGAGATGTCTCTTTTCAGTTAGACGATCCTAATGTTCTACCAGGTTACCATTTTAGAGACGATGCTTCATTGTTACATAATGCTATCCAGAAATATGCCAGCGATTACGTCAATCTTTATTATGGTAAGTTATTGAAAAAGACCTTCCATTGTAAAACCAACACCAACGGGCTTTTTATTTACCTGCGTAACCCTGACGGTGTCAGCCTCTTAGAACAGAGGATGCTTAGAAAAAGGGTGCAAACTTATAAACAGGGGACAATAATTGTTGGGATTTAAAAAGGGATTGTAAAGAGGTTTTCTACCGGAAGCTACTATTGATATCTATGCAGATCAATATTAGTGACATCATAAAACGCGTTAGTTTTAGTGGAATTGCAAGAACCACAGATATTATTTTGAACTTTTGTTAAAAAATAAAGTTAGGCGTGCAAATTACTTCTCTGGTGGGTCAAATCCCTCTGTACCCTTACTGGTGCTGCTACGTACCTATCCTGAGACTGATACGAATTAAAATTCGACCGGACCAACTTCGAATACGAAATTGTGTGGAGTATTCTAAAACTTATTTCTGATGACCTGTTTCAGATGACGAGAAAAAGATTGCTGATGATTGGGAACTGCAAGGCTGGGGTAAAGAATTAGCTTTGGAAAAAGAAAACGGAGGAGTTGGTCTTAAAGTAAGAACAAAATATATATATTTTCAGTCTGTCATATTTGCGGCATATTTATTCACGTATGTATATCTAAATAATTAACATTAAAGGGGAATGTTCAGCATTTTCGAGGATCGATTTGAGCGGTGATTAAATGTAAATAGCCTCCAGAAGTACTTTAACTGCACAATAATCGCACAAACCCGTCAATTATACCCGTACCCGAACATTTATCTTTCATTTTCTGTTTTTGTGTTTTCTATATAAGTTAAGACATAGTATTTTTTAACTTTCAAACTCTGATAATTATGGATACGCAGGGATTTGAAGGCTTAAATTTTGAGGGAGAGTTGTGAACATCATTATGGATTAGATTAGTTAAAAATTTCCAGGCTCTGAGAAAAAAAATCCTTGGTCGGAGAGTTAGTGAACATATCCCTTTAAAAGGTGTCCAATGAAGTGATATTTGCCCTACTTTTAGCAAATTTACATTTTCTCAGAATCTTTATCGTAGGGCCTACATGTACGTCCAAAGCAGTTCAATACGATTGAGGTTAAATTCAGTGGCGTTTCTAGGAATCTTTAGGTGGAGGGGCGGAGTTGGGGCTAAATAATTGTCGGGGGGGGGGGGGGGGGGGGCTACCAGCACCAGGTATCCATATGTAACATTATACGAAATTTCAAAGTGGGGGGGGGGGGGGGGGGGGCCAAGACCGGGCCAGCCTTAATTCTGGCCCCCCTTGGCCCCCCGTAGAAACACCACTGGTTAAATTTCCTTGGGCAATAAGGCGTTTATTTCCTCGAAATCTTTCGGCAACAAAAAGAACGCTTGGCTTCTGCTACGCGAACAGTATTTAGGTGGGTTTTTTTATGTATCAATTTTATTTGTTTATTTACTTTATTTGTTTTTCTTTGTAGGGTTTACCACATAATGGGATATTTCAAACTAAAGAGGACATAGTTAAAGTTGTAACGTGTGTAATATATACATGTAGTGTCGGACATGCAGCTGCAAACTTTCCACAATATGAAGAATACGGGTTTCCACCAAACTATCCAGCAACGTTCAAAGGAACACCACCGACGACGAAGGTTTGTATAGCAATAGTATCAAACTTTAATTTCTAGCTGACCCATTTGTAAATATGCACAGGTTCATTCGAGAATGGGTCTCTTATGAGCGTGATCTTAGTGCTGGTTCCGAGCCTATGAAGCGCATAGCCGTAGGGGCCCACGACTCAGACTGATTGCGTCTAGTCGTTCGGATGGTACAATAAACCGAGGCCCCGTGTGCTATTGGCTGTGCACGTTAAAGATCCCTTGACAGTTGGAAATCGAAAATAAGAGCAGGCTAATGCCGCTGTCCTGGCAAAATTTTCCTCATTGCACACTGCATGGCGTTTGCCCGTCCTCAATTAGCTCATGTATATAGGTGCAGAAAAGTAGGACGTAAACTCCATTCATTTCATTTTTTCATTTCCAACTTCAAATGTTTTCAAGTCAAATTGATTCGATTACTTTCAGAACCCTGTTGATGAAAAGCATATCTTAAGTTGCTTGCCCAGCAAAGAACATTCTTTAGATATTATGGTCGTTACTAAAGTTTTAAGTGATAAGGGGACCAATAGTTTGGGGGATTTTGAGTTGATGTACATTTCTGATCCTAAAGCGAAGAAAGTTCTCGAAACGTAAGTAGAAACCTTATAAAACTAAAACTAAAAATTCGAAATACACAGACTGTCGGAATACTAAGAGTTTTTTTAAACTGAATGCACAAAGAAATGACCATGTCCCGTGAAATGTCTGCAGAAAGCACCGAAAACATGCAATCTCGAAGCATGATAGTCGAAGCATTTTTTTATTTTAATACAAACTTGAATTGTGGTCGTTGCAGGCAGTGGTGTTTCAAGATAATACAAAATATAACATATTTTTTTCAAAAATATAGAGATCAGTTTGTGTCCCCTGGAGAATTTCCAAATGTCCCCAGTCTGGGACATGTCCCCCAAGTTGAAAACCCAGGTATACCCCGATACAACTTCCATTGTTTATATAACCCCTCGTGGTTGCTTAATCTGCAGTATTTTTTTTCCAGATTCAGAGCAGATTTGAAAAGAATCAGTGGTGTGATCAAAGAGAGAAATAAAACTCGCAGAATTCCTTATATTTATCTCGATCCAGAAATTATACCTAATGCTATCAGTATATAATGTTATAGCATATAGCATGTAACCTTTAGCTCACTTTCTTAAGAAAAAAACTCAAAATGACTGTCATGTTATGTCTATGCAACACTGTGCTTTATTTGTTAATTCCACCATTCCAATTTCAGTCAGACATTGCAATCAAACTTTAATCGTTATATGACATCAGAAACCCTTAGCTTAGGATTGCTTTTGAGAATAGGATATGTTTTTTAGCCTTGTGTTTAAACCCTAAGGCCTTAAGTCTTTGCAAGAATTAGCAAGACAATCTCAAGTCGAATATCGAACTAGGAACATCCAGCAGATGTTATAAGCTTTTAGTGGAATTTGCAAGAAACACATAATTCGTAATTGAAAATTGGAATGGTACAAAGTTTTCTCGGTCTGCAGCGAACTAAAAAGATTACAAATACCTCTTTTCATTTCCATATAACGTAGAAGTTTTGTGTGATTAATCTAATAATAATTTGTATATGTATAGTATTTTTCTAATAAAATAACATTGAACATATCTAAAATATTTTTGTTTTTATATCAAAGATTTTTCTCTTCAGAAATTCGCATCAGCATCCCACTTTTATTTTTGAAATATTTTTTTTACATAGGCCTACTGAAAGATGTATTCGAATGAACGAAATCAACTCTTTTTTGCCTTTTTTTTCGAATTCGAATCTCAAGTGATATAATATATAAATTTAGTCCACTCCAATACGTAGGCCTGTGGGGAGTAAAGCGTTAAGTCCTGATAGGCAATTATTTTATTAATGTAAGCGGATAGACATATGCAAGGGCTGGCATAACTTTCACGGAGGCCGTTTGAGCCATATGATCAAAATGAAACACGGTTGATTTCCAATGTTCACAATTTGACTATAAAGTCCGTCTATAGCCTACAAACTACTACAGACAAGCAACCTCTATTACGCTTCTAGAAAACTAACCTTTGACGACTATTTCGGGCAATCTCTTTAATACGAAACAACTCTTCATTTAAAGTAGATTACGGTACGAAACATCCAGGAAATACGTCATTCACAACACGTCGATGGCCGATGAAATCGACCATTTTCACATCAAAATCAGTAAATGTGAGTAAGACAGCATTAATATTATATTAAATTGGACATAATTGTCAGTAAAACACGCAACATGCATAATCATACGAAATTTAGCTTTTAGACTTAATTTCTAAATGAGCAATCGGCGAATCGAGCAGCTAATCGAAATTTGCACTTGCACAGTTGCTTGCTCTGTTACTGTTGTACACAAACACACAAGTCACACTAGGAGGGCGTCTAGGGACTACACTTATTACTAATTACACAGTTAACAATTACATGTTCATCAAAATAAAAATATATGACTGACTGTTTTATGTTTAGGCCTACTATGGAAATGAGGCTACTTTAAAGGGATATGTTCAACTAGCCTATTCAACCAAAACACTTTTAGTTTAGTCTCAGAACCTGGAATTTTTTTGCAAATCTAATCCGTAATAATGTTCCAAACTCTCCCTCAAAATTTAAGCCTTCAAATCACCATGTACCTATAAATATCAGCGTTTGAAAGTAAAAAATACGACTCGTTTAGTAAGACTTTGATTCGATTTGTATAGAAAACACAAATAAAGAAATTGAAAGATAACTGTTTGGTAGTTCCGGTAAATCTGAAGACTATTTATATAAATTCAAGGCCCAAATCGATCATCGAAAATGCTGAACATTTCCCTTTAAAGTTACCATTTGTTATGGAATGTTGACTGTTGTTGAAGAATAAATGTCAGAAAATAGAAATACGTTTGTAAACAATAATTACCATTCTCAATTCTAATGTCTAAGTAACATTGTTAGCGAGGAGTTAGTGTTAAAAAATGAAACTTCAATTGTGTTCGTATCATACACTCATCATCTTGCTTGTGGCCAATTTATATTCACCCATAAAAGATGGAATGTGTGTCCACAGTGGCTCAGTGAGTCAGTCACTTGCTTGTAACCTGAGGGTCCAGTGTTCAATCCTTGCATGAGTCTAGATGATACCTTCAATTCAGATTTTGTTCAACCCGGTTTCCCCATGTCAGTGATGCAGGTCAAAGGGGCTGTCATGGAAAATGCATCTAGTCATTGATCGGATAGCAAAGCTCCATGTGCTAAGGATGTGCATGTAAAAGACCTTTCAGCAGTGGGCAATTAAGCTTAACTCTTAAAGTCACATTGCGGGATTCGCTTGTTCACAAAATGAAAAAAACGGGATTTCGGGACAAAAGGCATTCTAACTGAATCTCTGATGTTTAATTAAGTCAAAAAACTAAAATTCACGGCTTTGGGTACTCAGATGGCTTCGATGCCGCTGGATTTAAAGTCGGGATCTAATAAAATGATTTCCATTAAATTACATGCTAATGAGGCCAAGCGGGGGGCATGTTAGTTGAATGACGTCATACTCCAATCTCCAGTAGCGCGTGCTAGTAGTGGGCGGAGCTTGTGTCATTGTGAGTTATTGACGTACCGTACCTCAATGTTGTTTTGTAAACAAACAAAATTTCCTTCAAATGGCTGTAGAATTGGAGCCATGAAAGGGAATTGAAAATTTTTTTTTTCAATATTCATTTTTAAGTGCTAACTTTACAAAAAAACGATGAGAAGACTTTTTCTCAATGTCCAAGTCTGGGCTTATGTGGCTTTAAATTATTTGAAAAGTTTCTTTAATTTCTTGTAGAATAAACCACATCATACTTAATCATGTCAGAAGACAGAACTCAGACCCAATTGTCTAATGGAAATACTGATGATACATTTGAAAGAGATTTGGAAGAAATGTTGGAAGATGGTCCAAATGTAAATGAAGCCAGCTCGACAGTGCTTGGTGGAACTCCAAATAGGATGACATCATCTTATCCTGGCTCTAGTAGTTCGTATGGTTCTAGTGATAAACCACAAATGACACGTTCCTACACAATGCCTCCTGGTCTGTCCCTTTAATCTTCTACTTTCCTTATTTTAACATTATTTTCATACTCTTTTTCCATTAATATTTCATTTTGTTCATGGAATTGTAAAGAGGTTTTCTGAAAGATTTGTCTATATTGGAGACACAATAATGATAGCATTACTGTTTGATAGGCATTTAGTGATCGACACGAATAGAGTAAGAGTCTTTATGGAATACAATCACTTTATTTCTTTAAACACAACGTTTTTTGTTATATTTTGTTCACTTGATAACGACTAGTGGAATCTTGTCTAAACATCGTGTTGTAAGAAATAAAGTGATTGTATTCCATAAAAGACTCTTACTCTAAATGATAGCATTGATTGATTCATCGAGTTTTCAATCAGACATCTCTGGGTCTTGCAATTTCACGTAAACTAAGTGTTTCATTATGTCACTATTTTTCAAAAAATTCCATACAATAAGTGTCCCTGATATCATTAAGAATACCTTTTTACAGTCCATTTAAAGGTGATGATAAGCTTAAATCTATAAGATTATTTCTTTGGTTGTCTGTTGATTTTCAATTAGCTCCAAATTACTATTAGAATCATTTTCTTTTAAATTTATTTAAAAACTTTTTTGGAAATCATGATTTAAAATCTAATTACAATATTTACTCCACTTATTTTGAAAAGAACATTTTGTGTATTTTTGTTTCACAGCTTATGCTTGCCTTGGATCATTTTACAATCAATTTCTTGGCTGCAAGTGACTATGTGTTTTCTCATAATGCTTTTAAAATTGTCTTAATGGCAAATAATGCATTATCTCTAAGAGCTAATTGATCTACATTTGCTTGTAAAATGCTTGTCATCACCTCTTCATTTTAGAAATTATGTTATTAGCTTATTAGCATACCTTAAAGGAATGCAACCTCTCAGAATGAACAAAAATTCTAAATTTTCAAACTTTGTCAATAGAATTATATATTTATCAGGGGACTTTTACCGTATAGTTCCAATTATAATGCGCACTATATTCGGAATTATACGGTAAACGTTTTTCAATTATAACCTGTAATTGTATGGAAAATTATATAGTTTTATGGGTTTATTTGATTCTGTTTGTATACTTTGGACACCGTTGATGAATATACTCTTATTGACCAGATTTGACAACTTATTTTTTGGTTCATTTTAAGAGGTGGTGTCTCTTTAAGTTTTGTGTAAAGATACAAAAGTCGACATAGAGCTTTATCTTTTAATGTTGCTAATTATTAGATTTTCATTGACAAATTATGTTTATTTTGAAATAGATTATCTTTTATTAATCCTTTAAACAGATATTTACACAAAAAAAAACTTTGTAAAGCTTATAATAAAGGAACATAAAATGGTTCATGTATTTTCAAACATCAGATTTTACCAAAGAGCTAACCAGCTTAAGCTTAATTTGTGTTTTATTGCAATTGTTCTAATTATGATTTTACAAGTTCATTTTTCTAGCATGATTTTTATCCATGTATGAATGTTAGCCATGGATACTTGATCTAAATGAATACAATGTCTGATGGGTCATTCCATCTAAAACTACCCAATTTTGGAATAAAAAACATTATTGGGTCACCCTCTAAGAAAAAATTACAATATATGTCAATAAATGTACATGTAAATTACACAGTGCCTAATTGGTTGTTGAAAGTGAAATATTAAGAAATTCTTTAGGCTGTAAATTAAGCAGATTGTGTATTGTTGTTTTTCTTTAATTTCAGCCACAAGTAATGTTCCATTGTCGAATAACCACAATACAAGTAATACCAATGACTTTGTTCCTAAAACCATGACAACAGCACATTCTAAATTTGAAAGTATCAGAGAATGGAGTTTGAATACTTATAAATGCACCCGCCAATTTCTGTCAGAACGTCTGGGAAAAGGATCGAAAACGGTTGACTTGGAGATGGAAGGACAGATCGAGGCTTTAAGAGATACCCAGCGGAAATACTCGAGAATTTTATTACTGGCCAGAGCAATGTCTAATCATTTTTTTCATGTGGTTCAAACACAGCGTGCAATGGGCGACACATTCTCAGAATTGGCACAGAAATCTCCGGAATTGCAGGAAGAGTTTACAACTAATTGTGAATCTCAGAGAGCTCTGGTCAAAAATGGAGAAGTTCTTTTAGGTAGGTTTTAGGTTTTTAAACTTCACCCTCGTTTCATGGGAGTCACTGCGAATTAGTGTGCTAGATGCTGGCTGGCTATTCTTGAAGTATAAGTGATCAATATTGGCATAGATCAAAGTAATCCCATTTTTGTCCCCCATTTCCTGTTCAGTGATGCAGGTCTGTCAGGTTGACTTGTTAGAAATTTTCAAGAATACTTAAATTGGACACAACAGAAGAACACTTTCCTTGGTCTATCAGTTAAAGAGGCTTCTGTCACATAAAAAATATACCAGTACAGTCAAGTCAGAAGCATTTCTTTGCTGACTTCACAGAGGAGCAGCGGTGGCTTGCTTGCTAGCCTTGAAATCCAGGGTTCTTTCCCAACATGGTCCGAGATGGCACCTTCAGATTTTTCAAACATGTTTCCCCTTGTTAGTGATGCAGTTCGGAGGGGATGACATGGAAAAAAGCGACCAGTTTAGATTGGACAATAAACCAAGGCTCCGTGTACTACAGGCTGTGCATGTTAAAGATCCCTGGATAGTTGGAAATTGAAAATAAGAGCAGGCTAATGGCGCTGTCCTGGCAATATTTCCCTCACATGGCAAGGCATATGCTTGTCCTAAATTAGACCATATAGGTGCAGAAAAACAGGACATACAACTCCATTGCATTTCATTTCATTTGGTGACTTTGCTGATAATCCAAGAGAAATAATCATCTCCATCCCAAGGAGCTAACAAAATAGAACCAAAGCTGCCAGAAAGTTAATATTAACATTCTGTTTTATTTCAGGCGCTTTAAATTTTTTCACCTCTTCCATCAACACATTATGTAATAAAACAATGGAAGATACTCTACAGACTGTCAAACAGTATGAAGTAGCAAGGTAGCCATTTTGTTTTCTGCATCTTGAGACCATAACATGTGCTTTAGACTGCGTATGATAATGATCCTTTAACATTTGGGATTATTTTGAAAATCAAGTAGACTGATGCAACTGTCTTGACCTTATTTCCCTCATTTCACACTGCATATGATGTCTCTATAGTTCAATTAGGCTTCCACCATCTCATAGTCTGGTATTGTGACGATATATAAGTTCCACTATAATAACTGTTCCAAAGAACATTTGTTATGTAATAATTGCTCCATTTGGAACTTTTATTATATAAAACTAGACCTAACCCTAACCCTAACCCTGATATTATATGATAAGAGTTCCAGAGATCATTTATTATAATAATGTTTGTTCCAAAAGGAATATTTATTATGAGGAACAAATATACAGTCACAGTATCACACACATGTACAATTAGCTGATGTTCTGAAAAGTCTGTATAGTAGAAGAACAAGAAATTTCATCCCATGTCCAATGTAGTTCTATAATTAAACCATGCACAAAATGTAGGATTTTCTGGAAAATGGTTCCACGTTTGATTTGAAAAATGCTAGCCGAGTTACATCTGTCAGTTATACAAGTCTAGGCTTTGAGATTGGACAATAAACCAAGGACATGTATGACACAAGTTGTAAATCTTTTATGGAATTGAAGCAAGCAAGCTAATGAAACTGTTCTGGAAAATTTTTCCAATATTGAAATTCCATTAGCTCATTCAACTGCAGATATAAAGTATAAAAAAAAAAAAAAAAAATTTGAAAGATAATCGTATTTTTTTATGTTTCTTTATTGTAGATTAGAATATGATGCTTATAGAAGTGATATGGATTTCTTGTCTCAGTCCCCTAAAGATTCCACCATGGTCCAGAAATTAGATGATTCCAAGAGAAAATTTGAAGAACATAAGTTAAAGTTTGAACGATTAAGAGGAGATGTAAACATTAAACTGAAATTTTTAGAAGAAAATAAGGTAAAATTATCTTGATTAATCCCTTTTGTATCAAATATATTTTCTTTATAGTTGATCTTGAATTTTCATTCTAAATGTTAAGGGCATGGTTAAAAGGTTGCTGTCTCAATTGCAAAAGAAGATAATGAAAATTTGGTATGAAAATTCATTTGAAATTTAGAAATAAGAATTCCATTTAAAGTAAAAATTTCATTTGAAATTTTGGAATGAAAATTTCATTTGAAATATTGGAATGAAAACTCCATTTGAAATATTGGAATAAAAATTTCTTTAGAAATATTGGAGTGAAGATTTCTCTGGACATATTGGAACAAAAATTATATTAAAATATTGGAGTAAAAATTTAATTTGAAATATTGGAATGAAAATTTTATTTGAAATATTGGAATGAAAATTCCATTAGTAATATTGGAATGAAAATTTCATTAGAAAAATTGGAAAGACAATTTCATTAGAAATATTGGAAAGAAAGTTCCATTAGAAAATTGAAATAAAAATTTCATTAGTAATATTGGAATGAAAATTCCATTAGAAATATTGGAATGAAAATTCCATTAGAAATATTGGAATGAAAATCCCATGAAATATTAGAATAAAAAAATTTCATAAGAAAAATTAGAATAAAAATGCCATTAGAAATATTGGAAAGAAATTCCACCAGAAAGTAGAATTAAAATTCCATTAAATATAATGGAATGAAAATTCTATTAGAAATATTGGCATGAAAATTCCATTTGAAATATTAGAATGAAAATTCCATTAGAAATATTGGAAAGAAAATTTCATTACAAGTATCATGAAATGAAAATTTCATTAGAAAAAGTAGAACAAAATGCCATTAGAAATATTAGAATGATCCATTTGAAATATTCGAATGAAAATTCATTTGAAGTATTGGAATGGAAATTTCATTTAAAATATTGGAATGAAAATTTCATTAGCAAAATGAAAATGAAAAAATTTCATAAGAAATATTGGAATGAAAATTCCATTGAAATCTTCCTTGTCAATACTATGAAAATTCACTGTTTATTTTTTGCAGGTTAAAGTCATGCACAAACAGTTACTATTATTTCATAATGCAATCTCAGCTTATTTTAGTGGGAATGAAGCAGCTTTAGAGAATACACTGAAACAGTTTAACATTTCCCTTAAAAGACCCAATGCTGAGAAGCCATCTTGGATTGAGCAATAGTTAAGTTTTTATGTCTGTATATTAGGTCACTGCATTTCAGGTGCTGACATTTTCATTAAAAAGTTCAATTCCCACTGTCAAACAAACTGCTGACATAGACAATACTCTGATATTTGTTGCTCTGGCGGTTGTTACTTTGACACTTATTGTTGCTCTGATAATATTGCCACTGGACAGTTGTTGTTGCTCTGACAATATTGTCATTGGACAGTTGTTGTTGCTCTGACAATATTGTCATTGAACAGTTATTGTTGCTCTGACAATATTGCCATTGGACAGTAGTTGCTGCTCTGACAATAGTCACTGGACAGTTGTTGCTCTGACAAATGTAACTTTGACACTTATTGTTGCTCTGATAATATTGCCACTGGACAGTTATTGTTGCTCTGACAATATTGCCATTGGACAGTAGTTGTTGCTCTGACAATATTGTCACTGGACAGTAGTTGTTGCTCTGACCAATGTAACTTTGACACTTATTGTTGCTCTGACAACAGTGTCATTGGACAGTTATTGTTGCTCTGACAATATTGCCATTGAACAGTTATTGCTGCTCTGACAATATTGCCATTAGACAGTTGTTGCTCTGACCAATGTAACTTTGACACTTATTGTTGCTCTGACAATATTGTCATTGAACAGTTATTGCTGCTCTGACAATATTGCCATTGGACAGTTGTTGTTGCTCTGACAATATGGCCATTGGACAGTTATTGTTGCTCTGACAATATTGTCATTGAACAGTTATTGCTGCTCTGACAATATTGCCATTGGACAGTTGTTGTTGCTCTGACAATATGGCCATTGGACAGTTGTTGTTGCTCTGACAATATTGTCATTGAACAGTTATTGCTGCTCTGACAATATTGCCATTGGACAGTTGTTGTTGCTCTGACAATATGGCCATTGGACAGTTGTTGCTCTGACCAATGTAACTTTGACACTTATTGTTGCTCTGGCAATGTTGTTGCTTTTGATACTTTAAATAGCTCTGACAGTTGTTTTGGCTCTGACAATATTGTTTCTTTGATAGTTGTTTAGAAAATTAGTCTTGCTTCAACAACAGTTGCAGTGTTGCAGTATCTTGTTCACACATGAAATCTTTGCAAAAAGATCAACCAATGAAATGTACACAAAAGATGTAATTATTTTAAAATTTAATTCTTGCTCATTATATAGGTCCATTATGCAATTTTTATTTGTCTTTTGTATTTATTTGTCAATGTCAGCACCTTGTGTACCCCATGAAATCCAATTTCCTTAATGTATTTATATAGCACTGACAAATTGATCTCTGTGCATCTTGTCAGTGTTGGGAGGTTTAGGAATCACGTAATATAGTCTATGGCACCTTTTATATTTGATCCTGCTTTAAGTGTAACTGGTCTGGATTTCAACAATTGATATATTAAAGGAATAAAACCTCTTAGAATGAACAAAAAATCGAAATTTTCAAATTTGGTCAAAAGGAGTTTATATTCATCAAGGGACTTGCCTGGTTGCATAATTATTCAACAGATTACCTAAATAATCTGATATATCCAGAAAACAATGTTTATATACAATAATTGAAAAGCCCTTAATCAAATTTAAGGCAATTATCAATTATAACCATAATTATAATATATGGAAATGTACATAGTTTCATGGGTTTTTTGCATTCTGTTTGTATACTTTTGACATCGTTGATGAATATAATATACTCTGATTGACCAAGTTTGAGAACTTAATTTTTTTTGTTCATTCTAAGAGAATCGCTTTAAAGGGATTTGATAAAGTTTATTGAAATTTTTTAACATCATACAGTCTAATTAAAACTGAACCAAGCTTTCTTTTATTTGGCTTTTCATACTTTGTTTGGTATGTGCCACTACAGTATGGTCTAACAACGACCTTCTTACCTTCCTGTCAAGTTGACCTTTCCCTTAACCATAATGAAATGACTTGAGAACCTTTGGAATGTACCTGTTTGTCAAGAAATCCCGGTGCAGGATAGGGCACACATCTGATTGGATAAAACAGAGGTCATTAAGGTTAGGGCAAGGATAAATTTGACTGATTGAAAATATGAATGCTAAAATTTGATGCTACTGCATATCCCTTTAGTTGTATTATGTAAATTTTTAAAATCCAAATTAAGCACCTGCATTTGAAGAAGAAAAATTCTAGATATTTTTCCGGACCATTAAAAATATGTAAAAGGGGTCAATTATAATTAATAATCATTTTAGTCATAATATAAAACTATTAAATTGTAATATATATTAACACCTGTATTCAAGGTTTGTATTATATTTCATATTTTATCATTAATCTTCATTTTAGTCATCGATTCTTTAGTCCTAATTATAATGGTCGGGGTAGATTCGTAAACTTTTTCATGTCTTTGAAAAGCACTGATAAATTAGATATGAACTTAAGTTGTTAAACTTAGGGCTAAATTAGATATGAACTTAAGTTGTTAAACTTAGGGCTGGGTCTAATAATTGAAATAATCAATTATCAACGCTTCAAATTATTTATTTCGATTATCAAATTTCATAATCGCTTAAAATTCATAGTCAAATTTTCTTTTAATATTATCTGCTTCACGCTTATCAGGCAAGTCACAACCCATTTTATCATGATAATCATACAAAATTCTGGACATTACTTCAGTGTCATTTGTCTTCGATACCTGATATTGATAAATAACAAACATTCAGGTACAAAAACGTACACCAATAGATGAAGATAAGAAGATTTCTCAATTAAAATATTTCAATTATTAATCGATTATTGATTGGTAACCTGCCTTCGATAATCATCTCAATTTAGTAATCGTTACCCAGCCCTAGTTATCCTTGTAAAATATAGATGTAACTTTGTTTCTTTTGAATCTCTTCAAAATCACCATGTTATGTTTGTCAATGCTTTTCGTGTTGTGGTGTTATGTAGCTTTTATTTGCATAATCTAATTTGCCGTCAAATACTTCTGAAGGACCACATACAGGATGTGAAATTTATTTTTCTTCCCAGTCTGGTCAAGTTTATTTGAAATAAACTGCAGGAACCACAGATGTTTGGAAGTTGAAAACAAGTTATATAAGATTCCATATACGCGTCATGCGTTAAAAATCGAAATGGTTGGTTTAAGAGGGTATGATTCGATATATGCAGAAGCGGTAGTCGAATGGTCTCCATCATACGTCAAAAAATAAATCGCCGGGTGAAGCAACTTTTTACGAATCCGATTGTCTTTCTGCGCGGAGATCTCCCAAAGGTGTCGTATTTTGTGGAGATTCCCAGTCATTTTTCCCGCCATATTGAATCTTAGCCTAACTTATGCATATTAGAAAGCTGAAAAATCTTTTCCAATAGCAAATTTAAATTTTTGAAGCCTGAAGGAACTTTATCACTAGTAGTATTAAACCTATAATTGTTAATATTAAACGGGAATTTGTGTTATTATTTTTTAATGTATAATTTTATGTTGTGGCTTATTTAGCTCCTATTTTGTTGTGAATATATGTGATTATTAATTTTAGAGATTTAACCCTTTCAACACTAATGATATATATATATATCTCATGTTCCTTTAGCAACGGCTATCATTTCATTAATTTGTTGCTGTCATGATAGGACATTCTCGTCATTGATTTTGATTGGTCGAACAATTATTGTTCGACTAGTTATATTCCTTGTAACAAATTATTGCGGGAAAACTTTCGAATGACCAGACGTCAAATTTCTTGTAGCAAATTTACCTTGTGATAATCGAGTCTCAGAGGTCAAGGCCGAATTGATACCAAAATAGAGGATCGTATGAGATTTTGTCCTCTTTACAACGGAGTAAAGCTTCCTTCAATTTTAAAACGAGGTAAATAGTTGTTAATGACAAGAAACCCTGTCCATCCAGCAACGGTAGATAATGCCAATGTCTAACGTTTCTGAAGGAACATGTAAAACTCTTAAATATATATGTATGATTTACGAAATGTAGTGTTCAGGCATTTTGTGACACTCAGTGTTTAAAGGGTTACAAAAGATTTTTGCATAATAATTTTCTATTGGCAAATATTATCTTAGTTGTACTTTAGTTAAGAAATGGCATGATTTTTATTTGCTTTTTTCTATAGTAACTTATTATAAGACATTGCTTAAAAATGGCTCTTATCTTTTTTGCAATGCCCGAATTGGGAAAAAAACAGATGGGGAATGGTATTGGTTATTCCCAAAGCTGTTTTGTTAAAGAAAGTTGCTTTTATGAGGCAAAAATAATGGCTATATATAGTTTCACATTATTCTGCCCTAAATTTCTTTGTTTTTTAGCATTTGTTAAGATGGGGACAATGTTGATTGCCAAATTTTGTAGTTTGATCTAATATAAGTAGGCTATTAAGCATTTCTAAAACTTTTGTGTTTTTGCATTTAATTCAAAAGCTATCATAATTCCCATTTATTAACTTGAATATATTTTTCAATGTATTCACATTCCAATATATTTACCATTCTATATGATGTACCGTTAATTTGCAATTTTATTATCTGTGCTATATGCATTAAAAATATTTCTTAATGGCATACAGTTACCCAAGTATTTTTTTCAGCAGATAGAGCTTAATTTTAGCTATCCGTGACCCTTCTTAATTTTCAAAATTGACAACTGGTTCTTATACTGATCAAAAACATTTGAGAATACCAGTAAGACATTTCACTTCCAGGGCAAGTAATATTTGATGTGCATGCAAATGCTTCAAATTTGTGAACTTCAAATGAAAATACAGCAAAATGTTTGGCCAGAAAGTCCCTAATTATGTATGTGTGCCTGTAAGTCTATTCTTTATGTTTTGTAGGAGGAACAAATATTCTTTGTTTAATTTGAAAAGTGTCATGGATATCTGAATATGAGATTGTAAAGCAATTATTAATATACAACTCAATCAATTTATAAAACCACCTTTTTTTTTAAATATAATTCCTATATGCTTTTGAATATAATTTGTTAATGTTTATGAACTTTTAATACCATATTTGTTTTTCTTGTTTTGCTTTTTTATTTTTTGTATAAAATTAACATCTGCTTTAAGGTGAATAATCTCCCTTTAATGTTTCTTATCATCAAGCTAAAAATTAATGCTTTTAGTTTTCAAATTTCCGATCTCAGAAAGTGTGTTTATTATGGCAAGGGCTTTAAAGTGATTTCTAAACTTTGTATGTGTATCTGGGACACTGATAGCATCAATTTGCGCCATTCCAATTTCCATTCCGACCTCTGTGTTTCTTGCAATTCCACTAAAATTAACGTGTTATATGACGTCACTGGAAATTGGAATGGCACAAATTGATGCTATCAGTGTCCCCGATACACATACAAAGTTTGAAAAATCGCTTTACAATCCCTTTAATTAGAATAAATATGGCAAGTAGTTTGGTGTAACTAAGAATACTTAAATTCAGTTACTCTGTAACAGAAACTGCTTAAGCATGTTCCTTTAGCAACGGCTATCATTTCATTTCATTACATTAATCCGTTGCTATCATGATAAGGTTTTCTCGTCATTAACTTTGATTGGTCGAACGATTATTGTCGACCAGTTATATTCATTGTAACAAATTATTGCGGGAAAACTTTCGAATGACCAGACGTCAAATTTCTTGTGATAATCGAGTCTCAACGGTCATAAATTGAATGTGACGTATAGTGTTTTTTAAACGAGGTTATTAGTTGATAATGACGAGAAAACCCCGTCAATCCAGCAACGGTAGATAATGCAAATGTCTAACGTTGCTGAAGGAACATGCTGCTTAAGATGCTTCTGTAGAAATGTTTAGTATTAAGGTTGGATATCTAGTCTCAGTATTATGAATATATTTTTAAGTTATTTCCTGTTGATGTATTGCCTTGGTTCTCAACCGGGGATACCAGCGATAAGGGGTACCCGAGAAGCCTCTTGACCAATTTTAAGTATGGAATGGATTAAATAATATCTAACTCCATCAACCGACATATATACTTTCATGTTGGACCTTAGGTTATGTTACTTAGGGTAGAAGAAGGGGTACCAGGAGTTTGCTTTAAAAAAATAGGGGTTTGAAGAGTCCAAAAGGTTGGGAACCAAGGATGTATTGTAAACGCTTGCTTCAGTATATGTACATAATTCTATTTATTACTCCATATTTCTGTGAATTTCTTAAATTGTTTCTCATTTTTGTTCATCTTTAATTTTTTTTTTTAATATGTTAACATCGCTGTATATTAAATAAACAATAATTGAGCAATTAGTAGATGTTGATCAATAAGGGGGCCTAAAGTATGGAAGGCCATTCAAGACAAAAGTCTTTGTTTGTTATTAGTAACTGGAGCCTTCAATTTCTGATTTTTCATTCGTAACGTTCTCTGTCATTGCTTCGTTCCAATAACTCATAAACAGGCGCTTAATAACGATGTTACAGGAAATGGAAGAAGAAGACAGTTACTAATCAACAAGTTCATGAGAAACGAAGCAATGACAGAGAAAGTTACGAATCAAAAATCAGAAATTGACGGCTCTAGTTACTAATAACAAACGAAGACTTTTGTCTTGAATGGCCTTCCATACTAAAGAGCGATTATACTCCCACTCTATTTATAATCTCAAAATATGATTTTGTATAAGTTTTTGCACAAAATCCTTTCTATGTTTTATGAACCCCTCAAATTCCCATAAAGATGGGTCCGCATTATGCTCGTCAATATTGTAATTTCAACAACAGCTGGTTCCACCCCAAATAAATCAGTCTACCCCCTATTTTTACCCCACGTTTCCAGGATGCTAGCACTGACACTAAAACACAACATTGAAAAAGATAGCTTGCCAGTTAAGGTAACATACGCCCATTTCAGCAAATTTGAAAGTTGATTGCACCATCGCACTTATTTGAGCTGATATTTAGATGAATCAATTCGAATGAAAACTTTAGCCTCTATTGTGTAAACAAGTTAATTTTAAACGTTTTTTCACCAAGTCAAGGGTGATAACTCATAAACCTGTTAACTCATAAACCGACGACTAGAAACGCACGATCCTCGAATTTATCTGAGTTATTATCAAAATGAATGCACATACCAAGTTTCATTCGAATCGGATAAAAATTCTAGTTTTTAGAGCGTTTACAAGCAAGTGTTGACGGACGGACAGTAGAGAGATGAGGGCGTATAAAAATGATAAACTAACTTGACTTATTACAAATTCTTTAACAAATAATTCAATGGTTAATGGAAAGGCCTTAATGTAAAATATTTTATAACAATACATATACACCCAGACATCATGTGATTAAACAGAAACTAATATCTTTTACAGGCCTTTTCAAATGGCGGGCCACAACACCATCAAAGGAGGCCCGAAAACATTTGTACAAAAAAATATATCTTTATGGGGTTCATTCATAAAATGCTTTTGACCCCTTTTAAAAATTAATTGAGAAGGCCTGATCTATGAACTGTTAGGGACTATAAAGTGATTTTCTAAACTTTGTATGTGCATCGGGGACACTGATAGCATACAACGCGTTAATTTTAATGGAATTGCAAGAAACCACAGACGTCTGAATGGAAATGGGAATGGTGCAAATTGATGCTATCAGTGTCCCCGATACACACACAAAGTTTAGAAAATCACTTTACAATCCTTTTAATAGAATTGCCAATATTTATGACATTTCTTATGGTAATACAAATATGATTAGAAAGTTGTTCTGATGACTTGGAAAACACCAGTTTGTCTCATAGTTTATAATTAACTTATAATTAGATAAAAAAAGATGTGTGAAATTTTCAAAAATTGATAACAATAAGATCATTTTTCCAGTGGCGTTTTTATAGGTTTCCCCAACTACAAATTTTTTCTCATTGAGTTCTTACATGCTTAGTGCTTTAAAAGCCCCCCCATGACAATCCTGTAGCCCTTGCTTGGCCCCTTCACCTTATGATTTATATAAACGCTAGGGCTGGGCGATATACCGGTATCACGATAAATACCGGTATAGGAATTTATATCGTTAGTAATATCGCCTCAAATAAAAATACCGAAATATCGCCATATCGTGATTAATATATGTAATAATCATGATATATCGTCCAATTTTGGTCAAGATTAAGTCATTTTAACAGCATAACACATAACTTATTACTTTTAGATATTTGAAAAAGATGTGTTTTTTCATGCTATTGAAGATTTGGTTGTTTTTGACAGATATTTACTGTTTTTCTTACATTTAAGATTTTTTGATAGAACAAAATATGAACATTTTGTTTCAAAAACCAGTAAAAACCCTTCTTAAAAATATCGCGATATATACCCATATCGTGATATATTAATGATGAATATCGTGATATCCACTTTTATTAATATCGCCCAGCCCTAATAAACGCCACTGCCTATTGCTAGCAAAGCCACTGATAAATTTTGTTTATCCATTAATATAGTTCTCATTTCACAAATATTGTAAAACACACACACACATTCATTAGAATTTTCACAAAACTTTTCATGAAAATTCAGTTGATCCTGAACTTAATTTACTGGAACTCAAATTACTCATTCTACTAACAATAACATTGGAAGTATCAATGAAACGTTCCACGCAATTTTTTAAGCAGGTTTCACTTCTACTGTCCAATCTTTGAGTGGGTTTTTCTATGCATAAATTAAAGCACAGATCATTTATTTGATGAATAGCTTGCTGCAATTTCTGTTGTTCACCAACTTCTTGGATAAACTGTTGTACCTTAGGATCTTTCAAAACTGAAGCATCCATTTTTGAATCTGTATCTATTTAGATTCAGCAAATATAACTGTGAAGATTTCTTTTTTTATCAACACTGCAATAAATCACATAATAATAATTTTATTAGTATTTTTATTAGCTTCTATTTCAGTGGTCCCTAACCTGAGGATCATGACCCCCTAGGGAGTCATGAGATGTGTTTCAGGGGGCCATGGAGCATGAGAAAATTTTTTCTCTAGTCCAACTTTTATTTAACTATATTTTTCTGTGTACGGTCTGAAGTTGCTTGTGGTCAAATGCATCTGACCTCCTGATGATGGGGAGGCACAAGACAACAACCCTTGCACTATATTCCCTATTTTTTTTATTAGTGTGGATTAGAAAAGGGGGCCATGGCTCTGGAAGCTTCGTGAATTTGGGCCACAGCTTGAAAAAGGTTGGGAACCATTGCTATTTGTATGCAACAACTATGGTAAAGCCTAACCTTCTAGCTCAACTTTTTGTTCAAGTGATACTACCTCTCAGAATGAACAAAAGATAGTGGACCACAGCCATATACGCCCAACGAAAAAGCCTTAAATTTAACCAGGAGTAAACTTAACTTTCTCAAACCTTTCAATTTAGGTCCAATGACATCCATTTTAAGTTTCATCAAAATTGGTTGAAAACTAAGATAGTAATAGCATATTCAAGACTTTGGGGCAAGGGCAATAACTGCTTCTAACAGTCGAAAATAGCTCAAATTCAAACTTGATCTTTGTTTTCTGAATATGTATACACATATCAAATTTCATTTAATTTCGTAAAAAACTCTAGTTTTAGAGCGTTTACGAGCAAATGTTGACCGACAGGGGTGCCGACAATATACGTCCTCATAAAAACCAACAGTCATTTTGTTTCTTTTAATTGTATTGGTTCCCTGAGGAAGTGTGTTTGTATACACATGAAACGTTGGAGAAATAAATGGTTTTATGTTGACAGAAATTTAATTTTTTAAAGCCTCATAGAGAGATGAGGGCGTATAAAAAAGTAAGTTCTCAAAATTGGTCAATAAGATGGTGTCCAAAGATTTTTTGTTCATTCTAAGAGGATGTAAGCATGTTCCTAATAATATTTTACATCCAGTGAAGGCAGTGTAATTTAATTGATTCAAACATTTAACAAGAGATAATAGGCTGTGTCTAAAGATATCTTAATTCTTGTCAGCTAAAGATACGTGTTGTGTGTACTCAGTCATTGATTTGGGTGTCCGACAAGTCACGCGAGATTTTACCACACATGCATCTCCAAATTTATAATAAACTAAATAAATAATAAACTTCTGAAAATTCTTTTTGTGAGTCTAATTTTCGCAGCATCGAGTGTTCTGCTATCACGCTTGTAAAATTTACAATGATTAGCCTTCTCATATTGACTTGTCAGACACCCAAATCAATGACGCAATACACAACACGTATCTTTAGCTAACAAGAATTAAGATAGGCCTACAGGACCGTATCTTTATTAGACACTACGGAGATAATAAGGTTTTGAAAGAATAAAAAGTCAAGACTGTTGTTACATCCTACTATTTTGTTTGTGCACAGAAAAATACTAGGCCTATTTATAAAAAATATACAAGCAAATGTTTGGTTAGAGCTGATTAATGAAGTGGAAGCAAATTGGGTTATTGGGTATAGCTATGATTTTGGACTAGACCCTAATCTGTGCACTGTCAGTTTAGGTATCTAACTCTAAGGTTATTACAAACGTTCTCTCAGTTCCAGTCATAAAAGCCAATTTGACGATGCCTAAATAAAATGGCATAGTATTTGCATAACAACTTCCAAAATGAAAAAGTTGCTCATGTCGTGTTGAAAAATGGATTAAAAGTATACCATCGTGTTTCTGTAATACACGTCTATCTAAAGACAAAACACAGAATGAAATACCTTTCAAAACTTCAGAAACAACCAAAACTTTACAAAACTATCGCTGTCGGTCAAATCAACAGGAACATGATGCCATCCACAACTTCCGGGTTATTTCGTCACACTTTAAAAAAAAGTTGTTTCGTAACAACCGAATATTTTACAATATTTTGTATACTTTCAATGTCGATCGTGTCTGCGATAATCAATATAATAAGATATGAAGTAGATGATAACTCTTAATAAGCTTAACTAAGCGCTGATAAATGTTTGAAATCAAAATATGGTGGTTTTATAATTATAAATCCGGTTTCCCTGAAAATAATTATGTAAGAGTTATCTCCACTTAGATCACAGACCACAGAAGTTAATGTGATAGGTCCGCTGCAACGATGTAATTGCTGATCATATCAAGTGGTCGATATCGGCAGAGTTTTGGGGTTATATCCCCCAGAAAAACCCTAAGAAAAAGGTGAACATATAAGGGTTGATTTCCATGTTTCTTGTGCCTTTTCCATTGACCGTGGTTGCCTTTTCCGGACAGAGGCTCTAGCCCATTGCACCCATCCAATAATTGGATTTGTAAGACAAATTTTGTTGAAAATAAAATTCGGTCAGATGAAAATCAGAGTCGGAAGTTCTAACTTCAACCTTCAATCCCGAAATTTCATTGAAAATGCACCAAATCTTAGCCATTTTTTCTTTTTTTTTGCCGGTTCTTCCTCCACAATAGTTTGGGCATTTCCTAGCATCAGAAATAAAGAAAAACTATATATTGATAACGTATTATTATATATTACGAATAAATATAACATTTTTATATATCATAACGAACAATATTGTACAACATATAACAATTTCATTAATATAATATTCATATTTCATATAACATTCGTTGTAAAAGTGTTTTTTTTTCGTTTAGACACGTTGTTCATTGCCTTTTCATTGTCTTCGTGTAACTGGTAAGAGGAATTATATCCTACTCTCATTTACTGATACTGAAATGCCTCAGAAACAGTGGAAGCGATTTTTAAATGTTTCATTCTCCAATAATTTCATATATTATTGATATTATGCTGTCAACTTTTAATTTCATAATAAAACGCATTGGCATTATCTTACCTTACAATGGGTAAGGTCAAATCTCGTGTTAACGTTCCGTGTTAGTGTTAACATAAATTTAACACAACATTTGAACTCATTTTTCGTGTTAGTATAGTACTTTTAGGGAGTGAACACGCGAAACCAGTATATCTTTTACATAATTAAGTGTTTCAAAATCAATCAAATAAGGAAATATTTGTATTTGACCCAGTCCAAATTCTGTACTAACACCAGTGTTAACACTAACACGGAATTTGACCTCACCCACTTTCCATTTTGGCATAAATAGAATTAATGGTGTGTAATTTTCGACCATTAAGCACCAACAAACAAATAAATATATCACTCATGCTTACATCATCCACACTTAAAGGCCTACAAGGCACATTTTGTATCGTAAACAAGCCAGTTTAATTCTGTAAGGCCATATTACATTGATAATAAAGCACACATGAAATGAAAACAAATCATCCAGAATTTATCACGAATTTTCAGTCATTTTTACGCTCGAGGGCCTGTACAAGGCACATAAATAAGTTCATTTCTTTAAGGCGATATTCAATCTAATTAAAATTAGATTACATTTCGTTTCGGTTATTTTTGATTGTCAACTCCATGTAATCTAACCACTTTTATAAGGTGAGCATCTTCTGGTTACGAATAAGCTATTTATAGCACGTGCCACCCCTCCGCCAATCAGAACAACGTTTATATTTGAATATTTTGTATTACATCATAATTTGGACGGCTGTGTCGCTTTACTTTCTGTTTTTTCTTCCCTCAATGCATATCAATACATAGACCCGCGATCCTGAAGGTAGTTTTTGATTGGCTGAAATTTTCGTAACCAGAAGATGCTCGCCTTATATAAGTGGTTAGATTACATGGAGTCGACACTCGAAAAATAACCGAAACGAAATGTAATCTAATTTTAATTAGATTGGGCGATATTATACTGCAATTTAAGCACGCATTTTAAATGAGGCAGTTATTAAAAACATAATAATGGTGCACGAGTTTCCACATCTAACGTTCGTTTCAACAGACAATTCCTTGTTCTTATAGTTTTTATTCGTCCAGGATATATTTTTATTTTTAATGCAGGTGCGGATCCAAGGGGGCGGGGGTGCTCTGCCGGCTGGAGCCCCATCCCCTATTTTTGACCGACTGATGTCAGAACCCTCTAAAAATTTACCGCTCGAGGTACCGTTAAATTTAAAGCATGTTATATTTCATAGCCCCCCCCCCCCCCCTTTCTTTAAATCCTGGATCCTCCCCTGTAATGCATTAAAAAAAATATAGTTGGACACAGTGACACAAGAATATTGTTTTCGGTAATGCATTCCTTTAATCGTAAAAGTGAAAATGTTTCAATCCACGCCACCTTATAATCATGTTCCTTCAGCAACGTTAGACATTTGCATTATCTACCGTTGCTGGATTGACGGGGTTTTCTCGTCATTATCAACTAATAACCTCGATTAAAAACACTATACGTCACATTCAATTTATGACCGTTGAGACTCGATTATCACAAAGTAAATTTGCTACAAGAAATTTGACGTCTGGTCATTCGAAAGTTTTCCCGCAATAATTTGTTACAAGTAATATAACTGGTCGAACAATAATCGTTCGACCAATCAAAATTAATGACGAGAAAATCCTATCATGATAGCAACGGATTAATGTAATGAAATGAAATGATAGCCGTTGCTAAAGGAACATGGAATACCATTGGCATATCCAGTGATAACTTAAATGGTACTGGAGATGTTCGTATGTGGAGTTTATTATCCATATGGGATATTGAATTTAAATCAATATCAATTGAAACAATTCGACGAGTCGTGTTCCCGTTATTCACAAGCCCTATATTCAAGTACAAAGTAGAACAGGTTAAAGTAGTTGTTGATCAATCTAACTGATATATTAAGAAATCATTTAGATCCGATTGACTCTGGCTTGACATGAGAACGTCACCTTGGTTGGAATTCGCTAATAAGTCATTACTTTGGGACAGTAAATCATTTTGATTAGGATCATTCATCAAGGCGTCTGACTGACCATCTAATAAGTCCGAGGAACTTGAAAGCATCGTGTCTGATTGTCCCGAAATCATGGCATCACTTCGACATTGTGGCATATCAGAAGACTGATTTGACATTATCACACGAGTCTGATTTTGTACATTATTCATATTGGAATTTGACATCATAACTGATTGATTTGGTCTCACAATTCTGTCCGCAGATCGTTGTTCTTGAACTATAACTCCACGTTGTATTTGATTAGGTACCATCGCATACATATTGTTCTGAGTAGACCCTAAATCACTTTGCTGAGATATATCCATATCGCCAAGGTAGTCATTATAATTTTGATCCGAAAGCATCACATCCGACTGACCAGAAATGGTGTAGTCTTGTGTTTGCGGGGACAACCGATTATTCGGATGTTCGCGACTATTTCCTAAACTTGAAGATCCACCAACAGAAAGCATTCCCGAGTTTTGATTAGACATCATAGAGTTTGATTGCTGTTGATTTGATATTATTACGTCAGAAAGTCTGTGTGTTTGTATATTTGATATACGAGGAGCTGACATGACCACATTTGTCATTCGTGGAGAACGAGGAGACGCTAACATCGAGTGTGTGGAAGGTTGACCCTGCTGAAAAACATCTGTTCTATTTGGCTGTTGCTTCATCATGGTGGTGTCCTGTGTAGATTCAAGAATGTTGTTGTCATATAGCATATATCCATCGGGTGACATTTGACGCTCGGGGACTGTCGCTTGACTTTGCTGAAACGTCTGCCGTTGATTTTGTCCAGGAACTATAACTCTCCGTTGTTGACTCTGCAAAGGCTGTTGGGGATGCCTAACCGTGGAGAAATTCATATGACGTGGAGTTGGCATTATTACACCCGAAGAGCATTGAGGGGACTGACCCGTGGCCTGTATATTCTGCATTATTGAGTTGGTAACATTTTCATTCCTTGAACCTGCATTTTAAAAAAGAAAAAAATATTGTAGGTGCAAATGAATTTTTCTTATAGTTTTTAATAATCTTTAGGTTTGTGGGGACGGGCTACCAGCACCAGATATCCGTATGTAACATTATACGACATCTCAAAGTTGGGGGGCCAAGACCGGGACAGTCTTAATTCTGGGAAATGCCACTGGCAATTATACTATATTCGTTTGCCAAGACTAATTTTTGGTCCTTATAATTCTGTGTTTTGGCCAATGATATGATCCCTATCCTACGATCTGGCATAGTTTTTTGGACATCCAATAAGAAATACTGCAGTAACATCTTGCAATGCTCCTTAACAACCCGCATAACAGTTTATAATGATTATTTTAGCAACAAAAATAAAGAAGTGAAGAAGTCCTACCTCTCGACTGACAGACATTAACTTGACGCCTTTTAGACATTGCAAGTTGTTGGGTTATTGCACGAAGTTCATCTTGCTGTTTTTGAATCTGTTTTTGTAACATATCAGACTTCATCAGGAGTTGGTCTTGTAAATTCTTTTGGATGTGCGACATGGTAGGCTCTGATCTGGTCTGTAAAATAATCAAAAAAATGAAAAGATATGAATGGAGTTTTACGTCTTGCTTTTCTGCACCTATATGGGCTAATTGAGGACGGGCAAAAGCTACGCAGTGTGCAATGAGGGAAATTTTGCCAGGACAGCGGCATTAGCCTGGTCTCATTTTCGATTTCCAACTGTCGAGGGATCTTTAACGTGCACATCCAATAGCACACGGGACCTCGGTTTATTGTCCCATCCAAACAAAAGTATCATATCATAAGATGTATACATATAATATGAAGGAAAAAGAAACAGATAATTTTTAGAAGGATAACAACTTAGGTTCCGTGAGGATCTTTTCTCTCACTTGGTCTTTGGCCAAACCTCTTGGCATTGATCTTTCCAGGATTATCCGTACCCATTTACAGCTGGGTTGACTGGAATTATGAGCGGAGATGAATTATTCAATTTCATCGAACTTTCACACCCTGATCTCAAGTCTCAACACAACCAAAGATGGCTAGTGGACATTTCTATATACATTATCTTAAAGACTTTAAGAACTCTGCAAAAAGTTTTATGATAGCGACAGATTGTAGAAATGTGGAGCGGTCCCATTAAAATTGCAAAAGGGTTGATTCTGTCGTTAATCCCCTTTGGCCGATTATCGGAATTTGGAATTATGAGTAATGGTAACACACCGATTTATCGAGAAAAAAAATTCAGCGGTATTTTGGCGATGTTTGACATCATCTGCAAACCATTGGACAGGGTTTATGACCCTCTTTATGGCAAGCTTCTGTTTAGTACTTACCACGTCAACTGTTTGGCCATAATGTGAATTAACGGTTTCCGAAGGCCTTACAGTTATGTTGCTCGTAGATACTCTTGGTGTCGACGCCAACGCTGATGCTGACGAAGTTATGACGCTTTCGTTCTGCCTGGTAATTTCCGGCACAGATTTGGGTGTTTGGAGTCTCTTGTTATCAAATGATTGTTGCTGTTGCTGCTGCGATTGTTGCTGTTGTTGCTGTTGCTGTTGTTGTTTAAGATAATGCTGTAATAGGTTGTCTATTTGATTGGATACGACTTTATGAAGCGGTGGCGAATCACTTTTAGTGGAATGAGGTTGCTGAGATTTTTCTGTTTCATTTGGGCTTGAGCCTTGAAAAAAAAACATAATTGACATTAAATGAATGGGAAACCTGTTTACGATACTTTTATGCTGTCAAAAAACTACTTTACGATACTTTTATGCTGTCAAAAAACACTTTACGATACTTTTATGCTGTTCAAAAAACCTTTTTACGATACTTTTATACTGTCAAAAAAAATCTTTACGATACTTTAATGCTATTCAAAAAACCTCTTTACGATACTTTTATGTTGTTAAAAACCCTTTACGATACTTTCATGTTGTGCAAACCACTCTTCACCAACATGGGGATAATTATTATGTTATTATGTCTTTATAACAAAACAAAAATTATCTACGTAAGTATGCGTACTTTAATTTAATGAATAATGAAAATGAAATGGAGTTTTACGCTTTAACCATACTCACTAGAAGGCTGATATCGTTGACCTAATTTTTCATACACCCGAAATAGGGTGTTGGCACCAGATTCTTTAGTCACCCGTTCTTCTTTTGTATCAACTTCACAAGGGTTTTCCCTTTTCACATAATCATAACTGAAAATTAAATAAATTGTGGTGTTTTGAAAAGGAAATATGCTCTGTTATTTAAAGTGACAACTGTTGGCGAGTGTACCAACTATGCCGAGTTGAGATGTCCGCGAGTTGAGATGTCCGCGAGTTGGGATGTCCGCGAGTTGAGATGTCCGCGAGTTGAGATGTCCGCGAGTTGAGATGTCCGCGAGTTGAGATGTCCGCGAGTTGAGATGTCCGCGATTTGGGATGTCCGCGAGTTGGGATGTCCGCGAGTTGAGATGTCCGCTGATTTGATTGGAGTTTGATGTGTTTGGAAAACTTATGTACAAACTGCCAGAACAGATTTAAATATATGCTTTACAGATAAAAATAAAAGACGAAATTGTGTATCAAAATTTCAATAAAACAACATAAGTTATCAGAATGCAACCGGTATTATTGGTTGAATGTCAAAAGCTGACCTTTTTAAAAGTCTAAACAAATATCGGGCACGACTTTGCCCTAAAATATCTAAAAATGCGACGTTTCTTTGTCTGTTTAGTATATTTTAAAATCTATATTGAATGATATAGCATACATGTATTTTAAAAAAAATATACAATAACATTTGATACCTTATAATTTTGTTGTTGCAAACAATAAACTCGGGCTTGGAGTTCCATTGGTTATACGTTATATAATAATTGCTCTTCATCCATATCCATTGTCGCCCTTTGGTAAGAAACCTATAGCAACACGACGATCCATCAGTCCCTGCAGTCAACACTGAAACCAAAAATCATTAATTTTAAGACGTTCAGGAGTAGAATAATGTAGAATATATGCTTTTATTCGCCAATGGCAATTTTAACATGTTGCCTTCATGCTTTTTGTTAAAAAATTCAAAATTTAAATATTCAAAGACGCATTCTGATTTCAAATCAAGCTGTACGGTGTTGGAAAATGAAATGAATGGAGTTTTACGTCCTACTTTTCTGCACCTAGATGGGTTAATTGGGGACGGGCAAACACCATGCAGTGTGCAATCAGGGAAATTTTGCCAGGACAGCGGCATTAGCCTGCTCTTATTATCGATTTCCAACTGTCGAGGGATCTTTAACGTGTACAGCCAATAGCACAAAGGGCCTCGGTTTATTGTCCCTTTCGAACGACTAGACGCTTTTCCATGTCAGCCCCTCCGACCTGCATCACTGACATGGGGAAACCGGGTTGAAAAATCCGAAGGTATCATCTCGACCCATGCCGGGATTGAACCCTGGATCTTCAGGTTAGCGAGCAAGCGTCTCCCTGTACGGTGTTGGAGGTGTTGAAACAGTTTGTATTAGGGTGAATTGCCAGTCAAACAGTTCGACCCAAACCAAAACAAATGCCGGAGACTTGGACTAGATACAAGACACTTCTCAACAAGATGCCAATGAAACTGCGATTCTGTAGTCTGGCAACACTATACCAGGGGCCTTATTGTCAAAAACTTAATTTAAGAAATCAAGTAATCTGATTGGAAAATAGAACTGAATTTAAAATTTAAATTTTAGTGATTAACCAATCAGATGACTAGAATACTAAAATCATCTTAAGTTAAGTTTTCGAGAATAAGGCCCCAGATGCATTACGGTATTAATACAAATCCGTACAATCAAAACAAACCCGTTTATCAAAATCGCACCCAAAAACATGACAAAATCGAGAGAAGTACAATACAAAACTACTACCACTACCAACAACTACCTAGTTTACGATATCAGCTTCTGCTGGAAGCGAACGTTAACTTGTCTGTACAGTACAGTACAGTACAGTACAGTACAGTACAATTTAGTTTAGTAGTGGACTACTTCAAAGAGAAGTACCATGAGATTAATTAAATCTAAGCCAAAGAAAATAGCACACATACATTGTTCATGACATTCGGCAACTTTAATCAAATCATCAGAATGGTAGTAGTCGTAACCTGAGGTTCCCAGAACTTCAAACGGAAGATAACCAATAATCGGTGGTGCCCTGAAAGTAAATATGAAAATACAATAAGTATGAATAGGGAATTTCAGCTTGGACTATTACTGAAATTAGATATCATAATACATCGAGATCATACTTGAAAGGAACTGAATGAACATTATGGAATTGCTACAATAAGTATGAATAGGGAATTTCAGCTTGGACTATTACTGAAATTAGATATCATAATACATCGAAATCATACTTGAAATAAACTGAATGAACATTATGGAATTACTACAATAAGTATGAATAGGGAATTTCAGCTTGGACTATTACTGAAATTAGATATCATAATACATCGAAATCATACTTGAAATGATCTGTATGAACATTATGGAATTACTACAATAAGTATGAATAGGGAATTTCAGCTTGGACTATTACTGAAATTAGATATCATAATACATCGAAATCATACTTGAAATGATCTGTATGAACATTATGGAATTACTACAATAAGTATGAATAGGGAATTTCAGCTTGGACTATTACTGAAATTAGATATCATAATACATCGAAATCATACTTGAAATGATCTGTATGAACATTATGGAATTACTACAATAAGTATGAATAGGGAATTTCAGCTTGGACTATTACTGAAATTAGATATCATAATACATCGAAATCATACTTGAAATGAACTGAATGAACATTATGGAATTGCTACAATAAGTATGAATAGAGAATTTCAGCTTGGACTATTACTGAAATTAGATATCATAATACATCGAAATCATACTTGAAATGAACTGAATGAACATTATGGAATTGCTACAATAAGTATGAATAGAGAATTTCAGCTTGTACTATTACTGAAATTAGATATCATTATACATCGAAATCATACTTGAAATGAACATTATGGAATTGCTACAATAAGTATGAATAGGGAATTTCAGCTTGGACTATTACTGAAATTAGATATCATAATACATCGAAATCATACTTGAAATGATCTGAATGAACATTATGGAATTGTTAGAACCACAGACATCGGAATGGAAATTTGAATGGCGCTAATCGATCCAAATCGGAAACAGCAATAGCTTATAACTTTCAATAGGGTTGAATAGTGCTAACGAACAAAAGATTGAATGCTTTTGAACCTGGGTTTTCAACTGGTTTTCCCAAATGTCCCCGATTACCCATAAGGAAATGACCATGTCCCCTGAATTGATAGCGGAAGTCATCGAAAACATGCAATTTTGAAGCATGAAGGTCACAACATTTTGCCTTTTAATGTGAATATAAATTGTGGCCCAGATATACAGAGTCATTGTGGGCAGTGGATACTGTGTGCATATCCACACGGATAATTACTTTTTTCAGACCTATAGCTCAGTTTGTGTCCCCTGGAAAATGTCCAAATGTCCCCAGTCTGGGACATGTCCCCCAAGTTGAAAACCCAGGCTTTTGAAGAACAATCTGACCGACCGGCGACCGGGTGATTACAATGTACGTTCAAAATATATTTGTGGGTGTATAAAAATAGCGAACCGCTTTACAATCCCTTTAATAAAAATATGTGATAAATCAGTGATTCCCAACCTGGGGGCCATGGCCATGGGGTGTTTGTCAGGGGGCCATGGCGCATGAGGATGTATATAATTTTTCCTCTAGCCCATAACTACATTTTGCTGTGTAAGGTCTGTAGTTGCTTGTGGTCAAATGCATCTGACCTCCTGATGATGAGGAGGCACAAAACAACATCCCTTGCGCTATATTCCCTATTTTACCCTAGTTTGGAATATAACAGGGGGCCATGGCTCTGGGAGCTTCGTGAATTTGGGCCACAGCTTGAAAAAGGTTGGGAATCACTGTGATAAATAAATTGTGGATAAAGCTTACCTGTGATCTAAATATAAAAATTTCCATTCCATTGATAATCTAGAGGTAAATTCGCACACTGATTCTTCTGTGATGGACATTTCTCGTAATATTTGGGTAGATTCTAAACGGACGGTACAGTAACAATAATTGACGTTTGGAGACATTTTGCTTTGTGATTTTTCGTCACCTGAAAGAAATAGGTATATAATGTCTTTAAATGGGCACGTTCGATCAATTGTACTTTAATCTCAGAAACGGATTTTTTGTTGTTGAGATACGCTTTTATTGTTCTCAGCTCAAGATCAAAATTGTTGCTGTCGAATCCATGTATATCCAAATAATTCGTATTTTAAAGGAAAAAATGCGACTCGTATTTAGTGATACTTCGCAGTAACAAACATATGAAAAAAGGTTGAATTGAAATGAAATTAAGTTTTACGCCTTTCATGGGCTAAATGAGAAAGGGCAAACGTCATACATACGGCTTTAGCCTACACTTATTTTCGACTTCCAACTGTCGAGGGATCTTCAACGTGCACAGCCTGTAGCACACAGGGTCTCAGTTGAGAAATTCGAAGATATAATTTCGATCTATGTCTCAATTAGAGTCTAAATATGAGTCATCGAGTAGCTAACAAAGAGACTTGTCTTACCTTCTGTAGTGGTGGGCTGGTGAAAGGTACCATTAAAAGATACATACTCATAGACATATGTATTACCGGGTTCAATCGAACCCCTTCGTAATAAACATTTGAAAGACAGTGCAAGTTCTGAAATCATAAGGAAAAATTACTTTTGGTGTTTTTAGATAACAATGAAATGAAATGGAGTTTTACTTCCTCAGTCCTGCACTTGTTTGGGCTACTGAAAACAGGCAAATGCCAAACAGTGTATAATGGAAAATTTTGCCAGGGCAACGGCATTAGTCTACTCATATTTCGATTTCGAACCGAGAAATCTTTAACATACTCAGTCTATAAAACAGGGGCATCGGTTTATTGTCCTTCCGACCTGCATAACGAAACTACCCAGTCTAATCAAAATTAGACCCAAATTTCGATAGGTTAGAGTTCAATCCGACGGTATTCCTTTAAAGACGTGGTTAGACCCATATACACTGTAAAAATTGCGCTTAGAGCCTAAACACTTCCTAAACATGTTAGATCTAAACATGTTTAGGAAAATGTTTACATGCTAAACACATGAAACTCCATGGTGTCCCTATTCTAATCATGTTTAGAATTACAACATGTAATCCCCTCAGTGCTTAGAGCCTAAACACATGTAGATACCAATATGTGTTATTAATAGACCACGTGACTTAATATTTCCCGCCATAAAAACTCAAACAAAGAAAATTGGAACAAGCAAGATAAAGAAGCAGCCATGTTTGTTACAACAAACTTTTAGAGAAAGGAGAATGTACATGGCTGGTCATGATTCAAGTGTAAAGGATATATGTATCAAGTATAACAATTGTAAGTAAACATAGAATTTTTACCTCATTGTATATCTGGGAATTTGTGAAATATTAAAAGAAAGGCATATTTAACTAAATTCATTCCGCCATTTCGTACTCGCATTGAGAAGCAATATCCCCAGAATACTAATAACTATCAACAATATGCACACTAATTAAAAAACAAACGTATTTTTATTGGTTATTTTAGATTGAAAAGGAGTATTTCATGATCAATGATGGTTTAAACAGGAGCAGATAGTGACAAATTGGGGAGGTCTCCTGAAAATATTAAATGAAATATTTGGACAAGATTTGGGAGAGGTAAATATATTATTATGTGCTGGATTTTTCAATATTTTGGTATTGTATTTTTTTATTCTAAAAAACATTTAAATTAGAAATAGGTTAGTCAGCAACCCCTATTTTTTATTTAAATAAATTGTATTTGTATTTAGAGGGTATTGTTTTGCTTTTCCATTTTCCAAAAATAGAGGTTAATTTTGTTTTTATATGGATACTTTTAGGATACAGAAATGACGAGGAGGAAGTCAACTCAGCCGTTAATAACCAAATGCAAGGTGTGCTTTTTCATTTCTAATTTATTTCAAATAGTACTTGTACTAGTAATTCAAATGTAATTGTTTATATAGAAGAGTAATTGTCTATTATGAGTTCTGTGTAATATTATTATGTTTAATGTGATATTTCACTATTTTAAGTGTAAGTTCAAGAATAACAAATTACATTTTATTCACAATCGATTTTGAATAAGCAATACTATGAGAAGATGGAGCAGCACTTTTTCAAGTACACAATTTAATATTTGATACATTTTCTTTTTCAGTCAAAAGAATTTTCACTAACAACAAAAAAACAGAAGCCCCAAGAATAGAGATAATTCGAAACAACTGTTTTGTGATAGGAAAACTATTCGGGTGGATGTTGGCACCAGTTTACTTACAGCCATTTTGAGACTTATATATATTGTTATTATGCCTGGGACCTTTAATATCCTAAACAATATCAACTTCTAGGACTTATTCAGAAATATATATTAAAGGACAGAAATAACAAGTTTCACATGAGTACAAAATATATAAAGTTTGTGAAAAAAATTAATAATATAGCTGGTAAAAAATTATGAATTCCATGTAGAAATAAAAAAAAAAAGATAATTATAAAGCAGTGTTTATTCCCCAAAACTAGAACAAGATCCCCGTACATTGCATTAATGTTTGGGTTAAAGATGTATGACCAAGATAATGATGCTCATATGGCCTAACTTGTTGGGGCCTTACAAAAGTAGTAAAACAAAGAATTTTATGTGTTTAGATTCTAAGCAGCTAAACATGTTTACATCCTAAATATTTCAGAACTAAACATGTTTAAAACCTAAGCATTTTAAAGCTAAACACGTTTAGAATTTAAACACTTTCCAAGCGTTTAGATTTTAAACACTTTCCTAAACATGTTTAGAGATTAAACATGTTTAGAGCCTAAACATGTAACTAATTCGTTAACATGAAATGTGTTTAGGAAAGTGTTTAGGCCCTAAACACTATTTTTACAGTGTATTGTGGATAAATAACCGAAATTTATAAAGCCGATCAAAACGAAATTTGGGTCTAATTCTAATTTCTGGGTTTTCAACTGGATTTCTCAAGTGTCCCCGATTACGCACGAGGAAATGACCATGTGCCCTGAATTGTTTGCAGAAGTCATCGAAAACATGCTATTCTGAAGCATGATAAAGTCACAGCATTTTACTTCTTAAAACGTTGCTGGCAGTAAACATTGCATGCATAACCACCCAGAAAATACACACTTTTACATTTTTTTTTTTAGACCTTTAGCCCAGTTAATGTCCCCAGTAAAATTTTCAAATGTCCCCAGTCCCCAAAGTTGAAAACCCAGGTTCTAATTAGACTGGAAGCTACCATGGCTGCATCCAGAGAGATGTTGAAAATACTCACCATCTTCGTCTGAAACGTTAAGGCTGGTGTTGTGTTGACCTTCGAGTGATGCTAAAATACTTTGAAGGTGGGAATGGTCGCTTATATGGATATAGTTAAATAGAGACTGGTTTACTAATTCATTCTGAAAAAAAAAGAAACTTTTGAATTCGGATATGCCATTAATATCCAGCAGATACAATTTAGTTACAGGGCATTCCACTTTTTAGAAAAAAAAGTGTTCAGTAACAAAAACGTCGCAAATGTTACCTTTAATATTTCATAAGTATGCTTATTGAATCTTCTTGATCAAATGAATTTATTTTTAAAGGGTTAATTAAGTTAATTAAGCAGTTTGACTTAGTTTTTGTGTTTGGCTTAATAATGGCTCATACTTCTAGCTGAAACCTTAAAACCTGAAACCTGAAACGAATATAAATAGGACAGACATTTCTCTACAATATGCCTAGGTCACACGGATCACCTCGCCGGTTCCACTACGGATTAAATCTCACGGATGATCCCGATGATGTAACGACCTTTATAAAATAATGATAGATAAAATGTAAAAAAAAAAATTTTTTGCAGCATTATTGTGTAAGTAGGAATTGTAAACGAAACTGAACTTACCGGTAAGTATCCTAATAACGACGTTACACTTTCTGAAGTGTGCAATATCACCCCACTTTGATTAAAGACAATAATAAAACTATCTAACGCCTGAAAAACATAAAACAAAATATACAATATTGTTAATCATTGGAACATCCATCTATATTGGTTCCCATACCGAAATATTTCTTAGAAGGCCATATTGAAATGTAAGGGAGACCACAGTTCTGTGAAAATAATTTTGGGCCACCTTTGAAAAACGGTTTTGCACCACTGATCTAATGTAATATTTATGCTGAGCGGTGATATACTATGGACTAAATTTGTTAACGTTTTGTAATAAATATAGTATTTGTATGTGTCTCGGCGATGTTGGCTACCGTTGGTTCCCTTAATTATACATGTAAAGTGATTCCAGACTTGATGAAGTTTGGACGCTATTATGGCAAAAATTTTCAATTTAAAGGGTTAGTACATAACATTATTTGATGTCCCCTGCATTAATGTCTTGCATATATATTGACCATTACATGGTAACTCAAAAAAGACAATACATTGATCATTTCTAACTACCGCTGGCATGTCAACATCGAGCTTACAACTGATTTTGTCAAAAAACAACAACATTTTAGCCAATCACAAGACTTGTCTTTAGATCATTGAACATTTAAGCCAATCAAAAGGCTTTTAACAAAAAATAATGTTTGAAAACATGTAATACCAATGACGTCATTGCGTATACAAAATTTCATGATATTTGGTCACTTGGTCGTCTGTCTATAAAATTATTTAGAGTCAACTTGTCGATCTCTGAATTTGAATGAGATTGTGTACGGGAAAGTTACTTCGTTACAGCACTGATGTTATATAGCAGTGGTTCCCTAAGGAGCCATGGGATGTTTGTCAGGGGGGCAGGGGGGCATGGCGCATGAGGATGTATATAATTTTTTTCTCTAGCTCAACTTTTATTTAACTATATTTTGCTGTGCAAGGTCTGTAGTTGCTTGTGGTCAAATGCTTCTGACCTCCTGATGATGCGGAGGCACAAAACAACAACCCTTGCGCTCTATTTCCTATTTTGCCCTAGTTTGGAATATAACAGGGGGCCATGGCTCTGGGAGCTTCGTGAATTTAGACCACAGCTTGAAAAAGGTTGGGAACCACTGTTTTATAGTCTAATCAAGAAAATTTATGATGTTGTTTATAAATAATTAAAATTAAAACCCTGTTTTCAATGTTAAGATTTCTAGATTAATCCAAAAGGAGCCTATGGACAGGCCCGTAGGAACAGGGGGGGCAGGGGGGGCATCCGCCCCCCCCCCCCCCCAATAATTTTGACATTAATGACTGAAGCAATACAATTTTTTTTTAAAAGATAAAACAAGAAGTTACTGGTATGTTTTTAGGGCCAGTGAAAGCAAAATTGCTTTATATAGGCAGGAGCATCCTTGAATTCTGCACAACCCCCTTGAGAATGAGTTTTTGCACATTTTGCCCCCCCAATATGAAATTGCTTCCTACGGGCCTGATGGATTATGATGAGGAAATCTATTTTTAAAAAAATCAGACAAACCAGAAGAATGAGAGGAAATGGACGATGAAAGGAAAGAGGAAGAATATCAAACGAATAAAGAAAACCAAAAGAAAACCAAAAGAAAACCAAAAGAAAAAGCGGGACCTCCGCAGTGGACTCTTTTTGCACACTTCTCTAAATCTTGACCTACACCAAGATCAAGATTTTTTGAGGAAATGAAACTTAAAAGTAAAAGAAATGGTGGTGTGATCTATCTCCCAAGTGAACTTTTGCAACCAATGAGAGCGAGCCTTCGATCCTTCAAAATAAGTCAAAATCTAACAACAGAAATTGTTCAACTCTTCAGGAGATTTTTGAAATTTAGTATTTAAAGGGGTTTCATATTTTTGCAAATCGTAATCAATTTTTTGTTGAATTTTAAATATGTTGCCACGTGCATTGGACCACAGGGACCAGTAACAAATGCCTAATGTTTATTAAAAAAACAATTTGCTTTTATTGATATAGGATAATATGATAAAGGGGACCAACGAATGCTACAAGCAAAATGTAAACAAATGCAATAAAGTCGTTTTATTACGTGAAAACACTTCGTATCTGTACCATAAATGGCTGAAATTGTTCATAAGATATCAATCTTTGAATAACATACAACATTCACTGCTTTTCATGCTTTTTTAGAGTACAAGAACTGTGGATACAAAATGGCGACAAAATGGTAAACATAGAGGAAAGTAAAAAGTAGCTTTTGTTCTCAGATGATCTTGAGCGTTCGTCACTGCTTTCGTGTTGTAACTACCAGAATAAGAAGTGCATGTCTTTGTTTTTGCATTATGCCTATTCCCGTTGCGGCGTTCAGGCGTAACCGGGTTCCATGATTGACGTCGGGTAACCACGGAAATAACGGGAGGAAATGACGTCATTGTTTGTTTGGATGTGCGCTTGGTTTTTTCTACCTATGTCAAAAAATTGTTAAAAAACCGCTGACAGCGATCGTCAGTGTTTTTTTTATGTGAAAGAACTGTACTAAATAAAAGTTTGTTAACTTTATGTGCTGTGTTAATGTACCTGAATACAATACGCAGTGTTAACGTATTGACACGTGTTGTTTAAAACGTAGTTGGAAATACGACCATAATGATGATAATGTTCAGATGCATCGTATGTTCGGTATGCTCATAAATGTGTTATGGTTATGTTCTAAATAATCAAATAACCTACCTCAAGCATTAATCTTGAAAACTCTTCGTTGGACAAAAATGAAGGCTTCCAATCTACAGGTATTTCATGAACATGTGATTTCGCAGATATTTCTGAAAAGATAAATTTAACAAAAGTAAGAAAAATGCAGGAAATATTTGTATTATATGCTATAAACATTATCTAAGCATGTCCCACAGAAACAGCTACATTATCGACAAAATTAAACATCATAAAATTAAAACAACATTCAAATATTATGTACATTATCTTTCTGTAATCATGTTTTACACCATAAAGTACTGTACACACACGACAGCAGTTCGACAACATGTTGGGCATCTTGTTGCGGAATGTTTCCGAACTGTATACACTAACAACATTTTCGAGAACATGGCATTTCGGTAACATGTTGATGTCGAAAATGTTGTCAGTGTGTACAGTATCTATTTTTTTGTCGCTCAACTATACTTTTACCATTGTCTATATATATATTTTTTGGTTTTATTACCACTTTGTGGTGTTGTTCTGTGATATAGTTTTTAATTTTGTTCGTTCTGTGTTAATTTTTTTGTTTATCTATTTTATGTTTGTTTTACAGTTTTAGTTTTGTTTTGACATGTTTATTTTTATCGTGTTCTGGAGCTCCTTAATACATTTCATTTTGTCGCTCAACCCTTTTTGTATTGAACATTATTTTAAAATTGTGATAACATTGAAAATGTGTTATTATTGTATATGTGTGTATATATAAAATATGTAAGAAAGGTTTCAAACTGAAATTGATGACAGGTGTAGATATTGTAAAGGTGAAATAATATTTTTCATTAAATGTGATGTATGCAATTGGCAACGGTGAATTTTATTAATTGTATTGAACTGAATAAATATGTTTATAAAATGAAATGAAATTAATGGAGTTTTACCTCCTACTTTTCTGCACCTATATGGGCTAATTGGTTTTTTGTCCCATCCGAACGACTAGACGCTTTTCCATGTCAGCCCCTCCGACCTCAGGGGCCGCGGAGCGTTTCTGAAAGTGGGGGGGCCCTTGGATGAAAATTTTAAAAATCCAACTCTCACCCCCACCCCCACCACCAAAACTCCTCGGATTTCGGCCACTCAATTTTCAGATTCCAGAAATTATAAAAAAAATATTATAAAAATGACAAAAAATATTTTTTTTATAAAAAAAATAATTTAGCGGCCCCTGGTCACCTGACAAGGGGAAACCGGGTTGAAAAATCCGAAGGTATCATCTCGTCCCATGTCGGGATTGAACCCAGGACCTTCAGGCTAGCGAGCAAGCGTCTAACACACTGAGCCACCGCGGCTCCCAATATGTTTATAAAAGGGTGAGGGTTAGGTGTTTATTTGTATGTTCAAGTGGGCGAGGGGAATCTAGAAAAACAATTGTTGACTCTTACAATAAATGAAAATAATAATGTATTACACATCATAGTTGGGACCCTAGTTCAATCAGATTTGACACAGGGTTTCATCATTCATTTGATAGTAATTACACTTTTACTCAAAATATTGCCATCAGGTGTTTCGAAACCTCGAAAAAGAGTAAGAATAATAGACATTATCTCTATATAAAATGAAACCTCGACATGAAAATTCATCAACATACACAGAGTCGAAATGAAATGAATGGAGTTTTACGTCCTGCTTGTCTGCACCTATATTATGGGATACACAGGGTCGAAGTTGGGCTTCTAGTAAATTATAAAAAAAATGAGAAAAATGAAATGAAATGAATGGAGTTTTACGTCCTACTTTTCTGCACCTATATGGGCTAATTGAGGACGGGCAAACGCCATACTGTGTGCAATGAGGGAAATTTTGCCAGGACAGCGGCATTAGCCTGCTCTTATTTTCGATTTCCAACTGTCGAGGGATCTTTAACGTGCACAGCCAATAGCACACGGGGCCTCGGTTTATTGTCCCATCCGAACGACTAGACGCTTTTCCGTGTCAGCCCCTCCGACCTGCATCACTGACAGGGGGAAACCGGGTTGAAAATCCGAAGGCATCATCTCGACCCATGCCGGGATTGAACCCTGGACCTCCAGGTTAGCGAGCAAGCGTCTAACTCACTGAGCCACCGCGGCTCCCATAAAAAAAATGAGACGTAACATCCCCAATAATACAATCATCATTATCAAATGCATGAATTAGATATCAAGCAACGTAATTAATTAATTAATTAATTTAATGAATATTTTCTACGATACCAATGATAAGGTAGACACCCACCATAATGATAGACCACAAGCCAGATACCCCATCTTTTTTTTATATTTCCTTATGTCCGTTTACATCAGTGTAAAAATGGGTAAAATTCTACATTCATATTCCGCCTACAATAACTTTAAGAGCATATACCGCTAATCCTGAATCAATAATTAGTGACAAGCGAACGGATTGGTGAGTATTAATTACTATAGAATTTGTTAACTGGTAGTCAATCATAGGTGTGCAGATCATCGGGTTAACGGGTATTATTACATAGTAAATATTCTGTTCCCAACAAAAAGCGAGCGGATATCGGGGTTTCCGGAGTACCAGTGGACGGATAAACGCGGTTCCACTGTATATTGTTATCTTGTGGAATTAACCAATAACATTTGATGCGAGAAAATATTTCTTTTAGCAACTTCAGTACTAATAGATACTAACTGGCGCGGTCAATACATTTTTCTCACCATTAAATTTAATAGATACAAATTAATACCGAGAACATTGCTGAAAACATATTAAAAAAGGACGTCATATTTCGACCCACAACAAATAATTCAAAATGACAGAGCACAATCTATATACTTCATCTGCCTGAGTTAACTTCAAGTAAAGTGGTTCCTTAAAAAAAACCTGCAAGGCCAACACACAAATTCGACCAAAGGGCAATTCGAAATATAACATACCAATTACAGTACCACAAGCCACAATTTTAACAATTGCAGATCTACATGTAATAGATACCCAGCAACGCGATGTACCATCTGATGAATGTTTTCTACTATATCCAGGATAAGGTAGAACCCACCATAATGATAGACCACAAGTTAGATACCCCATCTGCTTCATAATCTCAAACAATGTCCGTAAAATACCGTTTAGAACAATGTTCTAGCATAATGAATTGCCAATAGATCATCCCGCTATAGGCCATTGGTATCGCAGAAAATGTAATAGATACCTAGCAACGTGATATCTGATGGGTATGGTCTACTCTATCCAGTAGAACCCACCATAATGATAGACCACAAGTTAGATACCCCATCTGCTTTATATTCTCCAACACTGTCCATAAAAAGCTAAAAGCCAACGTAAAATACCGTTTAGAACAATGTTCTAGCATAATGAATTGCCAATAGATCATCCCGCTATAGGTCTTTGGTATCACAGAAAATGTAGTAGATACCCAGCAACGTGATACACCATCTGATGGGTATGGTCTACTGTATCCAGGATAAAGTAGAACCCACCATAATGATAGACCACAAGTTAGATACCCCATCTGCTTAATATTCTCCCGTGCTAGTTACATTCCAAATTTAAAGAAGTAAAATCCAATATCGTATATTCTGTTCAATACCATATTAAGTGACAAATGCTGTTGTATCTTTATGCAAATGCCCACAACGTGATATACCATCTGATGGATATTTTCTACGATAGCCACCATCATAATGATAGACCACAAGTTAGATACCCCATCTGCTATACTCTTGTAGGCTAGTTATGGGAATTAACTCGTGGGGTGGGGTGGGGCGGCTCAATCATTTACCACTTTTTATTAATAGTGCTGAAACTATACATCGATGTGTCGTTATACGGCGTGTGTATGGCAAAACCCTTCATTCCATAAAAAAAGACTAGTTTTACAAGTCGTAGACAAGAACCACTCCTTTAATTATCATATTTCACAGTTATAAAGATAAATATTGTTTTTATCTATTATTTTACCCTATATCGTAATATGTATCTTTCACGATCTAAAAGTGATAACTCAACAAATTAGGAGTCAAATTTAAAATGTAATATGAAGAGTCATAATTGAAATTCGCCCTCTTCTCAACCAAATGCAGATCTACGTTTAAAAATGTTGGAGCTTGGTAGCTGACACGTCGACCTCCGCTTCTAATAGACAGATATATGTAGTAGATACCCAGCAACGTGATATACCATCTGATGGATATGGTCTACTGTATCCAGGATAAAGTAGAACCCACCATAATGATAGACCACAAGTTAGATACCCCATCTGCTCTGCTTTATATTCGCCCGTGCTGGTTACATTCCACGTCCTATAATTTGGAAGGTATTTTATTTTGGGATATTCGCTATACATCTTCACCAAATACAGATCTAGTTGTTTTAGATATCCAGCAACGTGATATACCATCTGATGGATATTTTATACGATAGCCACCATCATAATGATAGACCACAAGTTAGATACCCCATCTGCTTTATATTCTCTTATGCTGGTTACATTCCATTTTTAAAGAAGTAAAATCCAATATCGTATATTCTGTTCAATACCATAATATTAAGTGACATTCGCTGTATCTTTATGCAAATGCAGATCTATTGTATTAGATATCTAGCAACGTGATATACCATCTGATGGATATTTTATACAATAGCCACCATCATAATGATAGACCACAAGTTAGATACCCCATCTGCTTTACTCTCTCTCATGCTGGTTACATTCCACTTTTAAAGAAGTTAAATCCAATATCGTATATTCTGTTCAATACCATAATATTAAGTGACATTCGCTGTATCTTTATGCAAATGCAGATCTATTGTATTAGATATCTAGCAACGTGATATACCATCTGATGGATATTTTATACAATAGCCACCATCATAATGATAGACCACAAGCTAGATACCACATCTGCTTTACTCTTGTAGGCTAGTTATGGGAATTAACTCGGGGGGGGGGGGGGGGGGGGGTGCTCAATCATTTACCACTTTTTATTAATAGTGCTGAAACTATACATCGATGTGTCGTTATACGGCGTGTGTATGGCAAAACCCTTCATTCCATAAATAAAGACTAGTTTTACAAGTCGTAGACAAGAACCTCTCCTTTAATTATCATATTTCACAGTTATAAAGATAAATATTGTTTTTATCTATTATTTTACCCTATATCGTAATACGTATCTTTCACGATCTAAAAGTGATAAATCAACAAATTAGGAGTCAAATTTAAAATGTAATATTCAACGACATATGAAGAGTCATAATTAAAATTCGCCAACTTCTCAACCAAATGCAGATCTACGTTTAAAAATGTTGGAGCTTGGTAGCCGACACGTCAACTTCCGCTTCTAATAGACAGATATATGTAGTAGATACCCAGCAACGTGATACACCATCTGATGGGTATGGTCTACTCTATCCAGGATAAAGTAGGACCCACCATAATGATAGACCACAAGTTAGATACCCCATCTGCTTTACTCTCTCTCATGCTGGTTACATTCCACTTTTAAAGAAGTTAAATCCAATATCGTATATTCTGTTCAATACCATAATATTAAGTGACATTCGCTGTATCTTTATGCAAATGCAGATCTATTGTATTAGATATCTAGCAACGTGATATACCATCTGATGGATATTTTATACAATAGCCACCATCATAATGATAGACCACAAGCTAGATATCATATCTGCTTTTTTCTTGTAGAACATTATTTCAAATATTTTACGGACATTAAATATGAAAGGAAATTGGGCAGCTGAAAGTAGTTTGCAATGAGTACAATGTTGTATGCCAGGAAAATGGCTTTAGCCTCCAAAATAACAAGGATCTTCAAAATGCACAGTCTCTACCAGATTCTTTTGCCATTGACGCCCATCTGTCCTGCATCACTAACGAACAATCGGACTTGTAAATCCGAGATATTATCTCGACACAGACAGGATGTTCTCATCAAGAGGTAGATGTAATGAATACCTAGAAAATTTCATAACATATACATATGATAAAATCCGTACAAGCAAAACAATTCCGTTAGTAAAAATCTCGTCCAGATCATGATAAAATCGGGCGCAATGGCTGTATATTATTGGACTTCCCATTTGAGAATTGTACCATCAGGTGTTTCGAAAAGAGTAAGCATGGTTTGCTTCGCACGCGACACCCCCTACCCCCCATTACTATACAGGTTAAAATCATCAGGTGCATCCAGACCAATCCATGCCTGACTAATAACAATGACATACAACACTGTATGCATACCTAATAACAATGACATACAACACTGTATGCGTACCTAATAACAATGACATACAACACTGTATGCATACCTAATAACAATGACATACAACACTGTATGCATACCTAATAACAATGACATACAACTAATAACAATGACATACAACACTGTATGCATACCTAATAACAATGACATACAACACTGTATGCATACCTAATAACAATGACATACAACACTGTATGCATACCTAATAACAATGACATACAACTAATAACAATGACATACAATACTGTATGCATACCTAATAACAATGACATACAACACTGTATGCATACCTAATAACAATGACATACAACTAATAACAATGACATACAATACTGTATGCATACCTAATAACAATGACATACAACTAATAACAATGACATACAATACTGTATGCATACCTAATAACAATGACATACAATACTGTATGCATACCTAATAACAATGACATACAACTAATAACAATGACATACAATACTGTATGCATACCTAATAACAATGACATACAACACTGTATGCATACCTAATAACAATGACATACAACTAATAACAATGACATACAATACTGTATGCATACCTAATAACAATGACATACAATACTGTATGCATACCTAATAACAATGACATACAACTAATAACAATGACATACAATACTGTATGCATACCTAATAACAATGACATACAACTAATAACAATGACATACAACACTGTATGCATACCTAATAACAATGACATACAACTAATAACAATGACATACCACACTGTATGCATACCTAATAACAATGACATACAACACTGTATGCATACCTAATAACAATGACATACCACACTGTATGCATACCTAATAACAATGACATACAACACTGCATGCGTTCCTAATAACAATGACATACACCACTGTATGCATACCTAATAACAATGACATACAACTAATAACAATGACATACAACTAATAACAATGACATACAACACTGTATGCATACCTAATAACAATGACATACATCACTGTATGCATACCTAATAACAATGACATACAACTAATAACAATGACATACAACACTCTAATACCTCATACAGTTATATAAAAATCCGTTTAATCCAAACAATTCCGTTAATCAATAAATGTGTCAATAAAGCCTGCTTAAGCAAAGTCAAAACATCTTGCCAGAAAATCTTCATAAATCGAAAAAGCCCTGGCATGGCGAACGAGTTATGAAACATACATGTCATAATCTAGTGAATGAGGTATGTTACTGCACATAATGAAAAAATCAACAATTAAAAAAATCAAAGTTGGCACGTTTGTCAAAAAAGTCGGACATAAAAATTGTGGTTGTATACAATTTCGAGCATAAAAATGTCCAAGAAGCGCTTTGAGAATAGACTTTAGTGACCAAACGTTATATTGAGAATGCTAGATGTTTATTGCCTTGGGTCTTTTTTCTCTTGCTATGACAACGAGGGTCAGACAGAGAAATGATATTAGTTTACTCTTTTTTGATTTTGAACTGTCAATGCTTTGAAAAAATATTTATATTGAATGGTCATCTAGAATTTTCCCCTAAAATTAGTTGACATTATAATATGTGACAATGACATACCTGTGACGGCAATAAGTGTCATATTTTTATATTGAATTACAAGAATTGAAAACTACAAATATACATACAAATATAGGGTTATTAATCAGCATCCAATGAAATAACTCGACTTTAAGTAAGAATTATGTGTGGTATATAAAATATCAAGTATTCATTATTATTTGTAGACCTGTAGCAACTGTAAATGGCTCAGTTGATTTGATCTGAATTCTCTTAACTTTTAATCAGTCAATGAGTTGTGTTGATCACTATTAACTGAACTATTATTTGAAAATAAAAAACTGAAACAACATACGACAAACGGAGTATTACTGGTACAAATCAGAGAGTAATGTTCATCATTTTCGAGGTTTTAGGCCTTGAATATATATTAACAGCCTTCAGAACAATCGCACAATCCCTTCAATTATACCCCTACCCATACATTTATCGTTCGTTTTCTGTATATTTTTTTTTAATATTGAAATATATTTTTTTTTTATATAATATATAATATTTACATTTTATTGTCACGCGCTACAGTGAACCCTTGTGAAAATTTTGCATTCATTTACCGATGACCGCCAAACTCTAGAGTGATCTCCCGTGACGTCGCTAAACGAAATCTTCCCTGACAACGCTGATTGCGGCGTATGAATGTAAATATAAGGATTGAATGTTTATCATGTGAAAATTCGGCGTTCATCACCCAATGAACGCAAAAAAATCTGCATTCAATCCTAAAATATTGAAATATATTTTTTTTAATATATATGGTATAGTCTCACTAAAATACGAATCGCATTTTTTTTACTTTCAAACGCTGATAATTATGAATACACATGGATTTGAAGGCTTTAATTTCGAGGGTAGAGTTGTGAGCATTATTACGGGCTTGAGTAACTAAATAAAAAATGCCAGGTTCTGAGAACGTATTCATAATTGGTTAATGATTACGTCACAAATTCAAATACATGTATGTGAGTTAATATTTTCATAATAAAAAGTGGTATTTGATATTGGTGCTACAGAACCACATTATTATTGACCCTTTTTTACAATAATCATCATTAACAGTGACCCAAAGCTACAGAATCACCAATCGCATTGACTATATGCTTTAGAACCATCACCAATATTGACCATTATGCTACATCACTAACAGTGGCCTAAAAGTACAGACCATCACAAACATTGACCCCAAAGCAATAATATTTATTTTTCATGGGCCTAATTCTTCATCAAAATTGTCTTTGTGCATAAAAGCGATAACCAACATAGAACCCATGCCACCACCCAACCAGCTATAGAGACATCACTAGTATTTACTTCATGCTTCAAAACCATCACCAACATTGACCTCATGCTACAGAACCATCACCAACATTGACCTCATGCTACAGAACCATCACCAACATTGACCGCATGCTACAGAACCATCACCAACATTGACCTCATGCTACAGAACCATCACCAACATTGACATCATGCTACAGAACCATCACCAACATTGACCTCATGCTACAGAACCATCACCAACATTGACCTCATGCTACAGAACCATCACCAACATTGACCGCATGCTACAGAACCATCACCAACATTGACCGCATGCTACAGAACCATCGCCTACATTGACCGCATGCTACAGAACCATCACCAACATTGACCTCATGCTACAGAACCATCACCAACATTGACCTCATGCTACATCACCAACATTGACCGCATGCTACAGAACCATCACCAACATTGACCGCATGCTACAGAACCATCACCAACATTGACCTCATGCTACAGAACCATCACCAACATTGACAGCATGCTACAGAACCATCACCAACATTGACCGCATGCTACAGAACCATCACCTACATTGACCGCATGCTACATCACCAACATTGACCGCATGCTACATAACCATCACCAACATTGACATCATAATAATAATACTAATATAATATAATATTTATTTTTCATGGGCCTAATTCTTCATCAAAATTGTCTTTGTGCATTAAAGAGATAACCAACATAGAACCCATGCCACCACCCAACCAGCTATAGAGACATCACTAGCATTTACTTCATGCTTCAAAACCAAAACCAACACTGACCTTATTCTATAGAACCATTACCTTTATTGACCTCATACTATAGAATCATAAATTTATTAATGACCTCATGCTTGATTGCCATCACAAACAATGACCACATGTTAGAGAACCATCGACAGTATTGACATCCTGCTACCAAACCATCACCTTTAAATTGACCTCATCCTATAGAACCCTCACCAGCATTGCTCCCATTCTACAAAACCAACACCAACATTGACCGCATGTTACATAATCATAACCAGTATTGACCTTATGCTACCGAACCATCACCAACATCGACCCCGTGCAACAGAACCACTACAACCATGATACCAACAAACAGAGCCATCACCACAATGGTATCAAGCTACAGAACCATCAACTACATTGACTCCATGCTATAACACCATCACCAACATTGAATCCATGCTACAAAAAATGCTCACATCACCATTACCATTGACCTCATGATGCACATCTATCACACACATTGACCCAATGATAGGAACCATCATCAACATTGACCCAATTCTACAGAACCATCACCAACATTGAGATTTTACCATCAATGGCCTCAATTTACAGAACGACCCCTAACATTTGCCTCATGCTTCAGAACCATCATTAACGTTGACATCATGCTACAAAACCATCACCAACATTGACCCCATGCTACAAAACCATCACCAACATTGACCCCATGCTACAAAACCATCACCAACATTGACCCCATGCTACAAAACCATCACCAACATTGACCCCATGCTACAAAACCATCACCAACATTGACACATGCTATAAAAACATCACCATCCTTAACCACATGCTACAAAACCATCACCATCATTGACCTCATGCTACAAAAACCATCACCAACATTGACCTCATGCTACAAAAACCATCACCAACATTGACCTCATGCAACAAAAACCATCACCAACCTTGACCTCATGCTAAAGAACCATCACCAACCTTGACCTCATACTATAATAAACCATCACCAAATGATATGCTACAGAACAATCACCGACATTGACCTCATGCTATAGAATATTCATCAACATTGAACACATGCTATAACACCGTTTACAATAATTATCAACTTCATGGACATAAACCCACTCAACTACTGTCCTCATACTAGATTCTCAGTATTACTACATACTAAAACCCACTCAACCACTGTCCTCATGCTAGATTCCTAATATTACTACTTACTAAAACCCATTCAACTACTGTCCTCATGCTAGATTCCTAATATTACTACATACTAAAACCCACTCAACTACTGTCCTCATGCTAGATTCCCAATATTACTACATACTAAAACCCACTCAACCACTGTCCTCATGCTAGATTCCCAATATTACCACATACTAAAACCAACTCAACTACTGTCTTCATGCTAGATTCCTAATATTACTACATACTAAAACCCACTCAACTACTGTCCTCATGCTAGATTCCCAATATTACCACATACTAAAACCTACTCAACTACTGTCTTCATGCTAGATTCCCAATATTACTACATACTAAAACCCACTCAATTACTGTCCTCATGCTAGATTCCCAATATTACTACATACTAAAACCCACTCAACTACTGTCTTCATGCTAGATTCCCAATATTACTACATACTAAAACCCACTCAATTACTGTCCTCATGCTAGATTCCCAATATTACTACATACTAAAACCCACTCAACTACTGCCCTCGTGCTAGATTCCTAATATTACTACACACTTAAACCCACTCAACTACTGTCCTCGTGCTAGATTCCCAATATTACTACATACTAAAACCCACTCAACTACTGTCTTCATACTAGATTCCCAATATTACTACATACTAAAACCCACTCAATTACTGTCCTCATGCTAGATTCCCAATATTACTACATACTAAAACCCACTCAACCACTGTCCTCATGCTAGATTCCCAATATTACTACATACTAAAACCCACTCAACCACTGTCCTCATGCTAGATTCCCAATATTACTACATACTACAACCCACTCAACCACTGTCCTCATGCTAGATTCCCAATATTACTACATACTAAAACCCACTCAACCACTTCCCTCATGCTAGATTCCTAATATTACTACATACTAAAACCCACTCAACTACTGTCCTCATGCTAGATTCCTAATATTACCACATACTAAAACCCACTCAACTACTGTCCTCATGCTAGATTCCCAATATTACTACATACTAAAACCACTCAACTACTGTCCTCATGCTAGATTCCCAATATTACTACATACTAAACACACTCAACTACTGTCCTCATGCTAGATTCCCAATATTACTACATACTAAAACCCACTCAACCACTTCCCTCATGCTAGATTCCTAATATTACTACATACTAAAACCCACTCAACCACTGTCCTCATGCTAGATTCCCAATATTACTACATACTAAAACCCACTCAACTACTGTCTTCATGCTAGATTCCCAATATTACTACATACTAAAACCCACTCAACCACTGTCCTCATGCTAGATTCCTAATATTACTACATACTAAAACCTACTCAACAACTGTCCTCATGCTAGATTCCTAATATTACTACATACTAAAACCACTCAACCACTGCCTTCATGCTAGATTCCTAATATTACTACATACTAAAACCTACTCAACTACTGTCCTCATGCTAGATTCCTAATATTACTACATACTAAAACCCACTCAACCACTGTCCTCATGCTAGATTCCTAATATTACTACATACTAAAACCCACTCAACTACTGTCCTCATGCTAGATTCCCAATATTACTACATACTAAAACCCACTCAACTACTGTCTTCATACTAGATTCCTAATATTACTACATACTAAAACCCACTCAACTACTGTCTTCATACTAGATTCCCAATATTACTACATACTAAAACCCACTCAACCACTGCCCTCATATTAGATTCCCAATATTACTACATACTAAAACCCACTCAACTACTGTCCTCTTGCTAGGTTCCCAATATTACTACATACTAAAACCCACTCAACTACTGTCCTCATGCTAGATTCCCAATATTACTACATACTAAAACCCACTCAACCACTACCCTCATGCTAGATTCCCAATATTACTACATACTAAAACCCACTCAACTACTGTCTTCATGCTAGATTCCTAATATTACTACACACTTAAACCCACTCAACTACTGTCCTCATGCTAGATTCCCAATATTACCACATACCAAAACCCTCTCAACCACTGTCCTCATGCTAGATTCCTAATATTACCACATACTAAAACCCACTCAACCACTGTCCTCATGCTAGATTCCTAATATTACTACATACTAAAACCCACTCAACTACTGTCCTCATGCTAGATTCCTAATATTACTACATACTAAAACCCACTCAACCACTGTCCTCATGCTAGATTCCTAATATTACTACATACTAAAACCCACTCAACCACTGTCCTCATGCTAGATTCCTAATATTACTACATACTAAAACCCACTCAACCACTGTCCTCATGCTAGATTCCCAATATTACTACATACCAAAACCCTCTCAACCACTGTCCTCATGCTAGATTCCTAATATTACCACATACTAAAACCCACTCAACCACTGTCCTCATGCTAGATTCCTAATATTACTACATACTAAAACCCACTCAACTACTGTCCTCATGCTAGATTCCTAATATTACTACATACTAAAACCCACTCAACCACTGTCCTCATGCTAGATTCCTAATATTACTACATACTAAAACCCACTCAACCACTGTCCTCATGCTAGATTCCCAATATTACTACATACTAAAACCCACTCAACTACTGCCCTCATGCTAGATTCCTAATATTACTACATACTAAAACCCACTCAACTACTGTCCTCATGCTAGATTCCCAATATTACCACATACCAAAACCCTCTCAACCACTGTCCTCATGCTAGATTCCCAATATTAATACATACTAAAACCCACTCAACTACTGTCCTCATACTAGATTCCCAATATTACTACATACTAAAACCCACTCAACCACTGTCCTCATGCTAGATTCCTAATATTACTACATACTAAAACCCACTCAACCTTTAACCTCATGCTAGATTCCTAATATTACTACATACTAAAACCCACTCAACTACTGTCCTCATGCTAGATTCCCAATATAACTACATACTAAAACCCACTCAACCACTGTCCTCATGCTAGATTCCTAATATTACTACATACTAAAACCCACTCAACTACTGTCCTCATGCTAGATTCCTAATATTACTACATAATAAAACCCACTCAACCTTTAACCTCATGCTAGATTCCCAATATTACTACATACTAAAAAACCACTCAACTACTGTCCTCATGCTAGATTCCCAATATTACTACATACTAAACACCCACTCAACTACTGTCCTCATACTAGATTCCTAATATTACTACATACTAAACACCCACTCAACTACTGTCCTCATGCTAGATTCCCAATATTACTACATACTAAAACCTACTCAACTACTGTCCTCATACTAGATTCCCAATATTACTACATACTAAAACCCACTTAACTACTGTCCTCGTGCTAGATTCCCAATATTACTACATACTAAAACCCACTCAACCACTGTCCTCATGCTAGATTCCCAATATTACTACATACTAAAACCTACTCAACTACTGTCCTCATGCTAGATTCCCAATATTACTACATACTAAAACCCACTCAACCACTGTCCTCATGCTAGATTCCTAATATTACTACATACTAAAACCCACTCAACTACTGTCCTCATGCTAGATTCCTAATATTACTACATACTAAAACCCACTCAACCACTGCCCTCATGCTAGATTCCCAATATTACCACATACCAAAACCCTCTCAACCACTGTCCTCATGCTAGATTCCCAATATTACTACATACTAAAACCCACTCAACCACTGTCCTCATGCTAGATTCCCAATATTACTACATACTAAAACCCACTCAACCACTGTCCTCATGCTATATACATCGCACTACCCTGACTACATGCTATATACCTCTCACTACCCTGACCACGTGCTATATACACCTCACTGACCACATGCTATATACCTCTCACTACCCTGACCACATGCTATATACATCTCACTACCCTGACCACATGCTATATACCTCTCACTACCCTGACCACATGCTATATACATCTCAATACCCTGACCACATACTATATACCTCTCACTACCCTGACCACATGTTATATACCTCTCACTACCCTGACCACGTGCTATATACACCTCACTGACCACATGCTATATACCTCTCACTACCCTGACCACATGCTATATACATCTCACTACCCTGACCACATGCTATATACCTCTCACTACCCTGACCACATGCTATATAAATCTCAATACCCTGACCACATACTATATACATCTCACTACCCTGACTACATGATATATTCACCTCACTACTCTGACCACATGCTATATACCTCTCACTACCCTGACCACATACTATATACCTCTCACTACCCTGACCACATGTTATATACATCTCACTACCCTGACCACATGCTACATATACCTCTCACTACCCTGACCACATGATGTATACACGTCACTACCCTGACCACATGCTATATACCTCTCACTACCCTGACTACATGCTATATACCTCTCACTACCCTGACCACATGTTATATACATCGCACTACCCTGACCACATGCTATATACCTCTCACTACCCTGATAACATGCTATATACCTCTCACTACCCTGACCACATGCTATATACCTCTCACTACCCTGACTACATGCTATATACCTCTCACTACCCTGACCACATGTTATATACATCTCACTACCCGGACCGCATGCTATATACATCTCACTACCCTGACCACATTCTATATACCTCTCACTACCCTGACCACATGCTATATACCTCTCACTACCCTGACCACATGTTATATACCTCTCACTACCCTGACTACATGCTATATACCTCTCACTACCCTGACTACATGTTATATACCTCTCAATACCCTGACCACATGCTATATACATCTCACTACCCTGACCACATGCTATATACCTCTCACTACCCTGACCACATGCTATATACCTCTCACTACCCTGACTACATGTTATATACCTCTCACTACCCTGACCACATTCTATATATCTCTCACTACCCTGACCACATGCTATATACCTCTCACTACCCTGACTACATGCTATATACCTCTCACTAACCTGACCACATACTATATACATCTCACTACCCTGACCACATGCTATATACCTCTCACTACCCTGACTACATGCTATATACCTCTCACTACCCTGACCACATGATGTATACACCTCACTACCCTGACCACATGTTATATACCTCTCACTACCCTGAACATGCTATATACCTCTCACTACCCTGACCACATGCTATATACATCTCACTACCCTGACTACATGCTATATACATCTCACTACCCTGACTACATGCTATATACATCTCACTACCCTGACCACATTCTATATATCTCTCACTACCCTGACCACATGCTATATACCTCTCACTACCCTGACCACATGCTATATACCTCTCACTACCTTGACTACATGATATATACATATCACTGCCCTGACCACATGCTATATACCTCTCACTACCCTGACCACATGCTATATACCTCTCACTACCCTGACTACATGATATACCCTCTCACTACCCTGACCACATGCTATATACCTCTCACTACCTGGACCACATGCTATATACACCTCACTACCTTGACCACATGCTATATACATCTCACTACCTTGACCACATGTTATATACATCTCACTACCCTGACTACATGTTATATACATCTCACTACCCTGACTACATGATATATACACGTCACTACCCTGACCACATGCTATATACCTCTCACTACCCTGACCACATGCTATATACCTCTCACTACCCTGACCTCATGCTATATACATGTCACTACCCTGACCACATGCTATATACCTCTTACTACCCTGAACATGCTATATACCTCTCACTACCCTGACCACATGCTATATACCTCTCACTACCCTGACCACATGCTATATTATACATCTCACTACCCTGACTACATGCTATATACATCTCACTACCCTGACCACATGCTATATACCTCTCACTACCCTGACTACATGTTATATACCTCTCACTACCCTGACCACATGTTATATACATCTCACTACCCTGACCACATACTATATACATCTCACTACCCTGACCACTTGTTATATACATCTCACTACCCTGACTACATGCTATATACCTCTCACTACCCTGACTACATGCTATATACACCTCACTGACCACTTGTTATATACATCTCACTACCCTGACCACATGCTATATACCTCTCACTACCCTGACTACATGCTATATACCTCTCACTACCCTACCACATGCTATATACATCTCACTACCCTGACCACTTGTTATATACATCTCACTACCCTGACCACATGCTATATACCTCTCACTACCCTGACTACATGCTATATACATCTCACTACCCTGACCACATGCTATATACCTCTCACTACCCTGACTACATGTTATATACCTCTCACTACCCTGACCACATGTTATATACATCTCACTACCCTGACCACATACTATATACATCTCACTACCCTGACAACATACTATATACCTCTCACTACCCTGACTACATGTTATATACCTCTCACTACCCTGACCACATGTTATATACATCTCACTACCCTGACCACATACTATATACATCTCACTACCCTGACCACTTGTTATATACATCTCACTACCCTGACCACATGCTATATACATCTCACTACCCTGACCACATGCTATATACCTCTCACTACCCTGACCACATGCTATATACATCTCACTACCCTGACCACATGCTATATACATCTCACTACCCTGACCACATGCTATATACCTCCCACTAACCTGACCACATGCTATATACACCTCAATACCCTAACCACATGCTATATACCTCTCACTACCCTGACTACATGCTATATACCTCTCACTACCCTGACCACATGCTATATACATCTTACTACCCTGACCACATGCTATATACATCTCACTACCCTGACCACATGCTATATACATCTCACTACCCTGACTACATGCTATATACCTCATCTCACTACCCTGACCACATGCTATATACCTCTCACTACCCTGACCACATGCTATATACCTCTCACTACCCTGACCACATGCTATATACACCTCACTACCCTGATTACAAGCTATATACCTCTCACTACCCTGTCCACATGTTATATATACCTCACTACCCTGACCACATGCTATATACCTCTCACTACCCTGACCACATGCTATATACACCTCACTGACCACATGCTATATACATCTCACTACCCTGACTACATGTTATATACATCTCAATACATGCTATATACCTCTCACTACCCTGACCACATACTATATACCTCTCACTACCCTGACCACATGCTATATACCTCTCACTACCCTGACCACATGCTATATACCTCTCACTACCCTGACCACATGCTATATACATCTCACTACCCTGACCACATGCTATATACCTCTCACTACCCTGACCACATGCTATATACCTCTCACTACCCTGACCACATGTTATATCTCTCTCATTACCCTGTATACGTTATCTCACTACACATGCTATATTCAATTTAGTACACCGACTATATGCTATATACGCCCTCTCCACCACTACCACTAAGCAACATACGCCGACAGATATATTATACAAGTATATACCAACACTAGCAACCCCATGTCAAGACAACCAAAATTAATGTCAATAGATATCAACACATGCTGATACTGTCACATTTAAAAAACCCAAGCTGCTACTATCCTTTTTTAAAACCTCGTGCTGATAATGTCACCTTCAAAATCTCCATGCTGATACCTCCAAAAACATCATGCTGATACCTCCACCACCAAAAACATCATGCTGATACTTCCACCACCAAAATCAACATGCTGATACCTCCAACACCAAAATCAACATGCTCATACCTCCACCACCAAAATCAACATGCTGATACCTTCACCACCAAAATCAACATGCTCATACCTCCACCACCAAAATCAACATGCTGATACCTTCACCACTAAAATCAACATGCTGATACTTCCACCACTAAAATCAACATGCTGATACCTTCACCACCAAAATCAACAAGCTGATACTTTCACCACTAAAATCAACATGCTGATACCTTCACCACCAAAATCAACATGCTGATACCTCCACCACCAAAATCAACATGCTCATACCTTCACCACCAAAATCAACATGCTGATACCTTCACCACCAAAATCAACATGCTGATACCTTCACCACCAAAATCAACAAGCTGATACTTCCACCACTAAAATCAACATGCTGATACCTCCACCACTAAAATCAACATGCTGATACCTCCACCACCAAAATCAACATGCTGATACCTTCACCACCAAAATCAACAAGCTGATACTTCCACCACTAAAATCAACATGCTGATACCTTCACCACCAAAATCAACAAGCTGATACCTCCACCACCAAAATCAACATGCTGATACCTCCACGACCAAAATCACCATGCTGATACCTTCACCACCAAAATCAACTAGCTGATACTTCCACCACTAAAATCAACATGCTGATACCTTCACCACCAAAATCAACATGCTGATACCTCCACCACCAAAATCAACATGCTCATACCTCCACCATCAAAATCAACATGCTGATATCTTCACCACGAAAATCAACATTCTAATACCTCCACCCTCAAAATCAATATGCTGATACCTTCACCACGAAAATCAACATGCTGATACCTCCACCACCAAAACAACAAGCTGATACTTCCACAGTCAAAATCATCATGCTGATACCTCCACCAACAAAATCATCATGCTGATATCTCCACCACCAAAATCAAAATGCTGATACTTCCACCACCAAAATCAACATGCTGATACTTCCACCATCAAAATCAACATGCTGATACTTCCACCACCAAAATCAACAAGCTGATACTTCCACAGTCAAAGTCAACAAGCTAATACCTCCACCAGCAAAATCAACATGCTGATACTTCCACCATCAAAATCAACATGCTTATTCTTTCACAGTCAAAGTCAACAAGCTAATACCTCCACCAGCAAAATCAACATGCTGATACTTTCACCATCAAAATCAACATGCTTATTCTTTCACAGTCAAAGTCAACAAGCTAAAACCTCCACCACCAAAATCACCATGCTGATACCTCCACTACCAAAACCAACATGCTGATACTTCCACCACCAAAATCATCATGCTGATACTTCCACAACCACAAACATCATGCTAATACTTCCACAACCAAAATCAAGATGCTGATACTTCCACCATCAAATCTATTTTCTGATACTTCCACAGTCAAAATCAACATGCTGATACCTCCACTACAAAACAACATGCTGATACTTCCACCACCAAAATCATCATGCTGATACTTCCACAACAACAAACATCATGCTAATACTTCCACAACCAAAATCAAGATGCTGATACTTCCACCATCAAAATCTATTTTCTGATACTTCCACAGTCAAAATCAACATGCTGATACCTCCACAGTCAAAATCAACATGCTGTCACCTTTAAAACCCAATGCTGATAGCTCCGCCAGCAAACTCAACATGCTGATATTTCCACCATAAAAATCAACATGCTGATACTTCCACCACCAAAATCAACAAGCTGATACTTCCACAGTCAAAGTCAACAAGCTAATACCTCCACCACCAAAATCAATATGCTGATACCTCCACTACCAAAACCAACATGCTGATACTTCCACCACCAAAATCATCATGCTGATACTTCCACAACCACAAACATCATGCTAATACTTCCACAACCAAAATCAAGATGCTGATACTTCCACCATCAAAATCTATTTTCTGATTATTCCACCATAAAAATCAACATGCTGATACCTCCACAGTCAAAATCAACATGCTGTCACCTTTAAAAACCCAATGCTGATAGCTCCGCCACCAAACTCAACATGCTGATACTTCCACCATAAAAATCAACATGCTGATACTTCCACAGTCAACGTCAACAAGCTAATACCTCCACCACCAAAATCAACATGCTGATACCTCCACTACCAAAACCAACATGCTGATACCTCCACCACCAAAAACATCATGCTGATATCTCCACCATCAAAATCAACAAGCTGATACCTTCATTATCAAAATCAACATGCTGATACTTCCACCACCAAAATCAACATGCTGATACTTCCACCATCAAAATCAACATGCTTATTCTTTCACAGTCAAAGTCAACAAGCTAAAACCTCCACCACCAAAATCACCATGCTGATACCTCCACTACCAAAACCAACATGCTGATACTTCCACCACCAAAATCATCATGCTGATACTTCCACAACCACAAACATCATGCTAATACTTCCACAACCAAAATCAAGATGCTGATACTTCCACCATCAAATCTATTTTCTGATACTTCCACAGTCAAAATCAACATGCTGATACCTCCACTACAAAACAACATGCTGATACCTCCACTACCAAAACCAACATGCTGATACCTCCACCACCAAAAACATCATGCTGATATCTCCACCATCAAAATCAACAAGCTGATACCTTCATTATCAAAATCAACATGCTGATACTTCCACCACCAAAATCAACATGCTGATACTTCCACCATCAAAATCAACATGCTTATTCTTTCACAGTCAAAGTCAACAAGCTAAAACCTCCACCACCAAAATCACCATGCTGATACCTCCACTACCAAAACCAACATGCTGATACTTCCACCACCAAAATCATCATGCTGATACTTCCACAACCACAAACATCATGCTAATACTTCCACAACCAAAATCAAGATGCTGATACTTCCACCATCAAATCTATTTTCTGATACTTCCACAGTCAAAATCAACATGCTGATACCTCCACTACAAAACAACATGCTGATACTTCCACCACCAAAATCATCATGCTGATACTTCCACAACAACAAACATCATGCTAATACTTCCACAACCAAAATCAAGATGCTGATACTTCCACCATCAAAATCTATTTTCTGATACTTTCACAGTCAAAATCAACATGCTGATACCTCCACAGTCAAAATCAACATGCTGTCACCTTTAAAACCCAATGCTGATAGCTCCGCCAGCAAACTCAACATGCTGATATTTCCACCATAAAAATCAACATGCTGATACTTCCACCACCAAAATCAACAAGCTGATACTTCCACAGTCAAAGTCAACAAGCTAATACCTCCACCACCAAAATCAACATGCTGATACCTCCACTACCAAAACCAACATGCTGATACTTCCACCACCAAAATCATCATGCTGATACTTCCACAACCACAAACATCATGCTAATACTTCCACAACCAAAATCAAGATGCTGATACTTCCACCATCAAAATCTATTTTCTGATTATTCCACCATAAAAATCAACATGCTGATACCTCCACAGTCAAAATCAACATGCTGTCACCTTTAAAAACCCAATGCTGATAGCTCCGCCACCAAACTCAACATGCTGATACTTCCACCATAAAAATCAACATGCTGATACTTCCACAGTCAACGTCAACAAGCTAATACCTCCACCACCAAAATCAACATGCTGATACCTTCACTACCAAAACCAACATGCTGATACTTCCACCACCTAAATCATCATGCTGATACTTCCACAACCACAAACATCATGCTAATATTTCCACCATAAAAATCAACATGCTGATACCTCCACAGTCAAAATCAACATGCTGTCACCTTTAAAAACCCAATGCTGATAGCTCCGCCACCACAAAACATCATGCCGATACCTTCACCACCAAAAACATCATGCTGATACTTCCACTACCAAAATCATCATGCTGATACTTCCCCCACCAAAAAAATCATGCTGATACTTCCACCACCAAAGTCAACATGCTCATTCTATAAACACCAAAATCAACATGCTAATACCTCCACCATCAAAATCAACAAGCTGATACCTCCACCACGAAAATCAACATGCTGATACCTCCACCACCAAAATCAACATGCTGATACCTCCACCACCAAAATCAACATGCTGATACCACCACCATCAAAATCACCATGCTGATACCTCCACCACCAAAATCAACATGCTGATACTTCAACCATCAAAATCAACATGCTGATACCCCCACCAGCAAAATCAACATGCTGATACTTCCACCATCAAAATCAACATGCTGATACTTCCACCATCAAAATCAACATGCTGATACTTCCACCGTCAAAATCAACATGCTAATACCTACACCATCAAAATCAACAAGCTGATACCTCCACCACGAAAATCAACATGCTGATACCTCCACCACAAATAAAACAAGCTGATACTTCCACAGTCAAAATCATCATGCTGATATCTCCACCACCAAAATCATCATGCTGATATCTCCACCACCAAAATCAACATGCTGATACCTCCACCACCAAAATCAACATGCTGATACCTCCACCACCAAAATCAACATACTGATACCTCCACTATCAAAATCAACATGCTGATACTTCCACCACCAAAATCAACATGCTGAAACCTCCACCACCAAAATCAACAAGCTGATACCCCCACCACCAAAATCAACATGCTGATACCTCCACCGTCAAAATCAACATGCTGATACCTCCACCATCAAAATCAACATACTGATACCTCCACCATCAAAATCAACATGCTGATACCTCCACCACCAAAATCAACAAGCTGATACCTCCACCACCAAAATCAACAAGCTGATACCTCCACCACCAAAATCAACATGCTGATACTTCCACCGCCAAAATCAACATGCTGATACCTCCACCACCAAAATCGACATGCTGATACTTTCACCATCAAAATCAACAAGCTGGTACTTCAACTATCAAAATCAACATGCTGATACCTCCACTCCACCACCAAAATCAACAAGCTGATACCTCCACCACCAAAATCAACATGCTGATACTTCCACCACCAAAATCAACATGCTGATACCTCCACCACCAAAATCAACATGCTGATACTTTCACCATCAAAATCAACAAGCTGGTACTTCCACTATCAAAATCAACATGCTGATACCTCCACTACCAAAATCAACATGCTGATACTTCCACAGTCAAAGTCAACATACTCTAACCTTCAAAGACCCAATGCTGATACCTCCACCATCAAAATCATCATGCTGATACCTTCACCACCAAAATCAACATTCTGATACTTTCACTTTCAAAATCAACATGCTGATACCTCCACTACCAAAATCAACATGCTGATTTCCACCACAAAAAACCAACATTCTGATACCTCCACCACCAAAATCAACATGCTGATACTTTCACTTTCAAAATCAACATGCTGATACTTCCACCACCAAAATCAACATGCTGATACCTCCATATTATAAAACCTCATGCTGATACCTCCACTACCAAAATCAACATGCTGATACCTCCACTACCAAAATCAACATACTGATACTTTCACCATCAAAATCAACATGCTGATACCTCCACCAACAAAATTAACATGCTGATACTTTCACCATCAAAATCAACATGCTGATACCTCCACCACCAAAATCAACATGCTGATACCTCCACCACCAAAACCAACAAGCTGATACCTCCACCACCAAAATCAACATGCTGATACTTCCGCCATCAAAACCAACATGCTGATACCTCCACCATCAAAATCAACATGCTGATACTTTCACCATCAAAATCAACAAGCTGATACTTCCACTATCAAAATCAACATGCTGATACCTCCACTACCAAAATCAACATGCTGATACTTCCACAGTCAAAGTCAACATACTGTCACCTTCAAACACCCAATGCTGATACCTCCACCATCAAAATCAACATGCTGATACCTCCACTACCAAAATCAACATGCTGATACCTCCACCACCAAAATCAACATGCTGATACCTCCACTACCAAAATCAACTGCTACTACCCCCTTATGCAACCACATGCTGCTACTACCCCCTTATGTAATCACATCTTGCTATCACCTTATATAACCACATGCTGCTACTACCCTCTTATGTAACCACATCTTGCTATCACCTTATGTAACTACATACTGCTACTACCCCCTTATGCAACCACCTTTTGCTATCACCATATATAACCACATACTGCTACTATCCCCTATTGCAACAACATTTTGATATCACCGTATATAACTACATGCTGCTACTACCCCCTTATGCAACAACATTTTGATATCACCATATATAACTACATGCAGCTACTACCCCTTATGTAACCATATTTTGCTATCACCATATATAACCACATGCTGCTACTATCCCTTATGCAATCACATCTTGCTATCACCTTATATAATCACATGCTACTACTACCTCCTTATGCAACCACATTTGGCTATCACCTTATATAACTACATGCTACTACTACCTCCTTATGCAACCACATCTTGCTTTCACCTTATATAACCACATACTAATACTACCCCCTTATGCAACCACAATTCGCTATCACCTTATATAACCACATGCTTTTACTACCTCCTTATGCAACCACATCTTGCTATCACCTTACATAACTACATGCTACTACTACCTCCTTATGCAACAACATTTTGCTATCACCTTATATAACCACATGCTAATACTACCTCCTTATGCAACCACATTTTGCTATCACCTTATATAACTACATGCTACTACTACCCCCTTATGCAACCACATTTTGATATCACCTTATACAACCACATTCTGCTACTACCCCTTATGCAACCAACTTTTGCTATCACCTTATAACCACATGCTGCTATTACCCCCTTATGGAACCACATTTTGCTATCACCTTATATAACCACATGCTGCTACTACCTCCTTATGCAACCACATTTTGCTATAGCCTTATATAACTACATGCTACTACTACCCCCTTATGCAACCACATTTTGATATCACCTTATACAACCACATTATGCTACTACCCCCTTATGCAACCAACTTTTGCTATCACCTTATATAACCACATGCTGCTATTACCCCCTTATGGAACCACATTTTGCTATCACCTTATATAACCACATGCTGCTACTACCTCCTTATGCAACCACATTTTGCTATAGCCTTATATAACTACATGCTACTACTACCCCCTTATGCAACCATATTTTGCTATCACCTTATATAACCACATACTAATACTACCTCCTTAAGCAACCACATTTTGCTATCACCTTATATAACCACATGCTGCTACTACCTCCTTATGTAACCACATCTTGTTATCACCTTATATAACAACATGCTACTACTACCCCCTTATGCAAACACATTTTGCTATCACCTTATATAAACACTTGCTCCTACTACCCCCTTATGGAACCACATTTTGCTATCAACTTATATAACCACATGCTGCTACTACCTCCTTATGGAACCACATTTTGCTATCAACTTATATAACCACATGCTGCTACCACCCCCATATGGAACCACATTTTGCTATCACCTTATATAACCACATGCTGCTACTACCCCCTTCTACAACCACATCTTGCTACCACCACCTTCTACAACCACATACTGCTTCCGCCACCTTCTACAACAACCACATCTTGCTACCACCACCTTCTACAACCACATGCTGCTGTCGCCACATTCTACAACAACCACATCTTGCTACCACCACCTTCTACAGCCACATACCGCCACCACCCTCTTCTACAACCATATCTTGCTACCATACCTTGAAAAGCTACATGCTAGTATCGTCACCTTGAAAAGAACTCAATGTTAAAATCGTCACCTTAAATATTATCATGCTTATACCGCCCATCTTCCAAACACCTCATGCTGATGCTGTTACCTTCTACCTTACCCTACAATATCAGATAATATCAGAAACCTTCACATTCCACCGAAATTGTATGCCGTGCACTGCTGTTCATAGTATCAACACAAAAGGAGCATGTTAATGACATCACCATCATAAAAATCGTGTAAATGTCATCTTCATTCACCGCATGTCAATATCATCAAAGTGTTCATCTACTTGAAGTCCATCACAGAATTGCCTGACACGATGAACATAATCCCTTTGTCGTCCAAACCAACTTCCTACATTCAAAACTAAACAAGTTGCCCACAACAAAACCACATGATTACACATAAACGTTAAAAAATGTTGATATCACTTAAAAATAATATTCCGAGTCTATCAATTAAAATAAACCCTCATGCTTATAATATCACTGACATAGAACTTAATTTAAAAAAAAAAAACTTATAATACTACATCTTAGTATAAAGCTCATACCAATGTTATCTTCTTAAAAACAATGCTTACAATAGCACCTTAACAAAACCTCGTGTAACTTTTAAAAACGTTATGCAATCACCTCCAAATAATTTTGACACCAAAAAGCTCAAGTCGATACTGTCACATTCAAATACGTCTTGCTGACACAAGTATCTTCAAAACGTTTATAGCTCATACTGTCAACTTCGAAAACCTTCACCATCACCTTAATAGATTACATGCTGCTATCATCACCTTCAAAACTCCCATTATGACAGACTAACCTTCAAAAGCTCATGCTGATACCGTTACCTTCAAAAACAGCATACAGATACCGTCACCTCCAAAAACAACATGTAGACACCGTCGCCATCAAAAACAGCATGTAGACACCGTCGCCATCAGAAACAGCATGCAGCCACTGCGCGAGCAAAAATAGCATGCAGACACCGTCACCTTCAAAAATAGCATGCAGACACCGTCACCTTCAAAAACAGCATGCAGGTACCATCACCTTCAAAAACATCATGCTTATATCGTCACCTTCAAAAGCATCATGCTGATACCGTTACCTTCAAAAACAGCATGCTAATACCATCACCTTCAAAAACATCAAGCTGATACCGTCACCTTCAAAAACATCAAGCTAATACCGTCACCTTCAAAAACATCAAGCTGATACCGCCATCTTCAAAAACATCATGCTAATACCGCCATCTTTAAAAACCTCATGTTGATACCGCCAAATTCAAAACAGCATGCAAATACCGTCACAATCAAAAGCAGCATGCAGATACCAACACCATAAAAAAACATACAGAAAATGTCACCATCAAAAACAGCATACAGAAAATGTCACCATCAAAAACAGCATACAGAAAATGTCGCCATCAAAAACAGCATACAGAAAATGTCGCCATCAAAAACAGTATGCAGATACTGTCACAAACAAAAACAGCATGCAGATACCAACACCATCAAAAACAGCATGCAGAAAATGTCACCATCAAAAACAGTATGCAGATACTGTCAACATCAAAACAGTATGCAAATACTGTCACCATCAAACACAGCATGCAGATACCAACACCATTAAAACAGCATGCAGAAAATATCGCCATCAAAAACAGTATGCAGATACTGTCACCATCAAAAACAGCATGCAGATACTGTCACCATCAAAAACAGCATGCTGATACCGTCACCATCAAAAACATCATGCTGATACTGTCACCTTCAAAACCTCATGCAGATACCGTCACCATCAAAAACCTCATGCCGATATGGTCACCATCAAAAACAGCATACAGATACTCTGGGCAACTATATCTTGATTAAATATGTGTTTAGAATAAGAACATAAATGAGTAGGGTTGGGTCACCATCAAAAACAGCATGCAGATACCGTCACCATCAAAAACTTCATGCCGATATGGTCACCATAAAAAACAGCATGCAGATACCGTCACATTGAAAACCTCATGCCGATACCGTTACCATCAAAAACATCATGCTGATACCGTCACCATTAAAAACATCATGCTGATACTCCTTCACCTTCAAAACCTCGTGTTGATACCGTCACCATCAAAAACATCATGCTGATACTCCTTCACCATCAAAAAGATCATGCTGATACCGACACCTTCAAAACATCATGCTGATACTCCTTTACCATTAAAAACATCATGCTGATACTCCTTCACCATCAAAAACATCATGCTGATACTCCTTCACCATCAAAAACATCACGCTGAAACTCCTTCACCCTCAAATCAAATACATCATGCTGATACGTTCACCATCAAAAACTCATGCTGATACCGCCACCTTTAAAACCACATGCTTATACCGCCACCTTCAAAAACACATTCTGATACCGCCACCTTCAACAAACTTCATGCTAATACCTTCAAACCCTTATGATGATACCGCCACGTTTAAAACCACATGCTGATTCCGCCACCTTAAAAAACCACATTCTGATACCGCCACCTTTCAAACCACATGCTTATACCGCCACCTTCAAAAACCACATTCTGATACCGCCACCTTCAACAGACCACATGCTTATACCGCCACCTTTAAAAATGTCACGCTGATACCGTCACCTTCAAAAACTCACATGATGATACCGCCACGTTTAAAACCACATGCTGATTCCGCCACCTTCACAAACCACATGCTTATACCGCTACCTTTAAAAATGTCACGCTGATACCGCCACAAGCTTCATGCTGATACCTCCACCTTAAAAACACATTCTGATACCGCCACCTTTAAAAATTCCACGCTGATACTGTCACCATCAAAAACATCATGCTGATACCGACACCTTCAAAAACATCATGCTGATACCGTCACCTTCAAAACATCATGCTGAAACTCTTTCACCTTCAAAAACATCAAGCTGGTACTCCTTCACCTTCAAAAACATCATGCTGAACCTCCTTCACCCACAAATCAAAAACATCATGCTGATACTCCTTCACCTTCAAAACATCATGCTGAAACTCTTTCACCTTCAAAAACATCAAGCTGGTACTCCTTCACATTCAAAAACACCATGCTGAAACTCTTTCACCTTCAAAAACATCAAGCTGGTACTCCTTCACCTTCAAAAACATCATGCTGATACCGTCACCATCAAAAACATCAAGCTGATATCGTCACCTTTAAAAACCATATTCTGATATCACCACCTTCAACAAACTTCATGCTGATTCCGCCACCTTCAAAAACCATATTCTGATACCAACACATTCTGATACCGCCACCATCAAAAACATCAAGCTAATACCGTCACTATCAAAAACAACAAGCTGATTCCGCCACTTTCAAAAACATCATGCTGATACCGTCACTTTCAAAAACATCAGGCTGATACCGTCACCTTCAAAAACATCATGCTGATTCTCCTTCGCCTTCAAAAACATCATGTTGATACCGTCACCTTTAAAAACATCATGCTGATACTGTCACCTTCAAAAACATCATGCTGATATCGTCAGCTTCAAAAACATCATGCTGATATCGTCACCTTCAAAAACATCATGATGATAACGTCACCTTCAAAAACATCATGCTGAAACCGTCACCATCAAAAACATCATGCTGATACTGTCACCATAAAAAAACCATCATGCTGATATCATCACCTTCAAAAACATCATGCTGAAACCGTCACCATCAAAAACAACAAGCTGATGCTGTCACCATAAAAAAAAACATCATGCTGATATCATCACCTTCAAAAACATGATGCTGATACCGTCACCTTCAAAAACATCATGCTGATAAAATCATCATATTGATATCGCCACCATCAACAACATCATGATGATACTGTGACCTTCAAAAACATCATGCTGATACTCCTTCACCATCAAAAACATCATGCTGATACCGTCACCATCGAAAACACCATGCTGATACCGTCACCATTAAAAACATCATGCTGATACTGTCACCATTAAAAACCATCATGTTGATACTCCTTCACCTTCAAAAACATCATGCTGATACCGTCACTTTCAAAAACATCATGCTGATACCGTCACCATCGAAAACACCATGCTGATACCGTCACCATTAAAAACACCATGCTGATACCATCACCATTAAAAACACCATGCTGATACCGCCACCTTCAACAAACTTCATGCTGATTCCGCCACCTTCAAAAACCATATTCTGATACCGCCACCTTCAAAAACACATTCTGATACAGCCACCATCAAAAACATCAAGCTAATACCGTCACCATCAAAAACAACAAGCTGATATCGTCACCATCGAAAACACCATGCTGATACCGTCACCATCGAAAACATCATGCTAAAACTCTTTCACCTTCAAAAACATCAAGCTGGTACTCCTTCACCTTCAAAACCTCATGCTGATACCGACACAATCTTCAAAACCTCATGCTGATACCGACACCATCTTCAAAACCTCATGCTGATACCGACACCATCTTCAAAACCTCATGCTGATACCCCCACCTTCAAAAATCCACATTCTGATACCGCCGATCACGCCGATCACGCCGATACCGCCACATTCAAAACTTCATGCTGAAACCACCACCTTCAAAACCATATGCTGATACTATAAACTTCCAAAAATTCATGCTGATACCGCCACCTTCAAAACCTCATGCTGATACTATCATCTTTAAAACCTCATATTGATACCGCCTCCTTCAAAAACTCATCATGATACCGCCACCTTTAAAACCACATGCTTATATCACCACCTTCAAAAACACATTCTGATAACGCCACCTTGAACAAACTTCATGCTGATACCGCCACCTTCAAAACTTAATGCTGATACCTCCACCATCAAAAACATCATGCTGATACCGTCACTTTCAAAAACATCATGCTGATACCGTCACCTTCAAAAACATCATGCTGATACTCCTTCGCCTTCAAAAGCATCATGCTGATAACGTCACCTTAAAAACATCATGCTGATACCGTCACCATCAAAAACATCATGCTGATACTCCTTCAAAAACATCAAGAATTCTCTCGACAGTACCTTTAAAAAACTGCCGACTTTAGCCTCCTTTAAATATAATTTAAAAAGTCAGACTTTATGTTGTGCTCCCGATTTTTATAATCATGGAGAACGATTTTATAATATCATTCACACAAGGCTGCGTCATGGATGTAGTTCGCTTAAATGCGATCTGCTCAAAATTGGTATAACCCATAACACTCTTTGCGACTGTGGTCTCTCTCCGGAAACAACTTTTCATTATTTTTTTGAGTGTGGGTTATATTATACCGAAAGAAACGTCTTACTAGCTGCACTAAGTAGTCACTATAACGCCATAAACTTGTCTCTCTTATTATGGGGAAATGTTTCCATTGATTCAAACTCTGATTCTTATTCTAAATTATTCAAGCATGTGCACACATATATCAAAGCTACAAAACGATTTGTTAGTAATAGTGCAGTTCATTCGTAGTTCGTAGATAGTTTGTATATATACACGTTTATTTTCTTATTATTTATATATTTATATTTACAAAATATTAATCAACATTTTCATATTTTCCCAATCTCAACAAAAGTGTAGAAAATGATTTATTTATGTATTTTGTTTGTTTCATTCATTCACTATTTGTAAAGGAAAGAGCGTTCCCTAAGTTGTATATAACTTGTGCTCAATCCGTTTGTGCAATATTCAATAAAATATGTTTAAACTATCAAAACATCATGCTGATACTGTCACCTTTAAAAACATCATGCTGATACTCCTTCACCATCAAAAACATCATGCTAATACCGTCACCTTCAAAAACATCATGTTGATACTCCTTCACCTTCAAAAACATCATGCTGATACCGTCACTTTCAAAAACATCATGCTGATTCTCCTTCGCCTTCAAAAACATCATGCTGATACCGTCACCTTAAAAACCTCATGCTGATACCATCACCTTAAAAATATCATGCTGATACAGTCACCATCAAAAACAGCATTCTGATATTCCTTCGCCTTTAAAAACATCATGCTGATACCGTCACTTTCAAAAACAGCATGCTGATACCGTCACTTTCAAAAACAGCATGCTGATACCGTCACCTTCAAAAACATCATGCTGATACCGTCACTTTCAAAAACATCATGCTGATACTCCTTCGCCTTCAAAAGCATCATGCTGATACCGCCACTTTCAAAAACATCATGCTGATACCGTCACCTTCCAAAACATTATGCTGATACCGTCACCTTAAAAACATCATGCTGATAAAGTCACCTTAAAAACACCATGCTGATACCGTCACCTTCAAAAACATCATGCTGATACTGTGACCATCAAAAACATCATGCTGATACCGTGATCATCAAAAACATCATGCTGATACTGTCACCTTAAAAACCTCATGCTGATACCGTCACCTTCAAAAACATCATGCTGATACTGTGACCTTCAAAAACATCATGCTGATACTGTCACCTTAAAAACATCATGCTGATAAAGTCACCTTAAATACACCATGCTGATACCGTCACCTTCAAAAACATCATGCTGATACCAACACCATCAAAAACATCATGCTGATACTGTAACCTTCAAAAACCTTATGCTGAAACAGTCAACTTCCAAAATCGTCATGCTGATACCGCCACCTTAAAAAATACCACCACGTTCATAAAACATCAAAGTCCAAAGTTGTCATGCTGATACCGTCACATTCCAAAGTCGTCAAGCTGATACCGTCACCTTAAAAAATACCACCACGTTCATAAAACATCATGTTGATACAGTCACCTTCAAAAACATTAAGCTGATACTGTCACATTCCAAAGTCGTCATGCTGATACCGTCACCTTCAAAACCTCATGCTGATACCGCCACCTTTAAAAATGTCACGCTGATACTGCAACCTAAAATCCCATGCTGATACATCAACAACTTCATACTGATACCGCTACCTTCAAAACTTATGCTGATACCGCCACCTTCAAAATACACATGCTGATACCTTTAAAAATTCATGTTGATACTATCATTTTCACATACCGCCATCATCAAAAATGTATGCCGATACCGTCACCTTCAAAATACACATGCTGATACCGTCACCTTCAAAACCTCATGCTGATACCGTCACCTTCAAAACCACATGATGATACCACCACCATCAAAAACATCATGCTGACACTCCTTCACCCTCAAAACATCATGATGATAATCCGTCACCTTCAAAACCTCATGTTGATACCGCCACCTTCAAAATACACATGCTGATACCGTCACCATCAAAAACATCATGCTGATACGGCCATCTTCAAAACCTCATGTTGATACCACCACCTTTAAAACCTTATAATGAGACTATAAACTTCAAACACTGATGCTGATACCGCCACCTTCAAAACCCGATACTGATACATGTACCATCATGTTCAAAAACTTCATGCTGATACCGTCACGTTCAAAATGCACATGCTGATACCGCCACCTTCAAGAACTGATGCTTATACCGCCATCTTCAAAACGTGATGATACTGCCACCTCCAAGAACCACATACCGATACCAACACCTTCACAAAACCACATGCTGATACTATCATTTTCAAAACCTCATGCTGATACTATCATTATCAAAACCCCATGCTGATACTATCATTTTCAAAACCTCATGCTGATACTATCATTTTCAAAACCTCATGCTGATACTATCATTTTCAAAACCCCATGCTGATACCGCCACCTTCAAAACCTCATGCTGATACCATCACTTTCAGAAACTAGAAACGGATACCGTCAATTTTATATACCATCACCTTCAAAAGCTGCGTTGATGTCGTCACCATTCAAAACCTCGTCACCTTCAAAATACACAATATGCTGATACGGCTAACTCCAACAACTTCATGCTGATACCACTCCTTCAAACACTTAATGCTGATACCTCCACCTTCAAGAACGAATTCTGATACCGCCACCTTCAAACACTCGTGCTTTTACCGCCACCTTCAAAAACTTATGCTGATACTATCATCTTCAAAAACTCATGCTGTTACCACCACTTCAAAAACTCATGCTGATACCGCCACCTTCAAAACCACATTCTGAAACCGCCACCTTCAAAAACCACATTATGATACCACTACTTTCAAAAACCACATTCTGATACCGCCACCTTCACAAAACCGCATGCTGATACCGCCACCTTCAAAACCTCATGATGAGACTATAAACTTTAAAAACTCAAGCTGATACCATCACTTTCAAAACCTCATACTGATACTGCCACCTTCAAAATACACGTGCCGATACCGACACCTTCAAAATACACATGCTGATAGCGCTACCTTCAAAAACTTCAAGCTGATACCGCCACCTTTAAAAACATCATACTGAAACCGTCACCATCAAAAACATCATGTTGATACCGCCACCTTTAAAATACACATGCTGATACCGCTACCTTCAAAACCTTCAAGCTGATACCGCCACCTTTAAAACCACATGCTGATACCGCTACCTTCAAAAACTTATGCTGAGACCACCACCTTTAAAACCACATGCTGATACCGCCACCTTAAATATATATATTTTCGAAAATTGACATTTTTGACAACTTTGGACGTCTCTATCACATTCTCTTATCAACACAGACAATTAACTTTTTCAATCTTGTAATGCCGATTTGATTATCTTTTCAACGATATATGACAATAATCCATTAAAATATGTTTTCAAAATATTGCGTTTTTTTTTTAGGGTTCTAACTTACAATGTGATTATCTAATAGCAATATGGTTTGTATATTCAGGATGTACTCAATTTTCTCTTTTCAACGATATGTGACATGGGTAGTTTAATATAAAATCCATTTTGTGAAAATAGGCATAAAAATACCCTTTTCTGAGAAAATAAAGGATTAAAATGATTTGAGGGCAATTCTTGCCCACGGCACATAATTGTATAACAGACATCGACTGCGCCAATCCTTTGAAACAGTGTTTCAGCACAGCGTTAGAGGAAAGTATTGATGTTTACACAGTTCGAATGTGGGGGAAGGGTGTATTTTGTAAAAGCTATTACAAGTCCCAAAATGCAGAAGCCAAGGCATTATGGTCACTGCCACGCTGTACACAGATTCTAGTAATATTTTTTGAATTATACTGAATAATATTAACAGTTTTGTCAAAATCCACTAAGAATCTTGCCATCTAGCTACAGTGATTATGAACTAAAAATTGAATGCGTTTTTAAGAACAAGAGAAATAACAAATCTGTTTCTTGCATTTTGGCGGATTTGTTTAGTCAGGCATGAATTGATCTCGTTGCACCTCATGATTTTGACCTTTATAGTAGTGGCGGGTGTCGCGTGCAAGCAGACCATGCTTAGTCTTTTCGAAACACCTGATGGTACTTCTCGTATGGGAAATCCACTACTATATAATTATTGCACCCGATTTTGTCATGCTCTGGACGAGATTTTTGATTAACGGAATTGTTTTACTTGTACGGATTTTTATTATTACATATTTTCCATTTTGCTGATTTTCAAAAGAGTACATTCTCTATTGATTATGAACACTCAAAATCCATTAAGAATTGTGCCTATTAGAGTGTTTACGAGATTAGAATTTAACTCATAATAAATGTTTTTCGATTTTGCAGATTTTTAATAGGGTTTATCCTTGGGTGATTACGAACACTCAAAATCCATAACAAATTGTGAGTAGAGTGTTTACGAGCTAAAAGTTTTCGAGAACAATGGCAATAATTCTTAGTTAAATTTTTCAAATGGATGCTGTAATGTTCGCAATACACATACACACTTTATAATTGCTCTGCTTGATCGGAAAGGCAAGTCAAATTATGGGTATATGCTTTAGAATGATTTCTAGTAAAAATCTGGTTGAATATGATTCCCTTAAGCCAAAAATGAAAATCCACATAAATCCATTATCATCAGCTCAAAAGCCACATGTCGATATAAAAAAACCGCAAGCTATCACCGAAACGTTTCAAACCAATATGCATCATATTAGCTTATGCCATAAACCCATACTAATTCCGTCAACTTCCTAATCCGAATGCTGATACTATAAATAACACATGCTCATACCGCCACCAACAAATTACCTCATGTACACTATTTTAAATTTCTCATGCAGGCATGATTCCCAACCAGATACTTTATGCTGATATCATCACTTATAATTCACATTCATGCTTAAAATGGTATGTGTATAATGTTATATCAAAAAAAGTATTAACAATAATACCAACACTATCAAAAACTTCATTCTGAAACTATCATTTTAAGATTCCACACATATCATATATTGCCATCTTGGCATACCATAACCGATACCATCACCTAGAAATGTTACCACCCGAAAGTCCCATGCTGATACATTTATTATCAAACACATGCTTATATCATTTTCGTAAACTCAATGCGCATTAAAATCACTTTCAGAATCAACATGCTTATACCAAACCTTACAATGTTAAATGGAATTTTTAAATGATCATTCGTCACAACCGTAACCCTGATGCTGATTGGTGACAAAATTACAACCTGTGCTTGCAACGTCAACTTTTATGCTCCGAGGAGTTTTACGTCCAGCTTTGCTGCATCTATTGGGCTAATGAGGACGAACAAATACTATGCAGTATGTAATTCGGGACAGCGGCATTCGTTTGGTTTATTTTCGATTTCCAACCATCGAGGGATCTCTTAAACGTGCACAGCTGGTAGCTCACTGGACATCGATTTATTGTAAATCCACATGTTATTTATTCGTGTCAATGCATTTTTTTTTAAATAGCCTGGCTTGTATAATTTCAGGGGAAACGCAGAATTCCGTATTACACCCCATGAGTCATTATCAGACAAAATCAGAGAATAAAAATATGCATTAATGTGTAGCCTATCCGTTATCATTCGAGATTAATATGAATGACTAAGCAATAAAATTATTGAATTATATGCCTCGAATAAGACAATACTTTTTGGGGGGCCCGCAGTCAGTAAAATCACTAATTTAGACCCCCTCCTAAATTTATTTTACAGCACACGCCACTGCAGCTTGACTGGCAACGTAAGTTGTGTCCACTAACAGTTTTATTATTATTACTACCCATGCTGTAATTCGATATGATAATACTGTAACCTTCAGGCTAACATCTTTTTAAACTCATTCTAATACGTTAAAGATAACTTTCGTTATTATACCGTTCAAAACCTCATGACGATACCAACCATTCAAAACCTCATGCTTATACCATCACCTTCACAAAACCTTATGATGATACAATCAACTTAATAATCGTAACGGAAATGATGGTACAATAATCTTCAAATCCAACACGCTCATGCATACATTTGAAACATCTCTCATACTAATAATATCTGATTGTAGATACATGCAAACAAAAATAAGCAACATACATCATTGCCTAAACAACCATGAAGAGATATCTATCAGAATTAAACAACATATCATTATCACCTAAACCCACATACAGAGATATCTATCAGAATTAAACAACATGCCGATATCATCATCACCTAAACCCACATACAGAGATATCTATCAGAATTAAACAACATGCCGATACCATCATCACCTAAACCTACTTGTAGAGATATCTATCAGAATTAAACAACATGCCGATATCATCATCACCTAAACCCACATACAGAGATATCTATCAGAATTAAACAACATGCCGATATCATCATCACCTAAACCAACATACAGAGATATCTATCGGAATTAAACAACATACCGATATCATCATCACCTAAACCCACATACAGAGATATCTATCAGAATTAAACAACATGCCGATATCATCATCACCTAAACCCACATACAAAGATATCTATCAGAATAAACAACATGCCGATATCATCATCACCTAAACCCACGTACAGAGATATCTATCAGAATTAAACAACATGCCGATATCATTATCACCTAAACACACATACAGAGATATCTATCAGAATTAAACAACATGCCGATATCATCATCACCTAAACCCACGTACAGAGATATCTATCAGAATTAAACAACATGCCGATATCATCATCACCTAAACCCACATACAGAGATATCTATCAGAATTAAACAACATGCCGATATCATCACCTAAACCCACTTATAGAGATATCTATCAAAATTAAACAACATGCCGATACCATCGTCACCTAAACCCAGATATAGAGATATCTATCAGAATTAAACAACATACCTATATCATCATCACCTAAACCCACATACAGAGATATCTATCAGAATTAAACTACATGCTGATACCATCATCACCTAAACCAACATACAGAGATATCTATCAGAATTAAACTACATGCTGATATCATCATCACCTAAACCTACATACAGAGATATCTATCAGAATTAAACAACATGCCGATATCATCATCACCTAAACCCACATACAGAGATATCTATCAGAATTAAACAACATGCCGATATCATCATCACCTAAACCCACATACAGAGATATCTATCAGAATTAAACAACATGCCGATACCAACATCACCTAAACCCACATACAGAGATATCTATCAGAATTAAACAACATGCTGATACCATCATCACCTAAACCAACATAGAGAGATATCTATCAGAATTAAACAACAAGCCGATATCATCATCACCTAAACTAACATACAGAGATATCTATTAGAATTAAACAACATGCCGATATCATCACCTAAACCCACATACAGAGATATCTATCAGAATTAAACAACATGCAGATATCATCATCACCTAAACCCACATACAGAGATATCTATCAGAATTAAACAACATGCCTATACCAACATCACCTAAACCAACATACAGAGATATCTATCAGAATTAAACAACATGCCGATATCATCATCACCTAAACCTACGTACAGAGATATCTATCAGAATTAAACAACATGCCGATATCATCATCACCTAAACCAACATACAGAGATATCTATCAGAATTAAACAACATACCGATACCATCATTACCTAAACCCACATACAGAGATATCTATCAGAATAAAACAACATGCCGATATCATCATCACCTAAACCCACGTACAGAGATATCTATCAGAATTAAACAACATGCCGATATCATCATCACCTAAACCCACGTGTAGAGATATCTATCAGAATTAAACAACATGCCAATGTCATCATCACTTAAACCCACATACAGAAATATCTATCAGAATAAAACAACATGCCGATATCATCATCACCTAAACCAACATACAGAGATATCTATCAGAATTAAACAACATGCCGATATCATCATCACCTAAACCTACATACAGAGATATCTATCAGAATTAAACAACATACCGATATCATCATCACCTAAACCCACATACAGAGATATCTATCAGAATTAAACTACATGCCGATATCATCATCACCTAAACTAACATACAGAGATATCTATCAGAATTAAACAACATGCCAATATCACCTAAACCTACATACAGAGATATCTATCAGAATTAAACAACATGCCGATATCATCATCACCTAAACCCACATACAGAGATATCTATCAGAATAAAACAACATGCCGATACCATCATCACCTAAACCCACGTACAGAGATATATATCAGAATTAAACAACATGCCGATACCATCATCACCTAAACCCACATACAGAGATATCTATCAAAATTAAACAACATGCCGATATCATCATCACCTAAACCCACATACAGAAATATCTATCAGAATTAAACAACTTGCCGATATCATCATCACCTAAACCAACATACAGAGATATCTATCAGAATTAAACAACATGCCGATACCATCATCACCTAAACCAACATACAGAGATATCTATCAGAATTAAACAACATGCCGATATCATCATCACCTAAACCCACGTACAGAGATATCTATCAGAATTAAACAACATGCCGATACCATCATCACCTAAACCCACGTACAGAGATATATATCAGAATTAAACAACATGCCGATACCATCATCACCTAAACCCACATACAGAGATATCTATCAAAATTAAACAACATGCCGATATCATCATCACCTAAACCCACATACAGAAATATCTATCAGAATTAAACAACTTGCCGATATCATCATCACCTAAACCAACATACAGAGATATCTATCAGAATTAAACAACATGCCGATACCATCATCACCTAAACCCACATACAGAGATATCTATCAGAATTAAACAACATGCCGATATCATCATCACCTAAACCTACGTACAGAGATATCTATCAGAATTAAACAACATGCCGATATCATCATCACCTAAACCCACATACAGAAATATCTATCAGAATTAAACAACATGCCGATATCATCATCACCTAAACCCACATACAGAGATATCTATCAGAATTTAACAACTTGCCGATATCATCATCACCTAAACCAACATACAGAGATATCTATCAGAATTAAACAACATGCCGATATCATCATCACCTAAACCCACATACAGAGATATCTATCAGAATTAAACAACATGCCGATATCATCATCACCTAAACCAACATACAGAGATATCTATCAGAATTAAACAACATGCCGATATCATCATCACCTAAACCAACATACAGAGATATATATCAGAATTAAACAACATGCCGATATCATCATCACCTAAACCCAGATACAGAGATATCTATCAGAATTAAACAACATGCCGATATCATCATCACCTAAACCCACGTACAGAGATATCTATCAGAATTAAACAACATGCCGATACCATCATCACCTAAACCAACATACAGATATATCTATCAGAATTAAACAACATGCCGATATCATCATCACCTAAACCAACATACAGAGATATCTATCAGAATTAAACAACATGCCGATACCATCATCACCTAAACCAACATACAGAGATATATATCAGAATTAAACAACATGCCGATATCATCATCACCTAAACCAACAAGTGCAAGTCAAGTACGACCCAAAACGTACTTGAATACCTCTAATGGAAACATGTCTCACACATATTAATAAGCGTTAACCATCACCTTGCAAAGCTGAATTAAACAAATGAAACTCATAATGATGACATTGATGCAACAAACTGAGAAAATCCACAACCACTTGCACAATCTCAATCATAATAATTAACCCTTAAACCGACACCACCGTCGTCCTAACCCATTGGCTGTTTTGGAATGTATCAGTCAGTCCAAAACAAAATCCATGCACATTGATAACAAAGAATTGCCTAAACCGCTTCTGTCCTCGTCACAGAAATGCCCATGTCATGTTCCCCATAACCATAAGTTCACAAATTCCCAAACATCACACAAACACTTTATAATAAAACTGTAAGCCGATACTATTTCGGCTTGAATATAACACTTAAATCCATGCATGCAATACCATCAACCAAGAACCATCAAACGAACCATCAAAAGAACCACCAATGTATGTCGTTCATAATATCAACACAAAAGGAGCATGCCGATGACATCACCACCATAAAATAAATGTAGATATCACCTCCATACACCGCATGTAAATATCGTCACGGTGATAAACTACTTAAATAAATAAAATATTGCCCTTACCATCACCACAATAACAACTTTTTATCATACCCTCTTATCCATGTCATACATGACAGAAACAACATATCAATATTTTTTCGTAAACATCAGTGCCAAATTCTATTTCAGATAGCATACAGATGGTGATATCAAAATAAAACCAAACAATGCTTTAACTTATATACCTGTATAACATAAATAATGCCGTCACCACTAAAATATTCATGCAAAAGTAAATTTCGACATAACAAACATATACATCTCCACTTACATTCACTATTTTTCAGTCTAATTAAAATCAGACCCTAATTTCGTTCATTCGTTTTTTTTTTTAAATCCGGTTTTTTAACCACTTCATTTGGGTCTGAGAACCAGGCGCGGCAACAGCCGTTCACGTTAACTTTGACCTTACCTTGATAAACATGACCTGATAAACTAGTCTACAGCACTTAGGAATCCTAGAATGCACTATTGTTCGTGAACAAAAGCCCAGCGCGGGAGAGGGCAAAGATCTGATTGGTTTAAACAAAGGTCATTAAGGTTAGGTCAAAGTTAACGTGAACGGCTGTTGCCGCGCCTGGTTCTTAGACCCAAATGTAGTGGTTAAAAAACCGGATTTAAAAAAAACGAACAAACGAAATTAGGGTCTGATTTTAATTAGACTGACTATTTTTCTATTAAGGTTTAAGGTGCTAAGGCACAGAAATATACAGCATGTAAGGCGCTAAATTTCGCTCACTGCCTAATAAGCCGACAACTGAAGGAGCTATTACAATTTCTCCTTTCGCTATCACAAGGGTTATTAGAATGAATATTTTTCTTGTATCCTACAAACTTAATTTATTGGAATATCGGTTGAAAATTAGGTTAATATTATATTATTAGACTAATCCATCACCACCAACTTCATATTGCAATAGTATATAAGACCAATATCACCACTAGAAACCTGTATGATGACATTACCAACATGGAATACCCACATGCTAATATTTCCACTACCAAAACTTACGTACCATCATCAATACAAACGTTCTGATACTACCATACACCGTATACCATCAACATCATCGTGGACATACTCAAATCTGCATGCCCAGATAACACTACTACCACTTAAACCTTATGCTATTCTACATCCATAAAACCCGCATGCAACAAATATCAAATATCATCGCTAGCATACTGATGCTACGACCCCCGAAGACTGCATGCAAATACTACCACCACTATAGCCCACATATGGCTATTCAAACTATCTGGAAATGTTAATTATCATCATGCCAACTCGTGTCAAAGCAACCAATGTGTAAAGAAGATCATAAGAATAAAACTGCCCTTAAAAGTATATATCATTCTCTTTCAGGACATTCATATCACCACCACAACCCACATGCTGGTACTACTACACAAAAGGTACTACAAGCGAAAAGAAACGCATATTTATCACGTCATCGTATATAAAAAAAAATGTATACTATGCTGAATACACAGATCGCATGATGCCATTAAAACACACTTGCAACATGCTGAAAATTGACATGCTCATTCTATCACCATCAAAATCAACATGCTTATTCTATCACCATCAAAATCAACATGCTGATACTTCCAACACCAAAATCAACATGCTGAAACTTCCAACACCAAAATCAACATGCTAATTATATCACCATCAAAATCAACATGCTGATACTTCCACCATAAAAACCGACATGATGATACTATTCACTGTCCAAACCTAAATGCCGATATTTTCACCCTCAAAATCAGCAAGCTGATACTCCAACCATCAAAATCAACATGCTGATACCTCCACCACCAAAATCAACATGCTGATACTTCCACCATCAAAAACATCATGCTGATACCTCCACCACCAAAATCAACATGCTGATACTTCCACCACCAAAATCAACATGCTGATACCTCCCCCACCAAAATCAACATGCTGATACCTCCACCACCAAAATCAACATGCTGATACCTCCCCCACCAAAATCAACATGCTGATACTTTCAGCCTCAAAATCAACATGCTGGTACTTCCGCCATCAAATTCATCATGCTAATACTTCCAGCCTCGAAATTAACAAGCTGATACTTTCACCGTCAAAATTAACAAGCTGATACTTCCACCATCAAAACAAACATGCGAATTTTATCACCACCAAAATTAACATGCACACGTCAAATTCATCATGCTAATACTTCTACCATCAAAATCAACAAGCTGGCACTTCCGCCCTCAAAATCAACAAGCTGAAACATTCACCAGCAAAATCAACATGCTGATACTTTCAGGATCAAAAACAACATGCTGATACCTCCATCTTATAAAACCTCATGCAGATACTTCCCCCGTCATAATCAACAAGCTGATCCTTCCACCACCAAACCCACATGATGTTTCTTCCACCACCAAAAGCAACATGCCGATACCTCCACCGTCAAAATCGACATGATGATACTTCCACTATCAAAACCAACATGCTGATACCTCCACCGTCAAAATAAACATGCTGATACTTCCACCACCAATAGCAACATGCGTATACTTCCACCACCAAAACCAACAAGCGTATACTTCCATCGTTAAAATAAACATGCTGATTCTCCGACCATCATAATCAACATGCTGATACTTCCCCCGTCATAATTAACATGCTGTTTCTTCCACCACCAAAAGCAACATGCTGATACTTCCCCCGTCATAATTAACATGCTGTTTCTTCCACAACCAAAAGCAACATGCTGATACCTCCACCACCAAAAGCAACATGCTGATACCTCCACCACCAAAACCAACATGCTGATACTTCCATCGTCAAAATCAACATGCTGATTTTAACCAAACCAAAATGCTGATACTTATAACTTCATCTCTAACATCAAAACCCAAATGGCGTAGTCATACTATTACCCAAAACTACATACATACATATAATGTGACCACCAATACCATATTGTTAACATACCATAATGTAAGCATTCTGAAGCTAACGTCATCTTAATCTTCATGCTGGTACAATGGCCTTGAAGTACATGCCAGTGCTGCTATCCATGGCAAAGCCTGTATACTGATAAAAACCACCACCAGAACCCATGTGATATGTTACCATCAGAAATCACATGCTGATATTACCACTATTAAAGACGTGACATTACTACTATTTTCGAATTCCACAAACTAATGCTACCGCAAACAAAACCTGTATACTGATAGGGCCACTACATGCCGATATCAAGAAGCGATTCTACCACCAATAAAACCCACATGATGCAACTGCCACCACACAATCATGTCAAAAAACACATGCCGAAATTATGTATGCAGATACTACAACTACTACACTACGCCACAACTACAAAGGTCAAAATCATGAGGTGCAACGAGATCATTTCATGCCCGACAAATCAGAATGCTAAATATAATTAACGTCATTTACATTATGCTAGATATAATCACCGTCATTTGAATCATGCTAGATATAATCACCGTCAGTTACATCATGCTAGATACTATCACCGTCATTAACATCCTCCTACCGCCATAAACATCATGCTAGATATAATCGCCGTCATTTACATCATGCTAGATATTATCACCGTCATTTTCATCATGCTAGATATGATTACCGTCATGTTCATCATGCTAGATATAATCACCGTCATTTGCATCATGCTAGATATAATCACCGTCATTTACATCATGCTAGATATAATCACCGTCATTTACATCACCCTTAATAAAATAGCCGGCATTTACATCATACTAGATATGATCACCGTCATTAACAGCATGCTAGATATTATCACCGTCATGTTCATCATGCTAGATATAATCACCGTCATTTACATCATGCTAGATATAATCACCGTCATTAACATCATGCTAGATATAATTGTCTTTAACGACACAATGCTCGATATAACCAGCATCGCTGAAATCAGACTAGAAATAATCAACATCACTGACATTAGTGGAATATATCGAGGGACTAGATAATGTTAGACCGTTATTTATGTTCTGATATATATAATCAACCTCATTTACATCATCCTATAAATATTAACCGTGATTGAAATAATGTTATATATTTTAATCATCGTCATTGACATCATGCTATAAATGATTGCCGTCATTTTTATCATGCTAGATATAATCACCGCCAGTTACATCATGCTAGATATAAGCACTGTCATTAACATCATGCTAGATATAATCACTGTCATTAACATCATCCTAGATATAATCACCGTCATTAACATCATGCTAGATATAATCACCGTCATTAACATCATGCTAGATATAATCACTGTCATTAACATCATGCTAGATATAATCACCGTCAGTTACATCATGCTAGATACTATCACCGTCATTAACATCCTGCTACCGCCATAAACATCACATCATGCTAGATATAATCACCGTCATAAGTAACAGCATGCTAGATATAATCGCCGTCATTTACATCATGCTAGATATTATCACCGTCATTTTCATCATGTTAGATATAATCGCCGTCATTTACATCATGCTAGATATAATCACCGTCATTTACATCATGCTAGATATAATCACCGTCATTTACATCATGCTAGATATGATCACCGTCATTAACATCATGCTAGATATAATCACCGTCAGTTACAAACTGCTAGATATAATCACTGTCATTAACATCATGCTAGATATAAACACCGTCATTAACATCATGCTAGATATAATCACCGTCATTCAAATCATGATAGATATAATCACCATCATTTACATCATGCTAGATATGATCACCGTCATTTACATCATGCTAGATATGATCACCGTCATTAACATCATGCTAGATATGATCACCGTCATAACATCATACTATATATAATCACCGTCAGTTACAAACTGCTAGATATAATCACTGTCATTAACATCATGCTAGATATAATCACCGTCATTTACATCATGCTAGATATAATCACCATCATTTTCATTATGTTAGATATAATCACCGTCATTAACATCATGCTAGATATAATCACCGTCATTTACATCACCCATAATAAAAATAGCCGGCATTTTCATCATGCTAGATATGATCACCGTCATGAACATCATGCTAGATATAATCACCGTCAGTTACAAACTGCTAGATATAATCACTGTCATTAACATCATGCTAGATATAATCACTGTCATTAACATCATCCTAGATATAATCACCGTCATTAACATCATGCTAGATATAATCACCGTCAGTTACAAACTGCTAGATATAATCACTGTCATTAACATCATGCTAGATATAAACACCGTCATTAACATCATGCTAGATATAATCACCGTCATTCAAATCATGATAGATATAATCACCATCATTTACATCATGCTAGATATGATCACCGTCATTTACATCATGCTAGATATGATCACCGTCATTAACATCATGCTAGATATGATCACCGTCATAACATCATGCTAGATATAATCACCGTCAGTTACAAACTGCTAGATATAATCACTGTCATTAACATCATGCTAGATATAATCACCGTCATTTACATCATGCTAGATATAATCACCATCATTTTCATTATGTTAGATATAATCACCGTCATTAACATCATGCTAGATATAATCACCGTCATTTACATCACCCATAATAAAAATAGCCGGCATTTTCATCATGCTAGATATAATCACCGTCATTAACATCATGCTAGATATAATCACCGTCACCGACACAATGCTCGATATAACCAGCATCGCTGAAATCAGGCTAGAAATAATCAACATCACTGACATTAGTGGAATATATCGAGGGACTAGATAATGCTAGATAAATCCAGCGTTATTTATGTTCTGCTATATATAATCAACCTCATTGACATCATGCTATAATTATTAACCGTCATTAAAATAATGTTGCTGCAAACTTTAACCGTCATTACAATAAAAAAAACAAAAACGCCATCACACCATGCCCGAAAACACCATCAAAATCATCAACATGCCAAAAACCTTAGCCATTATTAACACCAAGCCCGAAAATACCATCACCATCATCAACATGCCGAAAACCGCAGTCGTCATTTAAATCATGCCATCGCCATAAAAGTGTCAAAAACCATAGCTCTGATTAACAAAATGCCAAAAAGAAACATCACCATCAACAACATGCCTAAAACCGTAGTCGGTATAACGTGGTGCCAGAAAACACCACCGTTACAACAACATGCCGAAATCCTCAGTCGTCATTAACATAACATTATGCCAGAAAACACCACCGACATCAACAACATGCCAAAAATCTTAGTCGTCATTAAAATTGTGCCATAAAACACCACCGACATCAACAACATGCCGAAATCCTCAGTCGTCATTAACATAACATTATGCCAGAAAACACCACCGACATCAACAACATGCCAAAAATCTTAGTCGTCATTAAAATTGTGCCATAAAACACCACCGACATCAACAACATGCCAAAAATCTTAGTCGTCATTAAAATTGTGCCATAAAACACCACCGACATCAACAACATGCCAAAAATCCTAGTCGTCATTAAAATTGTGCCATAAAACACCACCGGTATCAGCAACATGCCGACAAACCTATTCGACATTAACATTATTCTATAAACATCATCATCATCAACATCATGCCAAACACCTAATCTTCATTAACATTATTCTATAAACACTATCACCATCAACATCATGCCAAACACCTAATCTTCATTAACATCATGCTATAAACACTATCACCATCAACATCATGCCAAACACCTAATCTTCATTAACATCATGCTATAAACACTATCACCATCAACATCATGCCAAACACCTAATCTTCATTAACATCATGCTATAAACACTATCACCATCAACAACATACCGAAAACCGTATAACATGAAGTTAAAAAACATCATCACCATCAACACATGCAAGAAAACACTAACCTATCAACAACATGCCAAAAACCATAGCCGTCATTAAAATCATGCGAGAAAACATCATTGTCATCAACATCATGCTGAAAACATGTCAAACTTTCTAAATACCATAACCGACAAGCATTCTTTATTTTATTTACATCATTAAGCACCAGACCATTTACCATTTCCATTCAGCTAAAAGCAAGACACCTAACATGCTGAAAACCATAGCCGTCATTAAAATCATGCCAGAAAACATCATTATCATCAACCAAATGCTAAATACCATAACTTTAGAAGCATTAGCAGCATTCTTTATAATATTATCATTTAGCATCAGACCTTTCAGCGAATGACAAAACTCATTACGATCCATGCTTGGTTGATCATTACTTGAATACTTGGGATACCATACTAACATTCTTCAGTTTTGACTTAAGATTATCCAAATGATGAAGAACGCCTTAGATTTTATCAATAGAAAAATTATTTGTTGGAATTTAAATTACAAAGATGAATATTTTTAGTTTAAACTAAACCATTATTTCTGTGAACTCGAAATCATTCTAAGACAAATAACTAAAATCGTTTCAGATATCTTTTGATATTCAATGTGTTTTGTTCTGTCGAGATTAAAACTTATTACTTGTCGTCTAGCAAGATACATGCAGTTGCACATATCCGAGTGCGATTCAAAACGTCGACATACTACAAGTAATGTTGAATATCATAAATCGTCTTCGGATGTGCGAAAATATTTGTGTTTAAAGGGCCATGCCGATTTTTAAAAAAAGTTTTCATTACTAAAAACGTCGTAAATGCAACCTTAAAATATTTCTTACTCTCTTTAGAGTTTTAGTGTTTGGTTTTATAATTGATCGATATTACTAGGTGAAACCTGAATGCATAGGAGAGATATTTTTCTTCAATTAAGCGCTTTTAACGGCGTCCAAAAAAGCACAGCGAACTTAAAAACATGCATGAATTTTTTTAATTAAAGCTTTCAGATTCGAGATAAGGCACATCTATAGATTTTAGTGTATAGTTTTCACAAATTTGATCAAAAAATAAATTTCAACCTAGAAAAATTCGGAATGTCCCTTTAAATGTATTTGCATCAGTTCAATGTAAATCTTAAAAAAAAACTGTAAAACCTACTAAGTCAATTATAACGGATGTTTTTATACCGTTATCCAATAGTCCAGTTTATCCCTATAATAAGGAAATATGAAGTAACAGCTTCCATAATAGTCTTAAAATTATTAATTGCCTCAGATTTAGATCAAATTGCCTCAATTTATTAAAACAATTCTTACATGAAATATAATCCACTATTTAAAGGGATTGTAAAGAGGTTTTCTAAAGTTTGTATGTGTATCGGGGATACTGATAGCATCAATTTGCACCATTTCAATTTCCATTCCAACGTCTGTGGTACTTGCAATTCCACTAAAACTAACGTCACTAATAGTGATCTACCGGAAGCTGCTATTGATATCTATGCAGATCACTATTAGTGACGTCATAAAACGCGTTAGTTTTAGTGGAATTGCAAGAACCACAGACATCGGAATGGGAATTGGAATGGCGCAAATTGATGCTATCAGTGTCCCCAATACACATACAAACTTTAGAAAACCTCTTTACAATCCATTTAATTATTCTAAATTAGTTTTATTTACCACACATATTAAATACTAGCAAGTCTGAAAGACATAAATCCGGCTTTATATTATTATCAACCTACATACTGACTTTTCATACACACCGCTAACAGTTTATTTAATTTACAGAAGACTCAAGACGATGCAACTTAACTAATAATGAAGGCAATTTCATGCAATAATTAATGCGAACATGGTTTACGATTTTTTAACACTTCGACAAATATGTGCTTTACAGCAGTTATATGCATATTTTTTAATTCTCAAATGTTTCTTTTTTCTTCTGGTCAACACAGAGTCCGTTCAAATGTCAAAGAATCACACAACAAAATCGGTAACTTCAATACACTTGTACTGTGCTGAGTACAAATTAAACTTATGCTTCCACATTTTCTTCATTATCCCAGGCAAATTATTTCCAATTTAAACTCGACAGGCAATCACCAATTATACCCTGGGTTTTCAACTGGTTTTCTCTAATGTCCTCGAAAATGCACAAGGAAATGACCATGTCCCCTGAAATGCTGCAGATGGTATCGAAAACATGCAATTTGGAAGCATGATATAGGCACAGCATTTATCGTTTTAATACAAACTTGTGGTCGTTGCCGGCAGTCGACACTGGTGTTTCAAGATAATACAAAATATAACATATTTTTGAGACCTATAGATCAGTTTGTGTCCCCTGGAGAATGTCGAAATGTCCCCAGTCTGGGACATGTCCCCCAAGTTGAAAACCCAGGAATTATACTATATAGTTAATAAATCTACTATAAGAATTTAACGTTTGACAACAAAAGATACTGTACCCTCAAACATCATTGGCATCATTGTTTATTGTACGCTCATTTAAGTAATAGAAACGTGTTATGAATTTACATAATGAATTAATATTTCACCAGTAGGACCGCCATAATCATGAAACAAACTTTAAAAAACCATCATAACACAATGTGCCAAGTGGTCAATAACTAGAATGATTTTAAAGTTGGTTTTTATAACATTATATTTGAGTGAAATTTCTAATAGTAACTATGTCTTTTTGTAGTACTTTTTGAATGGGTAGATGACAAGTTAACGTTCGCTTCCAGCAGCAGCTGATATCGCAGACTAGGTAGTTGTTGGTAGTGGTGGTAGTTGGTAGTTGATTTGTTCAATCGGATGGTACTGTGCTGTTGGTTTTGGTAATTTGAGAATTCGTAAGATCTGGTCGGGTCGAATGACATGGCAGTGAAACTCGGCCCTGAGTATAGTGTGGCGTGAGTTACTCGATCTTCTTCATTCTTCTAAACTCGTTGTGATCATGGTTATTCTTCTTGATGGTGGTAGTTGAATGTAGTACTTGTTGAATGGATTCAATTTATGGCACAATCTTTATCTTGATATATCGGTGAGATATTCAATTCAATTCCTTATAAACTGCTTTTGAAAAAAATAATTCCAATCGGTATCCAATTAGAAAACCATCCAAATTTACATAAACAGTCTTAGTTTTCACAAATCACAAACGGTTTCCAAATAAGGGATCACATCACTGCATAACGATCATAATTATGGTGAATATAATCGTTTGTTGTCTTAAATCTTCTGGCATGATCTTCTCAAAACTTCTGGTAACGAATAACTGAAATAACATATTAGTTTAGACAATTTAAAATTAATTATTTAATCTAGAGCACAAGAAGAAAGCTAGTACGTGCGATTCGAACAGCAATACAAAACTCCTTAGCAAATCAAAAAGCAATAGATTTGTATCAACAAATTAACTATCATATATGATGAAATATATCAATCATAAAATGTTTAAGTATTTCATTATGAATGGTTGTATCAGATATCTTGTTTTTCAACTATTTTTTTAATTTAACTATAGTCACCCTTCCCTGCGCTCTTAAAGCGATACTACGTCTTAGAATGAACAAAAAAATTAAATTTTCAAACTTGGTCAATAGGAGTATATATATTCATCAGGGGACAAACCTAGTGGCATAACTATAAAACAGATTGCCTAAATAATCAGATAAATCCAGAAAACTATGTTTAAATACAATAATTCATAAATGCCTTAATCCAATTTAAGACATTTATCAATAATAATCTGTAATTGTATGAAAAATTACAAAGTTTTGTGGGTTTATTTGATTCTATTTGTATACTTTGGACATCGTTGATGAATATATACTCTGATTGACCAAATGTGAACATTTCGATTTTGTGTTCATTCTAAGAGGTGGTATTCCTAGAAGCATTGTTTACAAAGAAGGTGGACAGTTCTCTTTACTTTCAGTAACGACGGAGAATTCTAACTTTGAACTGTAAAACTGTTAAAAATCAATTTCTAAACATTTATTTTAAATCTTTTTAATTATTTTTATCTCAGCGATCAACATTTAATTTACGATAATAGTAGCGCAAGCCAACACAAGACTGTATGGCAGTTGTCTAATTAAAATTAGATTACATTTCGTTTCGGTTATTTTTTGATTGTCGACTCCATGTAATCTAACCACTTTTATAAGGCGAGCATCTTCAATGCATATCAATGCATAGACCCGCGATCTTGAAGGTAGCTTTTGATTGGCTGAAATCAACTTTATCCAGAAGATGCTCGCCTTTTTAAGTGGTTAGAGTTGACACTAAAAAAATAACCGAAACGAAATGTAATCTAATTCTAATTAGATTGGTATGGCAGTTGTCATCTACTGTCTTTGTATCTTAATGATTTTAATGCAAATTTTTCTACACTATAAATATGTAACCAGTGCAAAATGAGCCACAAAGAATGGGCTTATAGATCTACTAATAGCAACCATTATAGAGTTTATATATTCGCCATTTTGAAAAATTCAATATGGCGGCAAATGTTAATTTTAACCAATGGGTTCCTTAACCCCCAAAATGTACAACTAGCCACCATAGCGACATAGATCGATACAACATCGCAAATTATATATTTAAATAGTCGCCATTTTGAAATTCAACATGGGCGGTTGTTGTATCAACTTATGGCTTACATTAGTTAATTCCCTTAATTCCCTTGTACATTGTACAAAAATGTACAATTAGCCATTAAAAAGAGGTTATTAGCTGATATAGAAGTATCAACAATTATATGTTTCTGAGTGTGTCCCATTCAAAATCTTCAAATCTTCAAAATGGCGGCTAATGCAATTGAATTTCGAAGGGTTAATTATCCCAAATGTTCAAAACATATCATAGTAACTGTGTGCCAAAGTTGATGCTTGTATGAAAAAAGCACAATTCATTCATATTTCGGGAGTATGCTGCTGCACTAATATTAGTCAATGTAATGTATTTGTCGTGTCGTGGCTGGTGTATAAAAGGTCTTTACATTAAACGATGATAGGTTTGGAATGTCAATATGATATACACTTTTAAATACAAAAATAGAAGTGCAGACACTGTAATTTCAATGACAATGACAACGTTTATTTAGTATATTTTTTAAGTTTACTATTTTATTTGCTAAATTAGCATTTAGAATTGAATTCATTTACTGTAAAAAATATTGTTGATAAATTTTGATCACAAACTTTCATGAAATTCTGACTTAAACTGTGACCTCACGTTCACAAGCCGCTATAATATTCTATAAAAAATTGTGTTTAATGAGATTCAATTTAATGATTGAGACATTGAATACACCTATATAAGACTCAATATTCATCATTATGCAGACATAGCACCCTTTGTTGTCCCGTTTGATACAACCAGTAATCGAGCAAGCAAGATAGTTCATGTCACTACAAAGCTAAGATTCCATATTATGCGTCATGCGGATGCGTCATGCGTCAGCGTCATGCGTTAAAAATCGAAATGGTTGATTTAAGAGGGTATGATTCCATATATTATTATGCGGAAGCGGTATCTGTCAAATTGTCTCCGTCATGCGTCAAAAAAAAATCGCCTGGTGTAGCGATTTTTGACGCATCAGATTGAATTGACGCGCGGAGATCTCCCAAATGTGACGTATTTTGTGGGGATTCCCAGGTCTTTTTCCCGCCAAAGCATCCATCTGTCTAGAAGTCCGTGCGTCAAAAGAAAAATAACGCATACGTTTAACGCACATATGGAATCATATTTGACGCATGACGGATCCGCAAGGGCCATTTATGTCCGCATGACGGATCCGCATGACGGATCCGCATGAAGCGTATATGGAATCTTAGCTTAAGAGTCTTCAAGAGAAATGTCCCCATAGGCAGAACAAATAGAACTTTAATGATAATCTGGTTCATAGCAAACTAAAACCAATCATTACATAGCAGGTAATACACTGGTCGTATAAAATATGTCTTTTCAATTTCAGATCAGAACAGAAGGAAAGCCTGAATCCAGACCCTTAATCTCAATTTCCCATAAGTATTTGTTCCATTCATTGGTCTGCCCTTTTTTGGGCTTCAAACCCCCCCCCCCCCCTCACGCATACGCAATAGACAAATTGCGTGGTATCTTCATACAAATTGACCAGCCTTCGTATTAACAAGTTTATTGTACTTAAAAACAAAACAAAACATTGTTTATTTCCATTAGTAAGTGAAGAGCTTCAGCTCTCTACATTATACATTAAAATTATAAACAAGCACTACATCACATTGTACACTCACGAACACAAGCCAAGAAACTCGACTATTAAAATCATCAAATATTAAAGGGGAATGTTTACCATTTTCGATAATCTATTTGGGCCTTGAATTTATGTAAATGGTCTTCAGATTTACTGGAACTGACCAAAAATCGCACAATCCCTTCAATTATACCCTTACCTTAACAGTTATCTTTCATATTCTGTATTATGTGGTTTCTATATAATGCATAGTCTTACTAAACGGCGAGTCGTATTTTTGACTTTCAAACGCTGATATGTATGGATTAACGGGGATTTAAAGGCTAACATTTTGACAGAGATAGTTTGGAACATTATTACGGATAAGAATAGCTAAAAAATTCCAGGTTCTGAGACTAAAATTTGTTTGGTCGAACGTTTAGTGAACATATCCCTTTATCGGATACGGGGGTCGGATGTAAACGTCTATTGCGCTCTACGATCCAGATTTCAATTAGGGATTAAGGAAGTTGTGTAGAGACTAAGGAAGGAAAACATCACCAGGTAGACATAAACACCTTTGTATGACAATCATAAAACCGTAAAATACATTAATCTTTTTTATCTCAATAGGATAATGGAAATGCGTTCCAATAATGCATTAAAACCTATTAATATATTAAAGTATTAAACTTTCAAAGATATTTTAGAGTTCTTGTAGTATTACACATGCTAAAAGCCAGTTTTAATACTTCCTACTGATATATGAATGAATGAATTCCACTTATTATTATGATAACTACGTAAAATGAGGAAATGTAATGAAATGGAGTTTTACGTCTTACTTATCTGTACCTGTTGGGCTAATAAGGACTGTCAAACGCCTTACAATGAGCATAATAAGAATAATTTCCAATTGCCAACCCTTGAGAGATCTTTTAAGTGCACAATCAGTAATAATGGTTTGTTGCCCCATCCTAGCAACTGGTAAAAGGTCAAACAGCAACTGGTAAAAGGTCAAAAGTGAAAGCTCCGGCCTGGTATAAAAGCTTAACTACAAAAACCTACCAAATTAAATTTTAGTAATGTTGTGTTAAACATTATGAATCATGTATTATTTTAAAATTCATGGAAGCATCCAAAATGTCCTTTTAATATTGACTTCGTCATAAAAAAAAACCCTAAGGACGAAAGACCCAAACCGGTAAAACAAATCTCGAATTACTTTTAAACATATTGATACAATACAAAAAATTAAATACATTGATAGTAGCTAATGAACTTTTCATTTGAGGAAGTATATCTATAAATGAGTGAATATTGTTCTTCATAACAGTTTCATATCTGGGCAGTAGTTGTTATCAACCGTTTGGGATGTATTTTTCAAAATATAACGCTAAACGTTGCTAGTTTCAGTAATCGCACTGATTTGCTCCGAAGTGCTGTTGGTAATCGTGCTTACGGTTGCACTTCGACAAGAATTTTGAACTGCGTATCGATTTGAAGTGACACGTGGAGCGCATTTTCTTAATAAAGTAAGGCGGTATCTAGTACTTATCAGAAAGTACGTAATAAAATCAGTGGAAAAGCTTGTCAAACTCAATAGAATGCCAAATTGGTGGATAAACATAAAAGTGTACACGTTTTCTGAAAATATATTATAATTCGGTAAGACGTTCATCAAGAACGCATTAGTTTCAAGAGGCATGGCTAAGATGAAATATATGATAGTTGAAATTAAGATAGCGGTTGTTGTTTGACGGTCTCTAATCAATTTGAACGCTACTCCAGTACGTCGTAAGCTCCCCATAGTTCGACCATGACGATATAAGGCAACACACAACGACGTATTAAAGAGAAGTATGCCTAATAACGGCACATAAACAAACATAATCTGTGATAATAAACTAAAACATTCAATAACACTCTGATTAAAACCTGTCCTTTTGATTTCAAAAGATTTTGTTTCATTCTGACTTGAATCCAGAATTTCAAATTTCAGTGGTGAGAAAATATGAAATAAAAAAGTTACAGTTATAAGAATGATGATGCATTTAACTGGAGATTTCACCAATTTGAACTTTTCTCTCTTAAGTGGTGAAATTATGGCTACCATTCTTTCAAACGCTACGATCATCACTAGCCAATATACGTCTCTCCTAAAAACCACAAGAACGTATGATTCGATATACATTTTGTGTTTCTGATATAATGACGAACCACTTCCACTTTTTACACTTTGTTTCAGAATTTCGTCGAATATCGTCAATACAGCATATAATATCTGAATAATACTTATGCCAGCCAAAAATTTATTGGTAACGTTTCTCATACTTTTATCAAGAAATACCACACAATTTATCACGTTAAAAACTAAACTAATCATACATAATGGAATGCTCAAACGACTTTTTATCAACTCCAAAGAAAGATAGGCGCTCTTGGATATTAATCCGGCTTTGACCATAGTTTCATTTGTTGAGGTAAAACTCCTCGAGGAGACTTCTTCAGATGTCCCGTTGTCACTTTCTGTAAAATCCTTACTCAGTGAGGATGACGTTGTATTCAACCACTCCGTTGAAGCGTCATGAAAACTTTCGACATCAGAAACCCTTTCAATTGTCTTTGAAGTTGTAAGCGAAGATCGATTTGAGAGTCCTTCATCACTAGAGGTCATATTTAAAACATCATTTTCAAAGAACAATTTTTGTTGATTCTCGCCGAATATTTCTTCGTTGGATATCAGTACACATAATTTGAAAACAGTCATTAATATCACAATAAACCTCATGTTGAATTGATATTATACAATGTACTAATTTCACCGTTACAAACTGATTCAAAATTGTTTCTGAAAAGCAGACTAAACAAAGTCACACAGACTTTCAATCTTGTATTTATGTGGCGAACAAAAGAAATGAAACGCTATTCCATAGTTATCTAAATAAGATCTGAATACGTTAGACAGAGATAATGTTCGAAATCATTTCGCTTACGATTTTCACCTTCTCCGAATAATCCGAGATGTTTTTAATCTATTAATTGATGAGCTGGCCTCTTTTGTATGTTTATAGATCGTAGGAGTAAGAAAACTAAGCATCTTATGACTTGGCTATCACAAAGATCATTAGATATTCTCGCCTATATTATATTTGTCCTAATGTGATAAAAGAAAAATTATCGCCTTATGATTATCACCATAACGAAGTCAATCAAATATTATAATTATAACATTTAGCTTTTAAGGAATTGCAGAAATCACAGACGTACATCAATTAAGAATAGAGTAAATCGATGGAACCGTTTTTCCATACAATTAAAATGCTTAACAAGTGGTTGCCTTGTTTTGATATATTGTAAATACGTTTGACCTTTTATATACACATATTTATTTATCTTTTTTATGATTTTCTATTTTATATTATGCACATTGTATATTGAAAATTATTATGGAGAGGGGTCATATAGGCTTAAGCCTGTTCCCTAATCCATTTAATGTATTAATAAAATATTGTTTATAAAAAAAAGTGGTTGGGTTGGGTTGGGGGGTGGGGGGTTTGAGTGTCTCCTCATCGTCGGGAGTTCAAATGCATTTGACCACAAGCAACTACAGACCTTACACAGCAAAATATAGTTTAGGCTAGTGAAAAAACTATACACATTTTCATGCCACATGGTCCCCTGACAAATACCCTATGGCCCTCATGTTGGGAACCACTGATCTAGTTAGACCTGACCAAACAAATCGTCCAAGATATCAGATATATCTGCCATATTTGATAAAAAATCTTTGACTGTCTACATAAAAAAAAATTAACAAAAAAACCAAGACTTTTTATGTAGTAATATAATATAAAAATATATTAAGAGTCACAATAGCATAACTAGAATCTCACACGCATTGAGAACTATTTTTGATACGGTAAGTTTCTGAAATTTTAATTCAACTTCCTCCAAAACATCACGAATATATTATCGGATTTCAACAAAAGTTGATTATTTAATAGAAATAGAAATTTTGTGGATTCTTCAAAAAACCATAGAAAGAAAGAAAAAGAAAAGAAAGAAACATCTATATTTTACAAGGATAACAACTTAGGTTCCTTGCGGATCATTTCTCCCAGATGGTCCTTGGCCAAACCTCTTGGCATGATTATTTTCAATTGGTTAAGAACATATACAATTTATTAAAAGAAATGGTATTTCTATGAAAACTCGTACATTTTTATGATATATGTTACTACGAGTTTTACGTCCATCCTTTCTGCACCGTTTGGTCTAATGGACGGGTAGGGAATTTGTAGAAGCGAACCAACACGATGTACTGGAGGGAATAATGCTAGTGGCTATGTCAATGCGGAAGTCACTACGGAAGGGAGTTCTACAATCCACCTTTCTTCACCTGATTGCTATATTATGAAAAGGGGAAGCGCCAGTGTTGTGTGCAATGATGATCCAGGATTTAAAGAAAGGGGTGGGTTTAAATACAAATTTTTAGAGGGTTGGGAAAATTAGGTACCAGGATATGCACTGTCGGGGGATCCTCCCCTTGGATCCGCCCCTGAGGTACCAGGATATGCACTGCCGGCCAAAAATAGGGGGGCCCGAGTCGGGGGATCCTCCCCTGAGCCTACTGTTTTGAATTTCAACTGTGTATTATCTTATACACAATATGATGATTTTTCAACGCAAGTCCCTTCTTTAAAAATGTCCTTCAACTAAAAAAGCAAAAGGGTAAATTTGTGCTCATTTTCCGTTATTACTGATTCGTTATGGACCGATTCATTTACTGGATATTTCTACGCCGATCTGTGACTACAATTTAAAGATGTAAACAGAACATCTCTACCGGATTACCGTACTTATTTACGGCTGGATATACTGAAATTAGAAGTGGAGAGGTCATCGGACTTTCAAAACCTGATCAAGAACCAAACTCTCAAACACAAGAACTATCATTTGCTAGTAACCAAGCAAACTAACCTGTAACCAAACCACAAACCAATTTTTAGAATTTGTTTTATTAAAAATAATACAAAATGAAAATTATAATGTTGGAATAACTAACATTTCTTCTATCTTAAACAAATATGTATAATAAATAAACATATGAAATTGTGGGTAAAGCAATGCTTTCTCACAGCAAACCCAAACAATCACGAAAAGACATTAACAATAACGCAGTTCTAAAAGATGGTTCTTCATGACCATGTATCACATACTGGCTATCCTTTTGCTCCATACACATTGCCATCAGAATGAATTCCAAGATGAATGAACTTAACCGTTAACATCAACATCAGCCAATTAAGATACGCTAAGCTTAATTTTCTGTGCATGCACTATGGATAAGACGCGCGACTCCAAAAAGTATATAATATCTGTTATAAATGCAAAGAAATAAACATTCATGTTAAATCTAGTCATAGAAAGTTATTTACATTACATTTCTTCTAATTTAGGTTAGACTATCTGAAGTAACACGTAAACTACCATCCTCGACTTTGGCTTCTCGATTACAAGTCCAGTAACATTTTACTCTTAATGTGGATCGAAATTTTGAGCTCATGAAAACATAAGTTAAAAAATCTGTCGAAAAGCTTAAGGATTTCAGAAGAGCTGTAAGGCGGAGCATGAAACGAAATGTGTACATGTTATCTGAAAAAAAACTATAATCGTTTGGCAAAATATTGCTAACTATACCATTTGTCGCCAGAGGCAGCGCTAGTAGGAGAAAAAAGAAAGTTGAAACCATAATTGCGACTGTGGTTTGTCGTTCTTTCGTTTCCCTTAAGCTAACATCTTTTGCTGCACTTATGTTCTTCGCTGAATTGACGTGTCTCTTTAGTGCTACGCACAGGATCGTGTTGCAAATCAAAATAGCCAAGAGAGGTAAATACACGAATATGATTTTAGACATGAAATTAAATTTGTTAATGATGTTTTGGTCATATTTGGATATCTCAACGCTGTAAGTTATATTGTCGTCATCTCCAGAAGTAGTAATCGAATATCTTAAAGGAGTAAACACGTGGAAAATAAAGTTCACAATTATGACCAATAAAATGCACACATTTGGATGTTTCACTAGTCTGGAGCGTTCCCTTTTCAAAGGAAACACGACTGCAAGCATCCGTTCAAACGCTACAATCATTACCAAGTAATACACAATGCGACTAAGTACTTCTCCGACATACGTGTTGAGGTAGAGACGCATACGTAAGAGAACTACGTCTTCACTTGCATCCCCGTGCAACAACTGATATACGTTAATCACATTGTCAAAAACGATAGAGCCGATCTGCATCACTCCGATTCCAATCAAATAACAACTGGTAGCGTTTTTCATCGATTTTTCAGAAAAGACTAGCACATTTAAAACATTTACAATAATCCCTACGAAAGCAATAATCGGAAACAAATACTTGCTAACATTATCAAACTGATCAAAGGTTTCACCAGATATAAGTCCTTCAGTCACCTTTACGGGGTATGAGGTAGTGAGCACTTCAGTAGAATTCATCGACATATTATCCATCTTGGTCTGATCATATGTCTCATTTGAATTCCCTCTAGAGTTTGTACTGGAACCATTGCCCACCAAAGAATTATCGTAACATGCAATGCAAGCAATGAAAACCAATAACATATAAATCATTTTTGATAAAAAAACGAAGGATTAGTCGTGTGATATTTTTCTATTTTGTGTCTGTAACGTCTTATATTTCTTTATATGCATGGCCGATTTTCAGGGTTTTCACTGTATACTCTATTACCTAATTGACATTATGAAACAATATTTGTTTTAGAACTCTTCTGAAATCAATTGTAAGTTGGAAGCACACATTAAAGTTAGATTCCCGTATATCACACCAGCATTCATGATATACTTTCATTCAAGCAAAGTACCTTGCATGTTCCTTCAGCAACGTTAGACATTGGCATTATCTACCGTTGCTGGATTGACGGGGTTTTCTCGTCATTAACAACTAATAACCTCGTTTTAAAAACACTACGTCACATTCAATTTATGACCATTGAGACTCGATTATCACAAGGTATATTTGCTACAAGAAATCTGACGTCTGGTCATTCGAAAGTTTTCCCGCAATAATTTGTTACAAGGAATATAACTGGTCGAACAATAATCGTTCGACCAATCAAAATTAATGACGAGAATATCTTATCATGATAGCAACGGATTAATGTAATGAAATGAAATGATAGCCGTTGCTAAAGGAACATGAGTACCTTGTGACTCATACGACATAACGGCGCCCAAACGGTGCTGGCACTTTATATTGTTGAATCAGTGTGTTAAAATACATGCCAAGATTTGCGTATAGTTTTGTATCGATACTTGACGATACCTCTCTCATTTCATAAAAAGTGAGTTTTTTTTACAAGTCAGCGAATGGAATCATACATTTTCTCTCTGACTAGACTGAAATAGCTGAACAATATTTATACATGGACATGGATATGAATCATTCATATCAACTAATATACCACATTTTACAGGTATTGATACCCATATTGACACTGATCATGTATGACTTGTATATCTTTATTCCATATAGTGAAATGTTTGTCGCGATATGTATCGTATCGTGGCATGATAACACATAAATACCCAGTCCTACCCAAACACATAAATACCCAGTACTCCCCAAACACATAAATACCCTATAGTCCTCAAACATATAAATACCCAGTACTCCCCAAACTCATAAATACCCAGCACTCCCAAAACACATAAATACCCAGTACTCAAACACATAAATACCCTGTATTCCCCATACCGAGTACTCCCAAACACATAAATACCCATGTACTCTTCAAACACATAAATACCCAGTACTCCCCAAACACATATATCCTGTACTCCCCAAACACTTAAATACCAAGTACTCCCCAAACACATATATCCGGCATTCCCCAAACACATAAATACCCAGTACTCCCCAAACACATAAATACCCATTACTCCCCAAACACATAAATACCATGTACTCCCTAAACATATAAATACCCAGCATTCCCCAAACACATAAATACCCTGTACTCCCCAAACACATAAATACCCTATACTCCCCAAACACATAAATACCCAGTACTCTCTAAACACATAAATACCCTGTACTCCCCAAACACATAAATACCCAGTGCTCCCCACACACATAAATACCCTGTACTCCCCAAACACATAAATACCCTGTAATCCCCAAACACATAAATACCCTGTAATCCTCAAACACATACATACCCAGTAATCCCCAAACACATAAATACCATGTACTTTCCATACACATAAATACCCAGTACTCCCCAAACACATAAATACCATGTAATCCCTAAACACATAAATACCCAGTAATCCCCAAACACATAAATACCATGTACTCCCCAAACACATAAATACCCTGTACTCCCCAAACACATGAATACCCAGTACTACCCAAACACATAAATACCCAGTACTCCCCAAACACATAAATACCCTGTATTCCCTAAACACATAAATACCCTGTACTCCCTAAACACATAAATACCCTGTACACCCTAAACACATAAATACCCAGCACTCCCTAAACACATAAATACCCTTACTCCCTAAACACATAAATATCCAGTACTTCCTAAACACATAAATACCCTGTACTCCCCAAACACATAAATACCCTGTACTCCCCAAACACATAAATACCCAGTACTCCCCAAACACATAAATACCCTGTACTCCCCTACAAGCGATATAAGAAACGAAGAAGCATTGTACGGAAAACAATTTTGATCATTTTAACAGACAAGCACATCTTTGTCTCAAGTGCTTTATTGAAACTTAACCAAGGATAAGAGTTTAATTCTTACAATAATCGAACATTAATTGGCCTAAGTCTGTGATAAAGCAAAAATGAAATGAAGAGAGTAGATGGGAGAAAATAAAATAAAGAGAGTAGGTAGATGAAAATGAAATGAAGAGAGTAGGTAGACGAAAATAAAATGAAGAGAGTAGTTGGGTGAAAATAAAATGATGAGAGTAGGTGGGTGAAAATGAAATGAAGAGAGGAGGTGGGTGAAAATGAAATGAAGAGAGTCGGTGGGACAAAATAAAATGAAGAGAGTAGGTGGGACAAAATAAAATGATGAGAGTAGGTGGGTGAAAATGAAATGAAGAGAGGAGGTGGGTGAAAATGAAATGAAGAGAGTCGGTGGGACAAAATAAAATGAAGAGAGTAGGTGGGACAAAATAAAATAAAGAGAGTAGGTGGGCAAAAATGTAATGAAGAGATTAGTTGGGTGAAAATAAATTGATGAGAGTAGGTGGGTGAAAATGAAATGAAGAGAGTCGGTGGGCGAATATGAAATAAAAAAGGGTAGGAGGGTGAAAATAAAATGAAGAGAATAGGTGGGTGAAAATAAAATGAAGAGAGTAGGTGGGTGAAAATAAAATGAAGAGAGTAGGTGGGACAAAATAAAATAAAGAGAGTAGGTGGGCGAAAATGTAATGAAGAGAGTAGTTGGGTGAAAATGAAATGAAAAGAGTAGGTGGTTGAAAATAAAATGAAGAGAGTAGGTGGGACAAAATAAAATGAAGAGAGTAGGTGGGCGAAAATAAAATAAAGAGAGTAGGTGGGCGAAAATGTAATGAAGAGAGTAGTTGGGTGAAAATTAAATGAAAAGAGTAGGTGGTTGAAAATAAAATGAAGAGAATAGGTGGGTGAAAATAAAATAAAGATAGTAGGTGGGCGAAAATGAAATGAAGAGAGTAGGTGGGCGAGAATGAAATGAAGAGAGTAGGTGGGCGAAAATGAAATGAAGAGATTAGGTGGGCGAAAATGAAATGAAGAGAGTCGGTGGGACAAAATAAAATGAAGAGAGTAGGTGGGACAAAATAAAATAAAGAGAGTAGGTGGGCAAAAATGTAATGAAGAGATTAGTTGGGTGAAAATAAATTGATGAGAGTAGGTGGGTGAAAATGAAATGAAGAGAGTCGGTGGGCGAATATGAAATAAAAAAGGGTAGGAGGGTGAAAATAAAATGAAGAGAATAGGTGGGTGAAAATAAAATGAAGAGAGTAGGTGGGTGAAAATAAAATGAAGAGAGTAGGTGGGACAAAATAAAATAAAGAGAGTAGGTGGGCGAAAATGTAATGAAGAGAGTAGTTGGGTGAAAATGAAATGAAAAGAGTAGGTGGTTGAAAATAAAATGAAGAGAGTAGGTGGGCGAAAATAAAATGAAGAGAGTAGGTGGGCGAAAATAAAATAAAGAGAGTAGGTGGGCGAAAATGTAATGAAGAGAGTAGTTGGGTGAAAATGAAATGAAAAGAGTAGGTGGTTGAAAATAAAATGAAGAGAATAGGTGGGTGAAAATAAAATAAAGATAGTAGGTGGGCGAAAATGAAATGAAGAGAGTAGGTGGGAGAAAATAAAATAAAGAGAGTAGGTGGGTGAAAATCCAATGAAGAGAGTAGGTGGGCGAAAATGAAATGAAGAGAGTAGGTGGGCGAAAATGAAATGAAGAGATTAGGTGGCCGAAAATGAAATGAAGAGAGTAGGTGGGCGAAAATGAAATGAGGAGGGTAGGTGGGCGAAAATGAAATGAAGAGAGTCGGTGGGACAAAATAAAATGAAGAGAGTAGGTGGGCGAAAATGAAATGAAGAGAGTAGGTGGGCGAAATTGAAATGAAGAGATTAGGTGTTAAAAAATAAAATGAAAAGAGTAGGTGGGCAAAAGTAATATGAAAAGAGTAGGTGGACGAACATGAAATGAAGAGAGATGGGCGAAAATGAAATGAAGAGAGTAGGTATGGCGAAAATAAAATGAAGAGAGTAGGTGGGAGAAAATAAAATGAAGAATGTAGGTGGGTGAAAATAAAATAAAGAGAGTTGGTGGGTGAAAATAAAATAAAGAGAGTAGGTAGGCGAAAATAAAATGAAGAGAGTAGGTAGGTGAAAATAAAATGAAGAGAGTAGGTGGGTGAAAATGAAATGAAGAGAATTGGTGGGAGAAAATGAAATGAAGAGAGTAGGTGGGTGAAAATAAAATGAAGATCGTAGGTGGGAGAAAATAAAATAAGGAGAGTAGATTGGAGAAAATAAACAGATCGGGTGGGAGAAAATAACATAAAGAGAGTAGGTGGAATAAAATAACATAAAGAGAATAGAAAATTCAGAGAGTAGAAGGGAGAAAATAAAGAAGAGAGTAGGTGGGTTAAAATAAAATGAAGAGAGAATAGGAGGGAGAAAAATAAAATAAAAAGAGTAAGTGGATGAAAATAAAATGAAGAGAGTAGGTGGGTGAAAATAAAATGAAGAGAGTAGGTGGGACAAAATGAAATGAAGAGAATAGGTAGGTGAAAATAAAATGAAGAGAGTAGGTGGGACAAAATGACAAAATGAAATGAAGAGAATAGGTTAGTGAAAATGAAATGAAGAGAGTAAATGGGAGAAAATAAAATGAAGAGAGTAGATGGGAAAAAAAGGGAGTAGGGGGTGAAAATAAAGTTAAAAGAGTAGGTGGGTGAAAATAAAATAAAGAGAGTAGGTGGGAGAAAATGAAATGAAGACAGTAGGTGGGCGAAAATAGAATTAAAAGTGTAGGTGGGTGAAAATAAAATGAAGAGAGTAGGTGGGTGAAAATTAAATGAAGAGAATTTGTGGGAGAAAATGAAATGAAGAGAGAAGGTGGGTGAAAAAAAGAAGAGAGTAGGTGGGTGAAAATAAAATGAAGAGAGTAGGTGGGACAAAATGAAATGAAGAGAATAGGTAGGTGAAAATAAAATGAAGAGAGTAGGTGGGACAAAACAGGGCTCAACACTAACGCTTGCCCGACTAGAAATGGCAAGTAAATGTCACTGTCGGGCAAGTGAAATGTACTCAGCACTTGCCCGACGTGGCAAGTAAACATTTCCACTAATACTTTGATATTTATATTGTCAATATGTCATTAAATCCTTCGTGCACCCAATTTTCTGTTATCAATTTATCCCGGTCTTCATCTTTGAAATCACACAACGCTTGCTCATAAACATAGCTGACAAACCCGTGCTAAGATAAGAGACAACATGGAGGTCGGTATATCTAATACATGAAAATATGTGGCAAGTAAATTTTGGATGTTACTTGCCCGACATGACAAGTGGCTTAAAAAGTTAATGTTGAGCCCTGGGACAAATATGAAATGAAGAGAGTAGGTGGGTGACAATAAAATGAAGAGAGTAATTGGATGAAAATAAAATGAAGAAAGTAGATTGGCGACAATGAAATGAAGAGAGTAGGTGGGCGAAAATGAAATGAAGAGAGTAGGTGAGAGAAAATAAAAAGAAGAGAGTAGGTGGGCGAAAATGAAATGAAGAGAGTAGGTGGGTGAAAATAAAAAGAAGAGAGTAGGTGGGCGAAAATGAAATGAAGAGAGTAGGTGGACGAAAATGAAATGAAGAGAGTAGGTGAGAGAAAATAAAAAGAAGAGAGTAGGTGGGCGAAAATGAAATGAAGAGAGTAGGTGGGCGAAAGTGAAATGAAGAGAGTAGGTGAGAGAAAATAAAAATAAGAGAGTAGGTGGGCGAAAATGAAATGAAAAGAGTAGGTGGGTGAAAATAAAAAGAAGAGAGTAGGTGGGCGAAAATGAAATGAAGAGAGTAGGTGGGACAAAATAAAATGAAGAGAGTAGGTAGGTGAAATAAAATGAATAGAGTAGGTGGGACAAAATAAAATGAAGAGAGTAGGTGGGTGAAAATAAAATGAAGAGAGAAGGTGGGAGAAAATATAATGAAGAGATTAGATGGGAGAAAGTAAAATGAAGAGAGTAGGTGAGATAAAATAAAATGAAGAGAGTAGGTGGGCGAAAATGAAATGAAGAGAGTAGGTGAGTGAAAATAAAAAGAAGAGAGTAGGTGGGCGAAAATGAAATGAAGAGAGTAGGTGGGACAAAATAAAATGAAGAGAGTAGGTAGGTGAAAATAAAATGAATAGATAGGTGGGAGAAAATAAAATGAAGAGAGTAGGTGGGTGAGAATAAAATGAAGAGAGAAGGTGGGAGAAAATATAATGAAGAGATTAGATGGGAGAAAGTAAAATGAAGAAAGTAGGTGGACGAAAAAAAATGAAGAGAGTAGGTGGGCGAAAATAAATTGAAGAGAGTAGGTTGGAGAAAATAAAATGGAGAGAGTATGTGGGAGAAAATAAAATGAATAGAGTAGGTGGGAGAAAATAAAATGAAGAGAGTATGTGGGAGAAAATAAATTGAAGAGAGTAGGTTGGAGAAAATAAAATGGAGAGAGTATGTGAGAGAAAATAAAATGAATAGAGTAGGTGGGAGAAAATAAAATGAAGAGAGTAGGTAGACGAAAATGAAATGAAGACAGTAGGTGGGACAAAATGAAATAAAGATAGTTGGTGGGCGAAAACGAAATGAAGAGATAAGAAGGGAGAAAATGAAATGAATAGAGTAGGTGGGCGAAAATAAAATGAAGAGAGTAGAAGGGAGAAGAGAGTAGGTAGACGAAAATGAAATGAAGACAGTAGGTGGGACAAAATGAAATAAAGATAGTTGGTGGGCGAAAACGAAATGAAGAGATAAGAAGGGAGAAAATGAAATGAATAGAGTAGGTGGGCGAAAATAAAATGAAGAGAGTAGGTAGGTGAAAATAAAATGAATAGATAGGTGGGAGAAAATAAAATGAAGAGAGTAGGTGGGTGAGAATAAAATGAAGAGAGAAGGTGGGAGAAAATAAAATGAAGAGAGTAGGTAGACGAAAATGAAATGAAGACAGTAGGTGGGACAAAATGAAATAAAGATAGTTGGTGGGCGAAAACGAAATGAAGAGATAAGAAGGGAGAAAATGAAATGAATAGAGTAGGTGGGCGAAAATAAAATGAAGAGAGTAGAAGGGAGAAAATAAAATGAACAGAGTAGGTGGGTGAAAATAAAATGAACAGAGAAGGTGGGTGAAAAAAAATGAAGAGAGTAGGTTGGCGAAAATAATATGAAGAGAGTAGGTGGGAGAAAATAAAATGAAGAGAGTAGATGGGTGAAAAAAAAATGAAGAAAGTAGATTGGCAAAAATGAAATGAAGAGAGTAGGTGGGCGAAAATGAAATGAAGAGAGAAGGTGGGAGAAAATAAAATGAAGAGAGTAGGTGGGCGAAAATGAAATGAAGAGAGAAGATGAGAGAAAATAAAATGAAGAGAGTAGGCGAGATAAAATAAAATGAAGAGAGTAGGTGGGCGAAAATGAAATGAGAAAAGGTGGGAGAAAATAAAATGAAGAGAGTAGGTGGGCGAAAATGAAATGAAGAGAGAAGATGAGAGAAAATAAAATGAAGAGAGTAGGTAAGTGAAAATAAAATGAAGAGAGTAGATTGGCAAAAAAGAAATGAAGAGAGTAGGTGGGCGAAAATGAAATGAAGAGAGTAAGTGAGAGAAAATAAAATGAAGAGAGTATGTGGGCGAAAATGAAATGAGAGAAGATGAGAGAAAATAAAATGAAGAGAGTAGGTGAGAGAAAATAAAATGAAGAGAGAAGGTGGGCGAAAATGAAATGAGGAGAGTAGGTTGGCAAAAATGAAATGAAGAGAGTAGGTGGGCGAAAATACAATGAAGAAAGTAGGTAGGTGAAAACAAAATGAAGAGTCTACGTGAAAAAAACAAAAATAAATGGAGTAGGTGGGACAAAATAAAATGAAGAGAGTAGGTGGGCGAAAGAAAATGAAATAAAGAAAGTAAGTGGGTGAAAAAGAAATGAAGAGAGTAGGTGGGTGAAAATAAAATGAAGAGAGTAGGTGAGTAAAAATGAAATGAAGAGAGTAGGTGTATGAAAATAAAATGAAGAAAGTAGGTGTATGAAAATAAAATGAAGAGAGTAGGTAGGTGAAAATAAAATGAAGAGAATAGGTTGGCGACAATGAAATGAAGAGAGTAGGTCGGCGACAATGAAATGAAGAGAGTAGGTAAGAGAAAATAAAAAGAAGAGAGTAGGTGGGCGAAAATGAAATGAAGAGAGTAGGTGGGTGAAAATAAAAAGAAGAGAGTATGTGGGCGAAAATAAAATGAAGAGAGTAGGTGGGAGAAAATAAAATGAAGAGAGGAGGTGGGAGAAAATGAAATGAAGAGAGAAGGTGGGGCAAAATGAAATGAAGGGAGAAGGTGGGGCAAAATAAAATGAAGAGTAGGCAGGGAAAAAGGAAGGAGTAGGTGAGAGAAAATAACATTTAAGAAGACCTAATAATATAACACATAGATAGTAGACAGGAAAGAATAGCATAAAGCAAGTAGATAAGATACAATAACACAAAGATAGTAGATAAGATAGAATAACACAAAGAAAATAGATAGGATACAATAACACAAAGAAAGTAGATAGGATACAATAACACAAAGAAAATAGATAGGATAAAAAAAAAACACAAATAGAGTAGATAAAATAGAATAACATAAAAAGAGTATATAGAATAAATAATGCAAATAAGTTAGGATAAATAAAACAAAGAGAGAGAATATGGAATAACAAGATCAATTAAGACAAACAGAATAGATAAAGAGAATAACATAAAGAGAGTATATAGGATAAAAAAAAACACAAAGAGAGAAGATAAGGTGGAATAACACAAAGATAATAGATAGGATAGAATAACACAAAAAGAGTAGATAAGGTGGAATGACACAAAGAGAGAAGATAGGATATAATAACACATACAGAGTAGATAGGATAGAATAACACATAAAGAGTAGATAAGATAGAATAACAGACCAAATAAGACAAACAGAATAGATAAAGAGAATGACATAAAGAGAGTAAATAGGATAAACAAAAACACAAAGAGAGAAGATAAGGTGGAATAACACAAAGATAATAGATAGGATAGAATAACACAACGAGAGTAGATAAGGTGGAATGACACAAAGAGAGAAGATAGGATATAATAACACATAAAGAGTAGATAGGATAGAATAACACATAAAGAGTAGATAAGATAGAATAACAAGACCAGGATAGAATAACAAGACGAAATAAGACAAACAGAATAGATAAAGAGAATGACATAAAGAGAGTATATACTGTAAATAGGATAAAAAAAAAACCCACAAATATAGTAGATAAGGTGGAATAACACAAAGAGAGTAGATATGAAAGAATAACACAAATAGATTAGATATGATAGAAAAACATAAAAATAAACCAAAATTAGACAAACAGGATAGATAAAGGGAGTGACATAAAGAGAGTAGATATGATAAAATAACACAAAGAGAGGAGATAAGATAGAATAACACAAAGAAAGTAGATAGGATATAATAACACAAAGAGAGAAGATAAGTTGGAATAACACAATGATAGTACATAGGATAGAATAACACAAAGAAAGTAGATAGGATATAATAACACAAAGAGAGAAGATAAGTTGGAATAACACAATGATAGTACATAGGATAGAATAACACAAAGAAAGTAGATAGGATATAATAACACAAAGAGAGAAGATAAGTTGGAATAACACAAAGATAGTACATAGGATAGAATAACACAAAGAGAGTAGATAAGGTGGAATAATACAAACATAGTAGATATGATAGAATAACACAAAGAGAGTAGATAAGGTGGAATGAAACAAAGAGAGAAGATAGGATAGAATAACACATACAGAGTAGATAGGATAGAATAACACATAAAGAGTAGATAAGATAAATTAACACGACCAGGATAAAATAACAAGACCAAATAAGACAAACAGAATAGATAAAGAGAATGACATAAAGAGAGTTGATAGGATAAAATAACACACATATAGTAGATAAGGTGAAATTACACATAGAGAATAGCTAGAATAGAATAACACAAAGAAAAGATAGGATGGACTAACACAAAGAGATTAGATAGGATAGAATAACACAAAGAGAAAAGATAGGATAGAATAACACAAATAGAATGGATTGGATAAAATAACATAAAAAAAAAAAAAATAAGACAAACAGAATAGATAAAGAGAATGACATAAAGAGAGTAAATAGGAAAGAATAACACAAAGAGAGTAGATAGGATAGAATAACAAAGAGAGTAGATATAATAGAATAACACAAAGAGAAAAGATAGAATAGAATAACACAAAGAGAATAGATAGGATAGAATAACACAAAAGATAGTAGATAGGATACAATAACACAAATATAATAGATAGGATATAATAACACAGAGAATAGATAGGACAGAATAACACCAAGAGAGTAGATAGGATAGAATAACACAAAGAGAGTAGATAGGATAGAATAACACAATGAGAGTAGATAGGATAGAATAACACAAAGATAGTAGATAGGATAGAATAACACAAATAGAGTAGATAGGATAGAATAACACAATGAGAGTAGATAGGATAGAATAACACAAAGATAGTAGATAGGATATAATAACACAGAGAATAGATAGGATAGAATAACACCAATAGAGTAGATAGGATATAATAACACAAAGAGAGTAGATAGGATAGAATAACACAAAGAGAGTTGATATGATAGAATAACACAAAGAGAGTAGATAGGATAGAATAACATTAAGAGAGTAGATAGGATAGAATAACACAACGAGGATTACACATAGATTGTAGATAAGATAGAATAACACAAAGAAAGTTGATTTGATAGAATAACACAAAGAGAATAGATAGGATAGAATAACATCAAGAGAGTAAATATGATAGAATAACATAAAGAGAATAGATAACAACGAGGATTACACATAGATTGTAGATAAGATAGAATAACACAAAGAGAGTAGATATGATATAATAACACAAAGATATAATGTAAGATAGAATAACACAAAGAGAGTAGATAGGATAAAATAACACAAAGAGAATAGATACGATAAAATACACAAAGAGAGAAGATAGGATAGAATAACACAAAGATAGTAGATAGGATAGAACACAAAGAGAATAGATAGGATAGAACACGAAGAAAGTAGAAAATAACAATAAGAGATTTAGATAGGATGGAATAACACAAAGAGAGTATATGCCATGCAATAAAACAAAACAGGAAGATATGATAGAAAAACACAAATTTAATGTACTGTAGTAGAAAAGACTAGAAAGTATGCAGCAATATGATAATTTGATAGAAATCGAGGACAAGCGGACAAATGCTTTCTTCCTTTGGTTCATGAAATATCAATAATGTTTTAATACAAGTGAAGGTGAATCAGGGCATGAATTAACACGCGAACGATCGTTCCGGTCGCGCATAGGTTACGAGGTGCTGAAAACACGCGAACGGACCGTCGTTCACGACCGACATTAAAAAAACCCGATAATAATCAGCGATATCTCAAATGATTTCGGAAAAACGTAAAAGTTTTGCTTATGATGGGCGCAGCCATTTTTAATCCCGCTCCCGGGAGATTCCGCGAGAGTGCTTCCTGTCATGGCGTCGTCAACAACGCGATCTCGTCGTGAAGAGGAAACTGTCAGTCTCAAAACATTCAAGTCGTGGGATTTTCACAATGATTTCAACTTTGACTTGAATGAAAACAATAAAATATGTAAAATAACATGTAAAATATGTACAGGTCGCATCGTCCAAATTAGACGGGAAGCACTGAGACGTGGAATAAGTGGTTCTGTTTTAAACGGTATTATCAATTATGTAGATGGCGTGACCTACATACATAAAAATAATGTGAGCCGACATGTCGCTTCTGGGTCGCTTCACGACTGGGCTAAAAAACAAATTGAAAATGAAGATCTAACTAATAAAACCGCTGACACTGTCCAATCGACATCAAAACCTAGCGTTTTAAACAAAACGTCATCAGTGACAAGTAGTACAGTCAGCAGTAGGCCAAGTACTATCTCACAAATATTCCTTGTTCTAGTCAGATATTAAAGTTATTGTTATTGTTAATTTTAACTAACTGCTTTTTAATTACATGCCATCCTCTACTCTTTAGGAACCTCTGAGATTACAGTCTAAGGACGCATCGTAACCGGATAGGTTACGACCTTCCAATTTGACGTAACCTGTTTATAGGTTACGATAGCTGGCCCTTAATTCAAGGCCTGTGAATGATTCATTAATTCATCAATTATTAACAATTATCCTATTCAGTCAATATATAATAAGATTGGCATTGGAATTATGTTATACAACTATTGTATCGGGTGTGCCTAAAGTAATGTCCCAACTTTTGACCTTCACTATTTTCCAAAGCATTTACTCAAATTGTCACCTGTCAATCAAGTTTCATATGGGATGTTCGTGGGTTTGAGGTGCCAAAATGTCTAGACCAAGGGCCTAGATGATGTTAAAACATAAACTGCCCAGTAAGATTTTTATTAAAACACGTTTTGTTGAGAAGGGATGGAGAGGAAGACGTATAGTAAGAGAATTTCCTGGAAAACACTGGTGTTATTGTTCAGTTTTTGGCACCTCAAACCCACGAACATCCCATATGAAACTTGATTGACAGGTGACACCATGGCACCATGCATATGCAAGGATAATTTCAGAAGACTCCGGCATTGATTTTTTCGGCCTCTGATTTTGTTTTGTATGCCATTTAAAGGTTAATGATGCTATATCACTCAAACTCGCACCAAAGGTAGATAATATAATAAACTAATCATATGCAAAATTTCAGTCCATTTGAGTAAATGCTTTGGAAAATAGTGAAGTTCAAAAGTTGGGACATTACTTTAGGCCCACCCGATATATCACTATATAAATAGGCTTTAATCGCTGAAGGTTTCGACGTAATGTCAAGGGTCCATTCACACCAGTATCAGACGGAGTTTCACAATTATGCTGAACAATCAAAGTGTTTTGTTTTTGTTAATTCCGGACGTACACATAGTTTTAACGTTTTAGCGTAATATTTACCAAGTTAATCAAGACAATCAAGATACTGATATATCAACAAAAATAATCTCAGTTTACAGATGTACTAACAAAGACAATCGAGACACATATACATTAACAAAGCTCAGAATACTACATCAACAAAGACAATAGAGATACAGAAATGTTAGTAATCAAATAAATCAAGATACACATATATCAACAAAGACAATAGAGATACAGAAATGTTAGTAATTAAATAAATCAAGATACACATATAGCAACAAAGACAATAGAGATACAGAAATGTTAGTAATTAAATAAATCAAGATACACGTATAGCAACAAAGACAATAGAGATACAGAAATGTTAGTAATTAAATAAATCAAGATACACATATATCAACAAAGACAATAGAGATAGAGAAATGTTAGTAATCAAATAAATCAAGATACACATATATCAACAAATACAATCGAGATACACATATTAAATCAACAAAGACAATCAAAAAAGACAAATTATCTTAAAAATACATTAACAAAGACAATCGAAACACAAACTTAAAAACAAAGATAATCAAGATACTTGAATGATAGTTAACACAGACTAGAACTATACAGATACAGTCTGTAGAAAATCAAGATTCAGAAACTCAAGATAGGCATACAAATAAAGATTATCGAGATACAGATACAATAAGATAGTAGAGACAATTTTAACATAGACATTAAAGACAGTAGAGACAATTTTAATATAGACAATAAAGACAGTAGAGACAATTTTAACACAGACAATGAAGACAGTAGAGACAATTTTAACATAGACAATAAAGACAGTATAGATAATTTTAACACAGACAATGAAGACAGTAGAGATAATTTTAACATAGACAATGAAGACAGTATAGATAATTTTAACATAGACAATAAAGACAGTAGAGATAATTTTAACATAGACAATAAAGACAGTAGAGATAATTTTAACATAGACAATAAAGACAGTAGAGATAATTTTAACATAGACAATAAAGACAGTAGAGACAATTTTAACATAATGAAGACAGTAGAGACAATTTTAACATAATGAAGACAGTAGAGACAATTTTAACATAGATAATTAAGACAGTAGAGACAATTTTAACATAGATAATTAAGACAGTAGAGACAATTTTAACATAGATAATGAAGACAGTAGAGACAATTTTAACATAGACAATGAAGACAGTAGAGACAATTTTAACATAGACAATGAAGACAGTAGAGACAGTTTTAACATAGACAATGAAGACAGTAGAGACAATTTTAACATAGACAATGAAGACAGTAGAGACAATTTTAACACAGACAATGAAGACAGTAGAGACAATTTTAACATAGACAATGAAGACAGTAGAGACAATTTTAACATAGACAATGAAAACAGTAGAGACAATTTTAACATAGACAATGAAGACAGTAGAGACAATTTTAACACAGACAATGAAGACAGTAGAGACAATTTTAACACAGATAATGAAGACAGTAGAGACAATTTTAACACAGATAATGAAGACAGTAGAGACAATTTTAACATAGACAATGAAGACAGTAGAGACAATTTTAACATAGACAATGAAGACAGTAGAGACAATTTTAACACAGACAATGAAGACAGTAGAGACAATTTTAACATAGACAATGAAGACAGTAGAGACAATTTTAACATAGACAATGAAGACAGTAGAGACAATTTTAACATAGACAATAAAGACAGTAGAGACAATTTTAACATAGACAATAAAGACAGTAGAGACAATTTTAACATAGACAATGAAGACAGTAGAGACAATTTTAACACAGACAATGAAGACAGTAGAGACAATTTTAACATAGACAATGAAGACAGTAAAGACAATTTTAACATAGACAATGAAGATATTAGAGACAATTTTAACACAGACAATAAAGACAGTAGAGATAATTTTAACACAGACAATGAAGACAGTAGAGACAATTTTAATATAGACAATGAAGACAGTAGAGATAATTTTAACATAGACAATAAAGACAGTATAGATAATTTTAACATAGACAATAAAGACAGTAGAGACAATTTTAACATAGACAATTAAGACAGTAAAGACAATTTCAATATAGACAATGAAGACAGTAGAGACAATTTTAACATAGACAATAAAGACAGTAGAGACAATTTTAACATACACAATGAAGACAGAAGAGACAATTTTAACATAGACAATGAAGACAGTAGAGACAATTTTAACACAGACAATGAAGACAGTAGAGACAATTTTAACATAGACAATAAAGATAGTAGAGACAATTTTAACATAGACAATGAAGACAGTAGAGACAATTTTAATATAAACAATGAAGACAGTAGAGACAATTTTAACATAGACAATGAAGACAGCAGAGACAATTTTAACATAGACAATGAAGATAGTAGAGACAATTGTAACATAGACAAAAAAGATAGTTGAGACAATTTTAACATAGACAATGAAGACAGTAGAGACAATTTTAACATAGACAATGAAGACAGTAGAGACAATTTTAACACAGACAATGAAGACAGTAGAGACAATTTTAACATAGACAATGAAGACAGTAGAGACAATTTTAACATAGACAATGAAGACAGTAGAGACAATTTTAACATAGACAATGAAGACAGTAGAGACAATTTTAACACAGACAATGAAGACAGTAGAGACAATTTTAACACAGATAATGAAGACAGTAGAGACAATTTTAACATAGACAATGAAGACAGTAGAGACAATTTTAACATAGACAATGAAGACAGTAGAGACAATTTTAACATAGACAATGAAGACAGTAGAGACAATAGAGACAATTTTAACATAGACAATGAAGACAGTAGAGACAATTTTAACATAGACAATAAAGACAGTAAAGACAATTTTAACATAGACAATAAAGACAGTAAAGACAATTTTAACATAGACAATGAAGACAGTAAAGACAATTTCAACACAGACAATGAAGACAGTAGAGACAATTTCAACACAGACAATGAAGACAGTAGAGACAATTTTAACATAGACAATGAAGACAGTAGAGACAATTTTAACATAGACAATGAAGACAGTAGAGACAATTTTAACATAGACAATTAAGACAGTAAAGACAATTTCAATATAGACAATGAAGACAGTAGAGACAATTTTAACATAGACAATAAAGACAGTAGAGACAATTTTAACATACACAATGAAGACAGAAGAGACAATTTTAACATAGACAATGAAGACAGTAGAGACAATTTGAACATAGACAATGAAGACAGTAGAGACAATTTTAACACAGACAATGAAGATAGTAGAGACAATTTTAACATAGACAATGAAGACAGTAGAGACAATTTTAACATGGACAATGAAGACAGTAGAGACAATTTTAACATGGACAATGAAGATACTAGAGACAATTTTAACACAGACAATGAAGATAGTAGAGACAATTTTAACATAGACAATGAAGACAGTAGAGACAATTTTAACATAGACAATGAAGACAGTAGAGACAATTTTAACACAGACAATGAAGATAGTAGAGACAATTTTAACATAGACAATGAAGACAGTAGAGACAATTTTAACATAGACAATGAAGACAGTAGAGACAATTTTAACATAGACAATGAAGATAGTAGAAACAATTTTAACACAGACAATGAAGATAGTAGAGACAATTTTAACATAGACAATGAAGACAGTAGAGACAATTTTAACACAGACAATGGAGACAGTAGAGACAATTTTAACATAGACAATGGAGACAGTAGAGACAATTTTAACATAGACAATGAAGATAGTAGAGACAATTTTAACATAAACAATGAAGACAGTAGAGACAATTTTAACACAGACAATGAAGACAGTAGAGACAATTTTAACATAGACAATAAAGACAGTAGAGACAATTTTAACACAGACAATGAAGATAGTAGAGACAATTTTAACATAAACAATGAAGATAGTAGAGACAATTTTAACATAGACAATAAAGATAGTACAGACAATTTTAACACAGATAATGAAGACAGTAGAGACAATTTTAACACAGACAATGGAGACAGTAGAGGCAATTTTAACATAGACAATGGAGACAGTAGAGACAATTTTAACATAGACAATGAAGACAGTAGAGACAATTTTAACATAGACAATGAAGACAGTAGAGACAATTTTAACATAAACAATGAAGACAGTAGAGACAATTTTAACACAGACAATGAAGACAATAGAGACAATTGTAACATAGACAATGAAGATAGTAGAGACAATTTTAACATAGACAATGAAGACAGTAGAGACAATTTTAACACAGACAATGAAGACAGTAGAGACAATTTTAACATAGACAATGAAGACAGTAGAGACAATTTTAACACAGACAATGAAGACAATAGAGACAATTTTAACACAGACAATGAAGACAATAGAGACAATTTTAACATAGACAATGAAGACAGATAGAAGGGACAATTTTAACACAGACAATGAAGACAATTTTAACATAGACAATGAAGACAGTAGAGACAATTTTAACATAGACAATGAAGACAGTAGAGACAATTTTAACACAGACAATGAAGACAGTAGAGACAATTTTAACATAGACAATGAAGACAGTAGAGACAATTTTAACATAGACAATGAAGACAGTAGAGACAATTTTAACATAGACAATGAAGACAGTAGAGACAATTTTAACACAGACAATGAAGATAGTAGAGACAATTTTAACATAGACAATGAAGACAGTAGAGACAATTTTAACATGGACAATGAAGACAGTAGAGACAATTTTAACATGGACAATGAAGATACTAGAGACAATTTTAACACAGACAATGAAGATAGTAGAGACAATTTTAACATAGACAATGAAGACAGTAGAGACAATTTTAACATAGACAATGAAGACAGTAGAGACAATTTTAACACAGACAATGAAGATAGTAGAGACAATTTTAACATAGACAATGAAGACAGTAGAGACAATTTTAACATAGACAATGAAGACAGTAGAGACAATTTTAACATAGACAATGAAGATAGTAGAAACAATTTTAACACAGACAATGAAGATAGTAGAGACAATTTTAACATAGACAATGAAGACAGTAGAGACAATTTTAACACAGACAATGGAGACAGTAGAGACAATTTTAACATAGACAATGGAGACAGTAGAGACAATTTTAACATAGACAATGAAGATAGTAGAGACAATTTTAACATAGACAATGAAGACAGTAGAGACAATTTTAACATAAACAATGAAGACAGTAGAGACAATTTTAACACAGACAATGAAGACAGTAGAGACAATTTTAACATAGACAATAAAGACAGTAGAGACAATTTTAACACAGACAATGAAGATAGTAGAGACAATTTTAACATAAACAATGAAGATAGTAGAGACAATTTTAACATAGACAATAAAGATAGTACAGACAATTTTAACACAGATAATGAAGACAGTAGAGACAATTTTAACACAGACAATGGAGACAGTAGAGGCAATTTTAACATAGACAATGGAGACAGTAGAGACAATTTTAACATAGACAATGAAGACAGTAGAGACAATTTTAACATAGACAATGAAGACAGTAGAGACAATTTTAACATAAACAATGAAGACAGTAGAGACAATTTTAACACAGACAATGAAGACAATAGAGACAATTGTAACATAGACAATGAAGATAGTAGAGACAATTTTAACATAGACAATGAAGACAGTAGAGACAATTTTAACACAGACAATGAAGACAGTAGAGACAATTTTAACATAGACAATGAAGACAGTAGAGACAATTTTAACACAGACAATGAAGACAATAGAGACAATTTAAACACAGACAATGAAGACAATAGAGACAATTTTAACATAGACAATGAAGACAGATAGAAGGGACAATTTTAACACAGACAATGAAGACAATTTTAACATAGACAATGAAGACAGTAGAGACAATTTTAACATAGACAATGAAGACAGTAGAGACAATTTTAACATAGACAATGAAGACAGTAGAGACAATTTTAACATAGACAATGAAGATAGTAGAGACAATTTTAACATAGACAATGAAGACAGTAGAGACAATTTTAACATAGACAATGAAGACAGTAGAGACAATTTGAACACAGACAATGAAGATAGTAGAGACAATTTTAACATAGACAATGAAGACAGTAGAGACAATTTGAACACAGACAATGAAGACAGTAGAGGCAATTTTAACATAGACAATTAAGACAGTAGAGACAATTTTAACATAGACAATGGAGACAGTAGAGACAATTTTAACATAGACAATGAAGATAGTAGAGACAATTTTAACATATACAATGTAGATAATAGAGACAATTTTAACATAGACAATGAAGACAGTAGAGACAATTTTAACATAGACAATGAAGATAGTAGAGACAATTTTAACACAGACAATGAAGACAGTAGAGACAATTTTAACATAGACAATGAAGACAGTAGAGACAATTTTAACATAGACAATGAAGACAGTAGAGACAATTTTAACATAGACAATGAAGACAGTAGAGACAATTTTAACACAGACAATGAAGACAGTAGAGACAATTTTAACATAGACAATGAAGACAGTAGAGACAATTTTAACATAGACAATAAAGACAGTAGAGACAATTTTAACATAGACAATGAAGACAGTAGAGACAATTTTAACATAGACAATGAAGACAGTAGAGGCAATTTTAACACAGACAATGAAAACACAGACAATGAAGACAGTAGAGACAATTTTAACATAGACAATGAAGGCAGTAGAGACAATTTTAACATAGACAATGAAGATAGTAGAGACAATTTTAACACAGACAATGAAGACAGTAGAGACAATTTTAACATAGACAATGAAGACAGTAGAGACAATTTTAACATAGATAATGAAGGCAGTAGAGACAATTTTAACATAGACAATGAAGACAGTAGAGACAATTTTAACATAGATAATGAAGGCAGTAGAGACAATATTAACATAGACAATGAAGACAGTAGAGACAATTTTAACATAGACAATGAAGACAGTAGAGACAATTTTAACAAAGACAATGAAGATAGTAGAGACAATTTTAACAAAGACAATGAAGACAGTAGAGACAATGAAGATAGTAGAGACAATTTTAACATAGACAATGAAGACAGTAGAGACAATTTTAACACAGACAATGAAGACAGTAGAGACAATTTTAACAAAGACAATGAAGATAGTAGAGACAATTTTAACAAAGACAATGAAGACAGTAGAGACAATGAAGACAGTAGAGACAATTTTAACATAGATAATGAAGACAGTAGAGACAATTTTAACATAGATAATGAAGGCAGTAGAGACAATTTCAACATAGACAATGAAGACAGTAGAGACAATTTTAACATAGACAATAAAGACAGTAGAGACAATTTTAACACAGATAATGAAGACAGTAGAGACAATTTTAACATAGACAATGAAGACAGTAGAGACAATTTTAACATAGACAATGAAGATAGTAGAGACAATTTTAACATAGACAATGAAGACGGTAGAGATAATTTTAACATAGACAATGAAGATAGTAGAGACAATTTTAACACAGATAATGAAGACAGTAGAGACAATTTTAACGTAGACAATGGAGACAGTAGAGACAATTTTAACAAAGACAATGAAGACAGTAGAGACAATTTTAACATAGACAATGAAGACGGAAGAGACAATTTTAACATAGACAATGAAGACGGTAGAGACAATTTTAACATAGACAATGAAGACAGTAGAGACAATTTCAACATAGACAATGAAGACAGTAGAGACAATTTTAACACAGACAATGAAGATAGTAGAGACAATTTTAACATAGACAATGAAGACAGTAGAGACAATTTTAACATAGACGATGAAGACAGTAGAGACAATTTTAACATAGATAATGAAGACAGTAGAGACAACTTTAACATAAACAATGAAGACATTAGAGACAATTTTAACATAAACAATGAAGACAGTAGAGATAATTTTAACATAGACAATGAAGACAATTTTAACATAGATAATGAAGACAGTAGAGACAACTTTAACATAAACAATGAAGATAGTAGAGACAATTTTAACATAGACAATGAAGATAGAAGAGACAATTTTAACATAGACAATGAAGATAGTAGAGACAATTTTAACATAGACAATGAAGACAGTAGAGACAATTTTAACATAGACAATGAAGACAGTAGAGACAATTTTAACATAGACAATGAAGACGGTAGAGACAATTTTAACATAGACAATAAAGACAGTAGAGACAATTTTAACATAGACAATGAAGACAGTAGAGACAATTTTAACATAGACAATGAAGACAATAGAGACAATTTTAACATAGACAATAAAGACAGTAGAGATAATTGTAACATAGACAATGAAGACAGTAGAGACAATTTTAACATAGACAATGAAGACAGTAGAGACAATTTTAACATAGACAATGAAGATAGTAGAGACAATTTTAACATAGGCAATGAAGACAGTAGAGACAATTTTAACACAGACAATGAAGACAGTAGAGACAATTTTAACATAGACAATAAAGACAGTAGAGACAATTTTAACACAGACAATGAAGATAGTAGAGACAATTTTAACACAGACAATGAAGACAGTAGAGACAATTTTAACATAGACAATGAAGACAGTAGAGACAATTTTAACATAGACAATGAAGACAGTAGAAATAATTTTAACATAGACAATGAAGACAGTAGAGACAATTTTAACATAGACAATGAAGACAATTTTAATATAGACAATGAAGACAGTAGAGACAATTTTAACATAGACAATGAAGATAGTAGAGACAATTTTAACATAGACAATGAAGACGGTAGAGACAATTTTAACATAGACAATGAAGATAGTAGAGACAATTTTAACACAGACAATGAAGACAGTAGAGACAATTTTAACGTAGACAATGGAGACAGTAGAGACAATTTTAACATAGACAATGAAGATAGTAGAGACAATTTTAACATAAACAATGAAGACAGTAGAGACAATTTTAACATAGACAATGAAGACAGTAGAGACAATTTTAACATAGACAATGAAGACAGTAGAGACAATTTTAACATAGACAATGAAGATAGTAGAGACAATTTTAACATAGACAATGAAGACAGTAGAGACAATTTTAACATAGACAATGAAGATAGTAGAGACAATTTCAACATAGACAATGAAGACAGTAGAGACAATTTTAACATAGACAATGAAGATATCAATGAAGACGATTTTGACTGTGAAAAAGGCAATTTTGACATAGTTATGGACATAAAAGACAATTTTGATATATATAAATAAGACAGAGGAGACAATTTAATAAACTATAGCAAAAAGACACCAAGACCGTTGGGAATGAATCTTTATGAGGAATATATTTTCGATTACTCGCTCCTTGATGATGTATCATAGAAGATGACAACTGGATTCGAGGATGGTCAACAGAATGGTCTGAATTCATCCATCAACATCGTACGAATAATTAAATAAAATCATCAAAATAAAACATTTAAACCAATAGATCCATACTTTATTCTGCTCTACCATTCAGAACAAGACGCCTTTTTTTTTCTTTTTTTTTCTATATGTTGTATATTGTATGTATGTTTGTCCCCATGGGCTGAGTGTGAGACAGGACAATATCACTCGCCTTAAATAAGTGGTTAGATTACATGGAGTCGACAATCATAAAAAAAATAAAACGAAATGTAGCCTAATTTCTGATAGAAAACTACTGAACGGATTTGAGTAAAATAAACGCCATATGGTAGAGAAATGTCTTGACTATATATTGTAAAGGTTTCAGTTAGAAATATTGAGCCATTTAAAGGGCAAACACCAAAACTATGTTAAATTGCTTAATTAACAATAAGTACTCCCTGTTTGTAATTAACCCTTTAAAACCAAATTCAGTTTGATCAAGAAGATATAGAGATACAATAAGCAATACTCTCAGGTAGCATTTGCGATTTTTTTAATAATAAAAACTTTTTTCAAAAAAGCAGAATGGCCCTTTTATGAATAAAGTTACACAATGATAATAGTAAAAAACAAATGTAACATAAAGGCAAGGCCTTAATCATTCCGGAACTTTAAGTGATAACACTATTATCTTTCGTTAACATTGATCAAGGTATTTTTCTCTGTTGCTCAAGCTGTACAAAACTCACACCTAATCAAATCATACAATGCATTGACTGAAATCATACAATAAACACTGATTTATTTCATACAAAACTCTGAATCAAATCATACAATACATTTCTGACTTAAATCATACAATACACATTTCACATACTTGAATCATAAAATACAGTCTCTCCATATGCATACTTTATCAAATCATGCAATACGCATACAGACGTATATCATACAATACATACTTTATCAATTCATACAATACACATACTGACTTATATCATAGAATACACATTACACATACTGACTTATATCATACAACACGCATTACACATACTGAGTAGAATCATAAAATACAGGCTCAATTCATACTATATGCATACTAAATCAAATCATACAATACACATTCTGGCTTATAGTCATACAATACATTCTGCCTCGGGTGTATGCAAGTGTAAAACAAATTCTCAATAAAATTTTTGCGTTTGAGTAATACATGTAATTAGAGGGAAATCGTTTTCTCATTGTTACATGTGGGTGTTCAATTGCACGATGTGTTTGCGAAGCTGAAGCACGTGATTCGTTTTGTTACAAACACTTCAGGTGACACTACGAGACGATGAACATATTTCTAAATTCATTAATTTTTATCTGTAATTCGGTATAACTTTTTGGTGTTGAGGTTTGATAAAAAAAAAACATATCTGCTCGGTGGTGTTGCCGATATACCATGAAGGTGTTTGTTTTTGTGGAGGGTTAAAACAAGTTAAAAGTCCCTTTAAGATGAGAACTCGACATCATTTGGTGCAGTGGATTACTCGAGGCAATTAACCTACTTAAAATACAGATACGTGAAATATCATTTAGTCAGGGGCGTAGCGTACGGGGGTTGGGGGGTGTCACACACCCCCACTTTTGATGACCTTGTCGGTAAAACGCGGTATCGGTCGGTAAAAGACTGGACCTGTCGGTAAAACCGATTGGTTAACCAAGAGACCATAAAATTTTACTAAGATTTTTACTAAACTTGTCGGTTAATCGAGGTCGATAAAAACTGTAATGGCTGGAGCCGTCGGTAAAAACCGATTGGTTAACCGACAGAGTTAAAATCTTGTTATCGGTAAAATGTTAGGGCATAATCCCTCCAACGAGATCAGGAAAGGCCTCAGATGCAAGGAATTTAATTCCACTTTTTCAAGATTTCCATAGGGTTCAGTCCGTCCAAATCGCTTGCTGTTCGGAAAGGCCTGATTGCAAGGAAATCAAATTAAATTTTCAAATTGTCTTATGATACAATGCCCCAAACCGTATTCACTAGATATGCGAATTCTGTTCGAAGAGGCATCAGATGCAAGGAACTCGGACCTAATTTTCAAAATTTTCTTGGAGTAGGCCTACAATGCCTCCAAACCCTCTTCAAATGTGAGGTTGTTCTCTAAGAGAATTCTGTCCGGAAAAGCATCAGATGCAAGGAACTCGGACCTAATTTTCAAAATGTTCTTGGAGTAGGCCTACCTTGCCTCCAAACCCTCTTTAAATGTGAGGTTGTTCTCAAAGAGAATTCTGACGGAAAGGCAACAGATGCAAGGAACTCGGACCTAATTTTCAAAATTTTCTTGGAGTAGGCCTACCTTGCCTCCAAACCCTCTTCAAATGTGAGGTTGTTCCCTAAGAGAATTCTGACGGAAAGGCATCAGATGCAAGGAAATCTACCTGATTTTCTAAATTTTCTTTGGGTGCAAACCCCTTCAAATCTAAGCCCCCCCCCCTTAGTTTTCATTTGCTTTTTACAGCCATGTGTATATATATATGATTTAGTGCCAGTTTACCACGTGTTCGTCGGTAAAACATGGACCTTACACCCCCTCCCCCCCCCCCCCCCCCCCAAGTCAAATTGGTCACGCTACGCCCCTGCATTTAGTCATCACAGATAGTTTTCTTTATCCGAGTACTTGGTATGAGAGGCAAATCATTTGGTGGGTTTGACTGAATATTTTTTTTTTTTTTGTAAACATGTACTTGTACATTAGACAATTTAAAATGATTTTTTTAATGCAACTTAGTTTGACACAGTAAAGTACATATTTTACCATTGTTCATCCTGGCACTATTTCTGTGTTGTTTTGTTTTTTCGTTTTCTCTCTCTGTGGCTGTTTCTGTTGAATATCTGTTCGACTGTTTGTCGACGTCTCTTTCGACAGCCTCTCTCCAATTTTCGGTAATGTCGGCAGTATCTGCTCCATTTGTAAAGTGGTAAACGTAGCGAATCCGTCTTATACAAGGTGCTCCGTGCTCTTAAATATCCTATCTCAGCAGCTAAAATTTCAGGCCTCTCCATTAACAGCTTACGATTGCGGGAACATTTCTTCCTCGTGAATCCGATTTCGTTCCAATTTTTAGTAATGTCGGCAGTATATTCACCTTTTATCATCGGTGAAGGTAGCGATCCTTCTTATACAAGGTGATTCATGTCCTTAAACTTAAAAGCAGGAATGTGTCTTGCTGCGTATCCTTTTAAGTCAGCCCAAATGAGTTTGATGGCATTGACATCATGTGGTGGCAAAAAAAGAACTGTGTGTCCATGTGTATCAATTCTGTATTTTTATGGAATGGGGTGCATTTTTCCCAGCGTAAGCAATTCAGCTTTGAGCATACTTTCAGAGAATGAAATGTCATTTCTTTGAAGACAAACTTGTATGTCCGATTTGTGAGATGCAGTTGTTGGATGTTTATCTTCTTGGACGTTGTGGTATGCATGTTCCTTTAGCAACGGCTATCATTTCATTTCATTACATTAATCCGTTGCTATCATGATAAGACATTCTCGTCATTAATTTTGATTGGTCGAACGATTATTGTTCGACCAGTTATATTCCTTGTAACAAATTATTGCGGGAAAACTTTCGAATGACGTCAGATTTCTTGTAGCAAATTTACCTTGTGATAATCGAGTATCAACGGTCATAAATTGAATGTGAAGTAGTGTTTTTAAAACGAGGTTATTAGTTTTTAATGACGAGAAAACCCCGTCAATCCAGCAACGGTAGATAATGCCAATGTCTAACGTTGCTGAAGGAACATGTGTGGTATGCAGCATTATCCATTGTCCTGTACTGTTCATTACGCCATGATAGTCGCCAATAAATGACTTTGATTTGAATGGCAAACGGCAATTTTGCACATAACCTTCACCCGAACCTGTGCGAACAACAAAAAGATGTGATCCTTTCAAGACTTGGGGCATCCAATTGTGGCTCGTTCCTCTGTCAACTTTTAGGAACTCTGTGGTAGAAAAGTACCATCAGTATACACTGGTCAGCCATCAGATCGAAATTTCTTTAATATTCTTAAATATCTGCCGCTACAATTTCGGGTTTCTCATTAACAGTTTACGATTGTGGTAACATCTTTTCCACGTGAATCCAATCTCAAACAGCGTACATCCCAATCTCTCTCTTCTCCCAGCATAATTTACTTTGTCTATCAGAAAATATCGAGAAAATCTGAAATTGTTGGAAGGGCTTTTTTGGAGTACATTTCTTTAACAGTTCTGGTAACAGACATCTATTAAGGTCACCCAAAACACTTTTCAGATTGCACATTCCTCTCTGAAATCTCACATTGTATCGGATCAAATTTAAACTGTGTTAAGTTAACAAGTTAATACTCGCTTCAGCTCAAGTCGATATCGCAGATTTAGTCAAACCCTCTAAATAAGTGTCCTCTTATACCAATCGTTTCTTTATAATTTATGGCCCACAGTCATTCAAAATATATATTTAAATCTATACATACATACTGACAACTAATCACAAACACCTGAAGTCAAGAATTGCATCAAAATTTCGCCCACAATCATTCAGACAAAAATGGTGCGTAAAAGCTGTCCACAAGCCTTCATTATACAGGCAAGCTGGCAAGAAAATGGTACAATACTTTCCCCGGTCATTCATAAAACATTAACTGACAATAATCGTATGTGCACAATCATGCACTCTTAATGCTTTACACAATCATTCATAATGATAATTCACAATACACACTGACCACGATAATTCATTTGACAACAATGAGGAATGCTATCCAAATTCATTTGTTATGCAAACCGACAAAAAATATGATCACAATCATTCATAATGCATACTGACAACAACCGTATGAAAAATACGGCCCACAATCATGCACAACAATCACTGCTTTACACAATCACTCATAATGCACTCTGACAATGCTATTCACAATCATTCATAATGTACACTGACAATGCTATTCACAATCATTTATAATGCACTCTAACAATGCTATTCACAATCATTTATAATGCACTCTAACAATGCTATTCACAATCATTTATAATGCACTCTGACATTGCTATTCACAATCACTCATAATGCACTCTGACAATGCTATTCACAATCATTTATAATGCACTCTAACAATGCTATTCACAATCACTCATAATGCACTCTAACAATGCTATTCACAATCATTTATAATGCACTCTGACAATGCTATTCACAATCATTTATAATGCTATTCACAATCATGCATAATGCACACTGACAATACTTCCACAACCATTCATAATGCACATTGACAATGCCGTCCACAATCATTCATAATGCACACTGACAATGCTGGCCACAGTCATTCATAATGCACACTGACAATGCTGTTCACAGTCATTCATAATGCACTCTGACAATGACCTTCACAATCATTCATAATGCACACTGGCAAACATTGTGTGTAAAATATTGTCCACAATCATTCATAATACATACTGACAAACATTGTGTGTAAAATACTGTCCATAATCATTCATAATATATACTGACAAACATTGTGTGTAAAATATTGTCCACAATCATTCATAATACATACTGACAAACAATGCGTGTAAAATATTAACCTCAATCATTCATAATACATACTGACAAACATTGTGTGTAAAATATAGTCCACAATTATTCATAATACATACTGACAAACATTGTGTGTAAAATATAGTCCACAATCATTCATAATACATACTGACAAACATTGTGTGTAAAATATTGTCTACAATCATTCATAATACATACTGACAAACATTGTGTGTAAAATATTGTCCACGATCATTTATAATACATACTGACAAACATTGTGTGTAAAATATAGTCCACAATCATTCATAATACATACTGACAAACATTGTGTGTAAAACATTGTCTACAATCATTCATAATACATACTGACAAACATTATGTGTAAAATATAGTCCACAATCATTCATAATACATAGTGACAAACATTGTGTGTAAAATATAGTCCACAATCATTCATAATACATACTGACAAACATTGTGTGTAAAATATAGCCCACAATCATTCATAATACATACTGACAAACATTGTGTGTAAAATATAGTCCACAATCATTCATAATACATACTGACAAACATTCTGTGTAAAATACTGCCCACAATCATTCATAATACATACTGACAAACATTGTGTGTAAAATACTGCCCACAATCATTCATAATACATACTGACAAACATTGTGTGTAAAATATAGTCCACAATCATTCATAATACATACTGACAAACATTGTGTGTAAAATATTGTCCACAATCATTTATAATACATACTGACAAACATAGTGTGTAAAATATTGTCCACAATTATTCATAATACATACTGACAAACATTGTGTGTAAAATATAGTCCACAATCATTTATAATACATACTGACAAACATTGTGTGTAAAATATAGTCCACAATTATTCATAATACATACTGACAAACATTGTGTGTAAAATATTGTCCACAATTATTCATAATACATACTGACAAACATTGTGTGTAAAATATAGTCCACAATCATTTATAATACATACTGACAAACATTGTGTGTAAAATATAGTCCACAATCATTCATAATACATACTAACAAACATTGTGTGTAAAATATAGTCCACAATCATTTATAATACATACTGACAAACATTGTGTGTAAAATATTGTCCACAATCATTCATAATACATACTGACAAACATTGTGTGTAAAATATAGTCCACAATTATTCATAATACATACTGACAAACATTGTGTGTAAAATATTGTCCACAATCATTCATGATACATACTGACAAACATTGTGTGTAAAATATTGTTCACAATCATTCATAATACATACTGACAAACATTGTGTGTAAAATATAGTCCACAATCATTCATAATACATACTGTGTGTAAAATATAGTCCACAATTATTCATAATACATACTGACAAACATTGTGTGTAAAATATTGTCCACAATCATTCATGATACATACTGACAAACATTGTGTGTAAAATATAGTCTACAATCATTCATAATACATACTGACAAACATTGTGTGTAAAATATTGTCCACAATCATTCATGATACATACTGACAAACATTGTGTGTAAAATATAGTCTACAATCATTCATAATACATACTGTCAAACATTGTGTGTAAAATATAGTCTACAATTATTCATAATACATACTGACAAACATTGTGTGTAAAATATAGCCCACAATCATTTATAATACATACTGACAAACATTGTGTGTAAAATACTGCCCACAATCATTCATAATACAGTCTGACAAATATTGTGTGTAAAATACTACCCACTATCATTCATAATACATACTGACAAACATTGTGTGTAAAATATAGTCCACAATCATTCATAATACATACTGACAAACATTGTGTGTACAAAATTGTCCACAATCATTCATAATAGGGCCTACATACTTACAAACATTGTGTGTAAAATATAGTCCACAGTCATTTATAATACATACTGACAAACATTGTGTGTAAAATATTGCCCACAATCATTCATAATACATTCTGACAAACAATGTGTGTAAAATATTGCCCACAATCATTCATAATACATTCTGACAAACAATGTGTGTACAATATTGCCCACAATCATTCATAATACATACTGACAAACAGTGTGTGTAAAATATTGCCCACAATCATTCATAATACATTCTGACAAACAATGTGTGTAAAATATTGCCCATAATCATTTATAATACATACTGACAAACATTGTGTGTAAAATATAGTCTACAATCATTTATAATATATACTGACAAACATTGTGTGTAAAATACTGTCCATAATCATTCATAATATATACTGACAAACATTGTGTGTAAAATACTACCCACTATCATTCATAATACATACTGACAAACATTGTGTGTAAAATACTACCCACTATCATTCATAATACATACTGACAAACATTGTGTGTAAAATATAGTCCACAATCATTCATAATACATACTGACAAACATTGTGTGTACAAAATTGTCCACAATCATTCATAATAGGGCCTACATACTTACAAACATTGTGTAAAATATAGTCCACAATCATTTATAATACATACTGACAAACATTGTGTGTAAAATATTGCCCACAATCATTCATAATACATTCTGACAAACAATGTGTGTAAAATATTGCCCACAATCATTCATAATACATTCTGACAAACAATGTGTGTACAATATTGCCCACAATCATTCATAATACATACTGACAAACATTGTGTGTAAAATATTGCCCACAATCATTCATAATACATTCTGACAAACAATGTGTGTAAAATATTGCCCATAATCATTTATAATACATACTGACAAACATTGTGTGTAAAATATAGTCTACAATCATTTATAATATATACTGACAAACATTGTGTGTAAAATATAGTCTACAATCATTTATAATATATACTGACAAACATTGTGTGTAAAATATAGTCCACAGTCATTCATAATACATACTGACAAACATTGTGTGTACAATATTGTCTACAATCATTCATAATATATACTGACAAACATTGTGTGTAAAATATAGTCCACAATCATTCATAATACATACTGACAAACATTGTGTGTAAAATACTGCCCACAATCATTCATAATACATACTGACAAACATTGTGTGTAAAATATAGTCCACAGTCATTCATAATACATACTGACAAACATTGTGTGTACAATATTGTCTACAATCATTCATAATATATACTGACAAACATTGTGTGTAAAATATAGTCCACAATCATTCATAATACATACTGACAAACATTGTGTGTAAAATACTGCCCACAATCATTCATAATACATACTGACAAACATTGTGTGTAAAATATAGTCCACAGTCATTCATAATACATACTGACAAACATTGTGTGTACAATATTGTCTACAATCATTCATAATATATACTGACAAACATTGTGTGTAAAATATAGTCCACAATCATTCATAATACATACTGACAAACATTGTGTGTAAAATACTGCCCACAATCATTCATAATACATACTGACAAACATTGTGTGTAAAATATTGCCCACAATCATTCATAATACATACTGACAAACATTGTGTGTAAAATATAGTCCACAATCATTCATAATACATACTGACAAACATTGTGTGTAATATATTGCCCACAATCATTCATAATACATACTGACAAACATTGTGTGTAAAATATTGCCCATAATCAATCATAATACATACTGACAAACATTATGTGTAAAATATAGTCCAAAATCATTCATAATACATACTGACAAACATTGTGTGTAAAATATAGTCCACAATCATTCATAATATATACTGACAAACATTGTGTGTAAAATATTGTCTACAATCATTTATAATACATACTAACAAACATTGTGTGTAAAATATCGTCTACAATCATTTATAATACATACTGTCAAACATTGTGTGTAAAATATTATCTACAATCATTCATAATACATACTGACAAACATTGTGTGTACAATATAGTCCACAATCATTTATAATACATACTGACAAACATTGTGTGTAAAATATTGTCTACAATCATTCATAATACATACTGACAAACATTGTGTGTAAAATATAGTCCACAATCATTTATAATACATACTGACAAACATTGTGTGTAAAATATTGTCTACAATCATTTATAATACATACTGACAAACATTGTGTGTAAAATATTGTCTACAATCATTCATAATACATACTGACAAACATTGTGTGTAAAATATTGTCCACAATCATTCATAATACATACTGACAAACATTGTGTGTAAAATATTGTCTACAATCATTCATAATACATACTGACAAACATTATGTGTAAAATATTGTCTACAATCATTTATAATACATACTAACAAACATTGTGTGTAAAATATTGTCTACAATCATTAATAATACATACTGACAAACATTGTGTGTAAAATATTGTCCACAATTATTCATAATACATACTGACAAACATTGTGTGTAAAATATAGTTCACAATCATTCATAATACATACTAACAAACATTGTGTGTAAAATATAGCCCACAATCATTTATAATTCATACTAACAAACATTGTGTGTAAAATATTGTCTACAATCATTCATAATACATACTGACAAACATTGTGTGTAAAATATTGTCCACAATCATTCATAATACATACTGACAAACATTGTGTGTAAAATATTGTCTACAATCATTCATAACAGACTGACAAACATTGTGTGTAAAAATACTATCCACTGACGAAATTCCTGCGTAAAAACAGTGCCCACAATCTGACACATGCTGACAAAAATCTTGCAATCATACTGCCCACTGCAAATCATGGCACATTCAGTCATTCATAATACTTTTATCACCCACATCAAATCACTACTTACTTTTACCATCTACATTACATCAACACTTCCTTTTATCACGCACATCAAATCACAACTTACTTTTACCACTCACATCATATCACAACTTACTTTTACCACTCACATCATATCACAACTTACTTTCATCACCCTCATCATATCATAACATACTTTTACCACTCACATCAAATCACAACTTACCATTATCACCCACATTCATATCACAACTTACTTTTATCACTCACATCATATCTCAACTTACTTTTATCATCCACGTCATATCACAACTTACTTTTATCACCTACATTATATCACAACTTACTTTTATCATCCACGTCATATCACAACTTACTTTTATCATCCACATCATATCACAACTTACTTTTATCATCCACATCATATCACAACTTACTTTTACCACTCACATCATATCACAACTTACTTTCATCACCCTCATCATATCATAACTTACTTTTACCACTCACATCATATCACAACTTACTTTTATCACCTACATCACACCACAACTTACTTTTATCACCCACACCACAACTTACTTTTATGACCCACATCACATCACAACTTATTTTTATCACCCACATCACATCACAGCTTACTTTAACCACCTGCATCTAATCACAACTTACTTTTACAACTCACATCATATCACAAGTTACTTTTATCACTCACATCACATCACAGCTTACTTTAACCACCTGCATCTAATCACAACTTACTTTTACAACTCACATCATATCACAAGTTACTTTTATCACTCACAACATATCACAGCTTACTTTTATCACCCACATCACATCACAACTTACTTTTATCACCCACATCATATCACAACTTACTTTCAACACCCTCAATATACCACAAGTTACTTTTACCACTCACATCATATCACAACTTACTTTTATCATCCACGTCATATCACAACTTACTTTTATCACCCACATCAAATCACAACTTAATTTTTTCACCCACATCATATCACAACTTACTTTTATCATCCACATCATATCACAACTTACTTTTATCACCCACATCAAATCACAACTTACTTTTATAACACACATCATATCACAACTTACTTTTATCACCCGCATCATATCACAACTTATTTTTATCACTAACAACATATCACATTCACTTATAACACCAAATATTAACTCTTGCATTCTGGCATATTAATAATTTCTGTTTCACTCAAAAAAAACTCAAATCATTACTTTCATTATTTCAGCGTATCAAAACATACTTGTACCACACACACTGCATACACACATAAGCATAAGCACATACTAAATAGTGCACACATATCATTACTTGTGTTTAATATTTCGCCTCAGAACATACATTTATCAGATAAGTTTGTGTGGTATGAATTTAAAATATACGGTGCACTCTCTTTTATGTTTTTCTGTAAACACCAGCTAATAGTAATCTTTATTGTTCTTTATACACTCTCATTTCTCATCAAGAAATATGCTTGATATTCCCCTTTCCTAGCGGAACATTTTCACTATCATACAACAATATTATAGTTATAATACATCATTTGCTATTGTGGAGTTGACATTTTGCAAATTGTTCCTCCTTCAATTTCGATACAATAACAAAATTAAAAAAAAATAAATATTAAATAATCTATAAAATACAAATTTGTTTAAAATTGATCACTATAAATTCATGATAACATTGAAAATGAAAATTTACTGACTAAACAAATGAATATGAATGCAAATGATACCTAATACGAATTTTATTGTTATGTATTAATACAAACATTATTCAAACTAAACTATATACAAAGTAAAAAGGAGTATATTTCCTGTTACATGCATTTGTGACTGTAAGGTCATAATCTATTAAAATAGTTATAGTCGGAGAGGGAATTGGAATGGCATAAACTTAGATATTTTGTTCATGATACCCGTTTATTCATATAGAAATGATTTTATGAAATCAAATTTGTTTGATTATACCCAAAGCTTTTTATAAATCATCAAAATGTAACCCTCATATCATTTTCGTGGTGAAATTACAACATATCCCTCCTCGTCCTTATTAGACGTGAAACTCATATTTTTGCAATATACTCCAGTCGGGAATAAAATGGAATAAGGAAACAACAAGTAAACTATCAGTGTAATTAAAATCAGACCCTAATTTCGTTCGTTCGTTGTTTTTTTTTAAATCCGTTTTTTTAACCACTACATTAGGGTCTGAGAACCAGGCGCAATAACAAACGTTCACGTTAACTTTGACCTAACCTTAATGACCTTTGTTTTAACCAATCAGATCTCAATGACGTCATGTGGAACAGCCAATAAAAAAACGTGTTTCAACCGAGTTCGGCACAGTACGAGAAAACGAGACTACGGCACTTCGGAATGCACATATTGTTCGCGTCACAAAATCCCAGCGCTGGAGAGGGCAGAGATCTGATTGGTTAAAACAAAGGTCATTAAGGTTAGGTCAAAGTTAACGTGAACGTTTGTTATCGCGCCTGGTTCTCAGACCCTAATGTAGTGGTTAAAAAAACAACGAACGAACGAAATTAGGGTCTGATTTTAATTACACTGGTAAACTATGTTAATTGAGGATTTCTAGTGTTAATCAAAACTAAAGTTATTACAAATTCAAGGAAATGCCAAGCCTTATTATTTGCAGTAATTGTCCTCCATAAAGGTAATCAAAATATTATCCGTCTTGACGTCTTTTTTGATATGCGCTTTCTGTTGAAAACAAAAGGTTCAAATCAAAACAAACCAAAGTAAAATCATAGAGGTTAGGGTGGGTTAACAACACTATTCAACACAAGGTTCTGGCACAGAAAAAAAGTTAAATTTATTACGTTAAAATTAAATGGTACGTCTAAAACAGACTTAAAAATCTATAAGATTAGCATACCGGTAATAAGCCCATCGAATAATAGAATAATGCTTGGCAATCTCTAATGGCATGGTAAAACTACTGGTTTTAACTGAATATCTATAATGGGATTACAGGAATGAATGTTAGTGGATGAATGAAATAAATGGGATAAAAATTGTTATTAAACTGAACGCTGTGAAAATGGTTAGTGAATTTAACGAAATGGATTTAAAAATCTGATTCAAGGGAAATAACTCCATGCAATTGACATACCGAGTTTTCCTCTTCTATCTCTCTGATGTAAATGAAAGAAAAAGAAAATGATTAATGATTATGAGGATGATGATAAATTAGGTAGCCAAGGGTAACAAAATAATAAAACTAACGATGATATTAATGCATACCGTGATTCGACAATTTTGTTGATAAGCAGGACAAACATTTAAGGCTCCGCATGGATCTTTAAGAACAAAAAGAAGCCTTTTCATGAGAATTTCGTTGTATATTGAATTTGTATGTCAAAAATAAAGAAAATTTCATTTATGCTGTCTTACATCTAAGCTGGATTTTGCATTTGGATTCTGGCAATTCAATTTTTTCACACCGCATATGTATTCATCTACCTATCATAAGGTTTTCATCAAATAAATAACTGAAATTAGTTGCTTTTTTATAAATTACCATTAACATATCAAGGGACACACGATTTGTCTCGCCAGGACAGGAAAATAAAACATCCTCAACATTGATATGCAATTGAATGTATTTTCAGTGGTAAATGGTGTTTAAATTTAATATGCATTAATAAGCACATTCTCAGTATACAACTTTTAATGATTTATATGTTTATGTAGGATCAATTAAATGACTGGAAGCGACAATAAATATATTTGTACGAATTTAGGTATCCCTAACACTACAATATTCCGAAGACTACAAGTGTTTGGTGCATGCCATGAGACATGTTCCTTCAGCAACGTTAGACATTGGCATTATCTACCGTTGCTGGATTGACGGGGTTTTCTCGTCATTAACAACTAATTACCTCGTTTAAAAAACACTATACGTCACATTCAATTTATGACCGTTGAGACTCGAATATAACATGGTAAATTTGCTACAAGAAATTTGACGTCTGGTCATTCGAAAGTTTTCCCATAATAATTTGTTACAAGGAATATAACTGTCGAACAATAATCGTTCGACCAATCAAAATTAATGACGAGAATGTCTTATCATGATAGCAACGGATTAATTTAATGAAATGATAGCCGTTGCTAAAGGAACATGGGCATGAGAAAACATAAAGCCTAATTTCTATCAACAAGTGACATCTCCGGTATATTATTTCTTTTGATTTGACTTGATTTTGAAATGGGTTTCTGGCAGTAAATGTAAATGATGACATGGTAAAAAATAGGGTAGTTTATGTTCAATTCTGAAAGAACAAATGAATGCAAGAGTATCAGGTTGTTCTATATTACAGTTGTGCATGCTGAAGAGGAATTTATCGCAAAGTACAATACAATATGGCATATTGTACACAAAATCAAACCTACTTACATTATGAACATATAAAAGATAATTGACCACAAACAAAATACTTACTTAATTGATGCATTAATATCAATAGAACTAACTGCATTTAAAGGGATATGTTCACTAACTGTTCTACCAAAACCTGTTAGTCTCGGAATCTGGATAAGCTTATCTATTCCGTAAAAACGTCCCAATCTCTCCCTCAAAATTTAAGCCTTCAAATCCCAATGTATCCATAAATATCAGCGTTTGAAAGTCAAAAGTACGACTCGTTATGTTAGGATAAAAAATGCGATATATAAAATAACACTTGTTTGATCTACGTTGATGATCTAATTCGTGATAAAGAAATGACAAATACTTACTTTGTCTACTGCAATGATGGGATATGTGATGATAAATAGGTAATGCATACTTACATGTACTAATCTTTGGTTATGATAACAATGCGATAAATAAAATTACACTTGTTTGATGTAAAATGTAATAATGAAATACCATTATGTGATGATAAAGAAATTGCACTTACTTTATTGATCTAAGATAATGATGATAAATAGGTAATGCATACTTACATGTACTAATATGTGGTGACAATAAAAATGTAAAAAAAATATGAATTACACTCGTTTGATCTATGGTGATGGGGAATTCGTGAGAAAGAAATGGCAAATACTTACTTGGTCTACTGCAATGATGGAATATGTGATGATAAAGAAATTGCACTTACTTTATTGATCTGAGATAATGATGATAATGAAGTAATGCATACTTACATGTACTAATATGTGGTGACAATAAAATGTAAAAAAAATATGAATTACACTCGTTTGATCTATGGTGATGATCTAATTCGTGAGAAAGAAATGGGGTGGGTTCGTTTTGCCGCATTGCCCAACTCACTGCATCATGCCCAACTGCACAAAAAACGTCTAGTAAAAAGAAACAAAAGGTTTCTGATAATTCTGGTATGGCCATAAAATATTTTAATCTGTTATCCAGTATCGATTTTCTATTTATTTATAAAATGAACCTCTTTGGGGAACAAAAACTATAGTTTTATGGTAAAATCTTGAATAAAATAAATTACCAAGTTTATACGATCAGAACCATAACACAAAATACATAAACTTACCGGGCCGTTTCCCAAGAAGTAATTTCAAGACTTCAGAAACCTTTAGTTCCGTTTTACAAGTCGTTTTTGTGCAGTTGGGCACAGTGCGGCAAGTTGGGCAATGCGGCAAAACAAACCCATCGAAAGAAAGGACAAATACTTACTTGGTCTACCGCAATGATGGAATATGTGATGATAAAGAAATTGCACTTACTTCATTGATCTGAGATAATGATGGAAAATATAAATAAGAAGTTGTGCATACTTACATGTACTAATTTTTGGTTATGATAAAAATGCAATAAATAAAAGTACACTTGTTTGATGGAAAATGTAATATTAATAATGAAATACCATTTACTTACTTGGTCTATTGTGATGATTGAATATGTGCTCATAAAGAAAACACACTTACTTTATTGATCTGAGATAATGATGATATTTAAGTAATGCATACTTTCATGTATATTTTACTTTCTTTGGTTTGTGTATCATATGAAAATGTTACTTATTTGGTCTTTCATTAGAAAAAATACTTAATCTACATTGCTTTAGTCCGTCATTATATGAACTTACTTTAGATCTATTTATTTTGACTTCTTTGCATAAGAATATTTTACTTACTTTGCTTTATCATCATCGAAATGTTTTACTTACTTTGATTTGTCATCATTAAAATAATTTACTTACTTTGGTTTGTAACCATAAGAATAATTGACTTACTTTAGGTTGCTATCCCTCAAATATTCTACTTTATTAACATAAAAATATTTTACTTACTTTGGCTGTCATCATAAAAATAGTTTACTTACTTTACTTTGCAATCTTAAAAATATTTTACTTTCTTTGCTTTGGCATCATAAAAGAAAATATGTTACTTATTTTTGTTTTTTATCATTAAAGTAATTTACTTACTTTGCCATACTTATACATAAAATAATTTACTTATTTTGGTTTGTTTTCAAAAACAAATATTATCATAAAACTATTTTTGGTTTGTCATCATTAATATATTTTACTTCTTTTGATTTATCATCAAAATATTCAACTTACTTTGTTTTGCCATCATCAAAACATTTTCCTTACTTTGCCATCGTTAAAATAAATTACTTACTTTGCCATCCTTAAATAATTTACTTACTTTGATTTTGTCAAAATTAAAATATTTTACTTACTTTGCTATTCTTAAAATAAGTAACTTACTTTGGTTTGTTTCCATAAAAATATATTTACTAATTTTGGTTTGTCATCATCAAAATATTTTACTTACTTTGGTTTGCCATCATAAGAGTATTTTACTCTCTTTGTTTTGTCATCAAATTATTTTAATTATTTAGGTTGGTCATCATAAGAATATTTCACTTGTGTGCTGTATCATCAAAATATTTTACTTACTTTGGTTTGTCATCCCTAAAATATACGTTGCTTTTTCATCATAAAAATAGTTTACTTACTTTACTTTGCCATCTTAAAAATATTTTACTTTTTTTGCTTGGCATCATAAAAAATACGTTACTTATTTTTGTTTTTCTTCATTAAATTATTTTCCTTACTTTGGTTTGTCATCATCAAAACATTTAAATTACTTTGCCATCGTTAAAATAATTTACTTGCTTTGCCATCCTTAAAACAATTTACTTACTTTGATTTGTTTCCATAAAAATATATTTACTTACGTTACTTATTTTTGTTTTTCATCATAAAACTATTTTACTAATTTTGGTTAGTCATCATCAAAATAAAAATAAGAATAAGAATATGAATAAGAATATTTTACTTTTGTGCTGTATCATCAAAATATTTTACTTATTTTGTTTGTCATCATTAATATAATTTACTTCTTTTGGTATATCATCAAAATATTTTAATTATTTAGGTTAGTCATCATAAGAGTATTTTACTCTTTTAATTTTAATTATTCATGCTAGTCATCATCAAAATATTTTACTTACTTTGGTTTGCCATCCCTAAAATATAGGTTGCTTTAGTCAACATAAGAATATTTTACTTACTTTACTTTGTCATCATAAAACTAATTTACTTACTTTAGTTAGTCATCATCAAAATATTTACCTACTTTGCTTTGCAATCTTAAAAATATATAACTAACTTTGCTTTTTGTCAATATTTAAATATTTTACTTACTTTACAATCCTTAAAATAATATACTTACTTTGGTTTATCTTCATAAGAATATTTTAATAACGTTGATTTGCCATCATTAAAATATTTTACTTATTTTTGTTTGGCATCATAGAAATATTTTACTTACTTTGCCATCTTAAAAAAATATTTTTCTAACTTTACTTTGTCACAATCAAAATATTAAACTTATTCTGCTTTGCCATCCGTAAAATATTTTACTAGATTTGCTTTGTCATCAAAAGAATACTTTATTTTTTCCATTTTGTCATCATTTACATATTTGACTAATTTTGCCATCATTAAAATAATATACTTACTTTGATATATCTTCATTAGAATAATTTACTTACTTTGGTTTGTCATCATTAAAATAATTAATGTCATTACAAAATTATGATTCCCTTGCTTTTGTTTGTCTTTTTGTGAAGAATATTATATTTACTTTGCCATAATCGGAGAATAATCTATTTAATTTCGATTGGCATTAACGATAACAATATCTTTATTATTATCTTTAAAACTTACTTACTTTGGTTTGTTATCATAATAATAGTTTACTCACTTTGTTTGTTATCATAATAATAGTTCACTTACATTGGTTTGTCATCAGAAGAACATTTTATTTACTTAGCTTTGCCATCATAATAATACTTCACTTACTTTGGTTTGTTATCATAATAATACTTTACTTACATTGGTTTTCATCAGAAGAACATTTTACTTACTTAGCTTTGCCATCATAATAATACTTCACTTACTTAGCTTTGCCATTATAATAATACTTTACTTACTTTGGTTTGTCATCATAATAATAGTTTACTTACATTGGTTTGTCATCAGAAGAACATTTTACTTACTTTGTTTTGCCATCATAATAATACCTCACTTACTTAGCTTTGCCATCATAATAATACTTCACTTACTTTGGTTTGTTATCATAATAATAGTTTACTTACATTGGTTTGTCATCAGAAGAACATTTTACTTACTTAGCTTTGCCATCATAATAATACTTCACTTACTTTGGTTTGTTATCATAATAATAGTTTACTTACATTAGTTTGTCATCAGAAGAACATTTTATTTACTTTGTTTTGCCATCATAATAATACTTCACTTACTTAGCTTTGCCATCATAATAATACTTCACTTACTTAGCTTTGCCATTATAATAATACTTTACTTACTTTGGTTTGTCATCATAATAATACTTCACTTACTTAGCTTTGCCATCATAATAATACTTCACTTACTTAGCTTTGCCATCATAATAATACCTCACTTACTTAGCTTTGTCATCATAATAATACCTCACTTACTTAGCTTTGTCATCATAATAATACCTCACTTACTTAGCTTTGCCATCATAATAATACTTCACTTACTTAGCTTTGCCATCATAATAATACCTCACTTACTTAGCTTTGTCATCATAATAATACCTCACTTACTTAGCTTTGCCATCATAATAATACTTCACTTACTTAGCTTTGCCATCATAATAATACTTCACTTACTTTGGTTTGTTATCATAATAATAGTTTACTTACATTGGTTTGTTATCATAATAATAGTTTACTTACATTGGTTTGTCATCAGAAGAACATTTTACTTACTTAGCTTTGCCATCATAATAATACTTCACTTACTTTGGTTTGTCATCATAATAATAGTTTACTTACATTGGTTTGTCATCAGAAGAACATTTTACTTACTTTGTTTTGCCATCATAATAATACCTCACTTACTTAGCTTTGCCATCATAATAATACTTCACTTACTTAGCTTTGCCATCATAATAATACTTCACTTACTTTGGTTTGTTATCATAATAATAGTTTACTTACATTGGTTTGTTATCATAATAATAGTTTACTTACATTGGTTTGTCATCAGAAGAACATTTTACTTACTTAGCTTTGCCATCATAATAATACTTCACTTACTTTGGTTTGTTATCATAATAATAGTTTACTTACATTAGTTTGTCATCAGAAGAACATTTTATTTACTTTGTTTTGCCATCATAATAATACTTCACTTACTTAGCTTTGCCATCATAATAATACTTCACTTACTTAGCTTTGCCATCATAATAATACTTCACTTACTTTGGTTTGTCATCATAATAATACTTCACTTACTTTGGTTTGTCATCATAATAATAGTTTACTTACTTTGGTTTGTCATCAGTTACTTACTTTGTTTTGCCATCATAATAATACTTCACTTACTTAGCTTTGCCTTCATAATAATACTTCACTTACTTAGCTTTGTCATCATAATAATACTTCACTTACTTAGCTTTGTCATCATAATAATACTTCACTTACTTAGCTTTGCCTTCATAATAATACTTCACTTACTTAGCTTTGTCATCATAATAATACTTCACTTACTTAGCTTTGCCATCATAATAATACTTCACTTACTTAGCTTTGCCATCATAATAATACTTCACTTACTTAGCTTTGCCATCATAATAATACTTCACTTACTTTGGTTTGTCATAAGAAGAGTATTATCATTATCATTATAAGAATATTTTACTTACTTACTTTGGTTTGGCATCATACCAAATTATATGACTTATTTTGGTCTGTCTTTATCAGAATCTTTACTAGCTATGGATTGGTCTGTCATCATCATGTACTTGTATTGTCTTCGTTTGTCATCATAAGAATATTTAACTTACTTTAAATTGTGACCAAAATGATATTTACTTACTTTGGATTGGCTTATGATCAACAGAATACTTCACTTACTTTGGTTTATCATATGAATAGTTTTCTTCTTTAGTTTTTGATGAAAGAAAAAATACTTAACTTAATTTGGTTTGTCATAATAAGACTATTTTATTTACTTTGGTTTTTCATCATAAAAATACTGATATTACTTTGGATTAGATACGAATATTTAACTTACTTTTAGATAGTCATCAAAATAGTAAAATTTACTTTCTTTGGATTGCTATCAAAAGTTTATAATTAACTTACATTGGATTGTCATCATAAAATTTTACAATTACAATTGTACTTACTCATAACATTTTGTTTGAATCTTCTTCTTGCCAACTTGAGACTACAATTTACTTACCGGGTAATGTGGTTACTAGTTACTTTACTTTCTTTGGTCACGTAATAAAATTAATGTACTTACTTTATTCAAGTTAATAATTTATTGAACTTGCTTGTCATATAACGTCATAAAGTTATTGTACTTACTATGCTCGTGTTTTAGGTTATCAAACTTAACATGGTTGCATCATAAATTTTGTATACTTACTTGGGTCAAGTTTTTTTTGCATTTAGTCATGTAATAAATGTATTAAACTTACTTTGGTGAGTTTGGTCATATTATAATTTAAGTTTACTTACTTTTGTCACGTAATAAAATTAATGTAGGCCTACTTACTTGAGTCAAGTTAATAATTTATTGAACTTGCTTGTCATATAACGTTACAAAGGTATTTTACTTACTATGCTTGTGCTTACTTACTAAGTTATCATACTTAATATGGTCGCGTCATAAATTATGTGTACTTACTTGGGTAATGTAATTAAGTTATTTTTCTTAATTTGGTCATGTAATAAATGTATTATACTTACTTTGGTGAGTTTGGTCATATTATAATTTACGTTTACTTACTTTGGTCACATAATACAATTAATGTACTTACATTAGTCAAGTTAATAATCTATTGAACTTGCTTGTCGTATAACGTTATAAAGGTATTTTACTTGCTATTCTCGTGTTTTAGGTTATCATACTTAATATGGTTGCATCATAAATTTTGTATACTTACTTGGGTCAAGTTTTTTTTGCATTTAGTCATGTAATAAATGTATTAAACTTACTTTGGTGAGTTTGGTCATATTTTAATTTAAGTTTACTTACTTTGATCACGTAATAAAAAAGTTCATCAATGAGTCAAGTAATAAATTATTTATATTTAGTTATTTCAGGTATGTTATAAAGATATACTACATTAAACAGTTATTTTACTTACTTCTTCTAGCTATAAACATAATTTACTTATCATAAAAAAAACTGTTCAACTTACTTTGGTGATGTTATAAGTATTATACTTACTTTGGTCATAAAAAGGTAATTTACCTACTTAAGTACAGTGAATTACTTACTTCAATCATAAAGTTACTTTACTTACATTGATAATGTTTAAAAGTTATTTTACTTACTTCGGTCATTTATAAAGTTTTGTAAATTACTTTGGACATATTATAAAGGTACCGTATTTTACTTACTTTTGTCATGTAATAAGTTATCATACTTACTTTCTTGGGGAGAATAAAGTCAAGTAACTTACTTTTGTCATGCAATAAAGGTATTAAACTTATGTTGGTCATACAAATGTATTTTTCTTTTATATTGCTCAAGTTCTTTTCTTAATTTGATCATTTAATAAACAACTCATTATTCTTACTTTGTATATGGATTATAATTTGGATTTTTCCTTTACTTACTTACTTTGGTCATTTAATAAAGGTATTTTACTTACTTTGGACATGTAATAAAGGTGTTTACTTACTTTGGTCTTGTTATAAAGGTCTTTTACCTACTTTCTTTGGTCTTGTTATAAAGGTATTTTACTTACTTTGGACATGTAATAAAGATGTTTGCTTACTTTGGACATGTAATAAAGGTATTTTACTTACTTTGGACATGTAATAAAGGTGTTTACTTACTTTGGTCTTGTTATAAAGGTCTTTTACCTACTTTCTTTGGTCTTGTTATAAAGGTATTTTACTTACTTTGGACATGTAATAAAGGTGTTTGCTTACTTTGGACATGTAATAAAGGTATTTTACTTACTTTGGACATGTAATAAAGGTGTTTACTTACTTTGGTCTTGTTATAAAAGTAATTACTTACTTACGTTGGTCTTGTAATAACGGTATTTTACTTACTTTGGACATGTAATAAAGGTGTTTGCTTACTTTGGACATGTAATAAAGGTATTTTACTTACTTTGGACATGTAATAAAGGTGTTTACTTACTTTGGTCTTGTTATAAAAGTAATTACTTACTTACTTTGGTCTTGTTATAAAGGTATTTTACTTACTTTGGACATGTAATAAAGGTGTTTGCTTACTTTGGACATGTAATAAAGTTGTTTACTTACTTTGGTCTTGTTATAAAGGTCTTTTACTTACTTACCTTGGTCTTGTTATAAAGGTATTTTACTTACTTTGGACATGTAATAAAGGTGTTTGCTTACTTTGGACATGTAATAAAGGTATTTTACTTACTTTCTTTGGTCTTGTTATAAAGGTCTTTTACTTACTTTGGTCTTGTTATAAAGGTGTTTGCTTACTTTGGACATGTAATAAAGGTGTTTACTTACTTTGGTCTTGTTATAAAGGTCTTTTACTTACTTACTTTGGTCTTGTTATAACGGTGTTTGCTTACTTTGGACACGTAATAAAGGTGTTTTACTTACTGTGGTCTTCTTATAAAGGTATTTTACTTACTTTGGGCTTATAATAAAGGTATTTAACTTACTTTGGTCATGTTATAAAGGTGTTTTACCTACTTTGGTCATGTTATAAAGGTGTTTTACTTACTTTGGTCTTGTTATAAAGGTATTTTACTTACTTTGGGCTTATAATAAAGGTATTTAACTTACTTTGGTCATGTTATAAAGGTGTTTTACCTACTTTGGTCATGTTATAAAGGTGTTTTACTTACTTTGGTCTTGTTATAAAGGTATTTGACTTACTTTGGACATGTTATAAAGTTGTTTTACTTACTTACTTTGGTCATACAATAAAGGTATTTTACTTACTTTGGCCATGTAATAAAGGTGTTTTACTTACTTTGGTCTTGTTATAAAGATGTTTTACTTACTTTGAATATGTAATAAAAGTGTTTTACTTTCTTTGATCATACAATAAAGGTGTTTTACTTACTTTGATCTTGTTAAAAAAAGGGCATTTTACTTACTTTGGTCTTGTAATAAAGGTATTTTACTTACTTTGGTCTTGTTAAAAAAGGGCGTTTTACTTAATTTGGTCTTGTAATAAAGGTGTTTCACTATCTTTGATCTTGTAATAAAGGTGTTTTACTTACTTTGGTTATGTTATAAAGGTGTTTTACTTACTTTGGTCTTGTTATTAAGGTGTTTTACTTACTTTGGTCTTGTTCTAAAAGTATTTTACTTACTTTGGTCTTGTTATAAAGGTGTTTTACTTACTTACTTTGGACATGTAATAAAGGTGTTTTACTTACTTTAGTCATGTTATAAATGTATTTTACTTACTTTGGTCTTGTTATAAAGTTATTTTATTTACATTGGTCTTGATATAAAGGTATTTTACTTACTTTGGACATGTAATAAAGGTGTTTACTTACTTTGGTCTTGTTATAAAGGTGTTTTACTTACTTTGGTCTTGATATAAAGGTGTTTTACTTACTTTGGTCATGTTATAAAGGTATTTTACTTACTTTGGTCATGTAATAAAGGTGGTGTTTTTATTACTTAAGTCTTGATATAAAGGTATTTTACTTACTTTGGTCTTGTTATAAAGGTGTTTTACTTACATTGGTCTTGATATAAAGGTGTTTTACTTACTTTGGTCATGTTATAAAGGTATTTTACTTACTTTGGTCATGTAATAAAGGTGGTGTTTTTATTACTTAAGTCTTGATATAAAGGTATTTTACTTACTTTGGTCTTGTTATAAAGGTGTTTTACTTACATTGGTCTTGATATAAAGGTGTTTTACTTACTTTGGTCTTGTTATAAAGGTATTTTACTTACTTTGGTCTTGAAATAAAGTTATGAAAATGATCATCTTAAAGAAGTAGAATACTTACATTGGCCCATGTAATAAAATCATATTACTTTCTTTGAACATGTAATAATATAATTATACTTACTTTGGTCAAGTAATAAAGTAAGTTAAACTTATTTTGGTAAAGTCATAAAGTTATTATTCTTACATTGGTCATTATGATTATATTATTATACTTACTTTGGACATATTGTAATAAATGTATTGTAATTACTATGACAAAGTAAAAAAAAGTATATAGTAGTTACTTTTGGTTAAAGCTATGCTTGTTACTTTTTCAAACTCATAAAGTTATTTGTCATACTTTGATTCTTGTAATAATGTTTAAGTACTTACTTTGATTATGCATATTCATCAATTTACATTTTTAAAATAGAATACGGTATTTTACTTACTATGATTTATAGTAGTTATTTTTGGTCATCTTATAAAGGCATAGCCGTGGGAGACAGAGGGGCAGTTGCCCTCACAAATATTATGTTTTCGGGCAAAAAATCCCCAAAATCGGGCAAAATATCATTAAAAGTCGGAAAATAAGTTGTTCTGCCCCCCTGTTGAGTCGTGGGCCCCTACGTCCATGTATAAAGGTATTGCACTTTCATAAAATGCATAAAATTCTTGGTTATGGTGAGCAACAATAGGATATATTTATTAACAAAAAGTCATTGATACTGGTATGCTAACTTCTTTCTGTTGTAAGAGCCATTCATCATGCCACTCGTTGTATTGCATAACAGTTATTATTGTCATATACAGTCACAGTTTAAAACCCTTTGATATTGGTTTTGTTATATAAATGAATGTCTTTCTTGATTGAACCCTTGATTAATTTACAAGATAAACAAAAAAACCTTGATATGCTCAATGACCACGCCAATGTAGTTTGTAGTTTAGTTAAATAGAAATTAAACAGATTTATCCCCCTTGAGCCATACACAACTTTCGTATAGATCGGTTGACAATGTAAAACAGTCAGGTTTCAGTGTTATTTGCCCTAAACTAAATCTAAAATTCACAATGACTTGGTATTTCTATGGATATAAGTAGGCCACTATATATGCTTACCAAAAAATGACAAAATGATTTTCAGAGTGACTTCGGCTAGACAATTTTTTTCTACTCCACATTTTCAAATATGATAAATTTAAAATTAAAAACAGATTTTGGATGAATTTTTGTCAATGACTTTTGATATGGATAAATGATAACTTATTAAATAGCGTAAAAGTGAAACCAAATTGATAGGTGTCTAACCATTATCAGAATGGCTAGTTAGAGAGTAAAACTTTTGCTGCAATAACCAACTTTTATTACTTAATGTTAAACATACAAAGGCAATTTTTTTGCTTTTTTAGATTTTTATGTTCAATATATAAGCTTACAAATATTTTTATATTTTTTTAAAATAAAGTGCTGTATTAGCATAGGCATAGGCCTCAGCTTTTTTCTTTATATAATATATTCAGTAAAAGTTATTTATGTATAGCTAAAATGAATAAAAAAATTGAAATCAAACTGAGAAGCAAAGGTTTTAGAGTGGTGTTAGGTGTTCCAACATCATCATCATTAATATCTCACTTTTCTTGTTTTCTTGAGATAAAAAGAGTCAAGTTTAGGTAAATATTGTAATGGTAACAGTGCAAACTGTATTGTATTTACACAAAACGATACTACAACATGTATCTAAATGACCGTTCAGACACAGTTACTAAATAGTTTGAGTCAATAGCTAAACCATTCCTTGTTTACTTTTACTGGAGATCAAATAAACAAACAAACAATTGGATTACTAAGTTGGCACAACACAGAGTTTGACCTGAGAATGTAGTTTTGACCTTCATCTTAGTTGGTGCGAATACTGCTTGACCACAGTGACGTTTCTAGGAATTTTTAGATGGGGGGCCCGAGTGGGAGCCAAATAATTGTCAGGGGGGCTACTTTAGAATGGCCTCAAGTCGAGTGACCCCTTCCGCTATAACGCTATGCTAGTTAAGCTCTATATTTTGCCTTTATATTTTTTCATAAAATGCATTTGGCCCTTTTACAATAATTAATTGAGAAGGCCTGACCTAACTTGATACAAACTAAGCCGTCCAATTATGAGCATGTAAAATAAAAAATCCATTCAAAGTAGAGCAATAAAATTAAAAAATTAAAAAAAATCCCTTAACAATTTTAACAAGGATGTATGCACAATACACAAAAGGCTTGCTGCAAACTGAGCTACCCTTTATCTCATGTTACTGTATAGGCTTATAAATATAGACCCCTACAGATAATATTTCTTTAAAGGTTAATGTTCAGCTTGTTTGAGAGTCAATTTTAGCCTTAAATATATGTTAATAAGCTACAGAAGTAATAGAAATGCATGAAAATCGCATTATCCCATCAATTACATCTTTACCTATACATTTGTCTTTCATTTTTTGTATATATAACGCATAGTCTTACTAAACGGCGAGTCTTAATTTAGAAGTTCAAACGACGAAGATTCGGAGACTAATTTTTTTTTGGTCGAACAGATAGTGAACATATCCCTTTAAGGCAAATCATGTGCCAGCTGGTTCTTGAATATAAATTATTACTCTCTAGAAGTGCTAGAATTGCGTGAAAGTCCCAAAATCACGCTCTAGAAATATTTCAAAATTATTATATTTTTCTATATGTGTGACAAACATAGTCTCACTAAAACATGAGTAATATTTGTGACTTTCAAACGCTGATAATTATGGATACACAAAATGACTTTAATTTTGGAGGTAAGCTGTTAACACTATTACTGAGGAACTCAGCTAAAACATTTCTGTTTCTGAATTGTCAACACTATTATTGATTAACTTAGCTAAACACTTGCAGTTTCTGAGACTTATGTAAAATTGGTCGAACGGAAAGTGAACATGCCCCTTTAATCTTACAATTTAAAAACCGGACACACGAAATCTGATTTTTGATTATGTTCTAAACAGCTGTTTTTATTCAATTTTTTTTTTCACTATAAAATGAATTAGTCGTAATGGTATATTGAATACAAGACCAGGATATGCACCAATTTTCTTAACAAATAACATTATCTTTGTATTCATAACAATGACATAATAACAATCATCCATTTACATAATGTTAGTTTTTGTTTATTAAGTCAATATACAAACTACGCCCAAAAGTCTTGACATCATTCTAAGAAATATCTTTTCAAAATCCTGAATCCTGTATACCAATTAAATAATGCTTATAGTACACACCTATACGTTTTAAATCCTAGATAATAATGATTTCTATTGGATAAGAAGTAGGGTGATTTGCGTAATAACAGATGTCTGAAAACACATGCTAAATATAAGTGTTTACATTTTAAAGCAACAATACCTCTTAAATTCAGCACGGAGTTGCGGTGGCTCAGTGAGTTTGACACTTGCTCGCTAACCTGAAGGTTATATCAAAAATAAGAGCAGGCTAATGCCGCTGTCCTGGCAACATTTCCCTCATTGCTCACTAAATGGCATTTGCCCGTCATCAATTAGCCCATATAGGTGCAGAAAAGTAGGACGTAAAACTCCATTCATTTTGTTTCATTTTCTTAAATTGAGCAAAAAATTAAAGTTCGCAAACTTGGCCAATAGGAGTAGGCTATATATTCATCAACGGTGTCAAAAGTATACAGAATCCAATAATCCAATAAAACTAATTAATATTCCATAAAATTAAAGGTTATTATTGAAAAACACTTAAAATATATCGAGTATTTTTTTTCAAATTAGTTTTTTTGAAGATTTATTAGATTATACAGATAATTTGTAAAATATAAGTTGTCTAATGAATATAAACTCTAAATAATCAAGTTTTAGAATGTAGATTTAGTTTGCATTCTAAGAGGTAGTATTCCTTTAATGTAATTACCTTATATTTTTTTCAATAAACGTGTTCGTGCATTCATTGAGAACATGTAAACCAGGAAGAGCATGTTCAAGGTTAAAATTTATGGGACTGGCTTATTATTATTGGTCTGATAACAGCCTTCAAATGTCAGAATGTAAAGAATATAAATGAATTCTTTTCAGCTCCTGTTTGGGCTACGGAGTACAGGCAGTGCTAAAAGGATAACCCTTTATGTGAAAAAAACCACATAACATTATGCATGTTCAAACTACGATTTTTTTAAAGAAATTAACATTTCTAAAACCTTTCTTGTTAATTAAAGGGATTGTAAAGAGGTTTTCTAAACTTTGTATGTTTATCGGGGACACTGATAGCATCAATTTGCGCTGTTCCAATTTTTTGTTTATGCCGTTTTATGACGTCACTGACAGTGATCTACCGGAAGCTACTATTGATATCTATGCAGATCACTATCTGTGACATCATAAAACGCATTAGTTTTAATGGAATTGCAAGAACCATAGACGTCAGAATGGAAATTGGAATGGCACAAATTGATGCTATCAGTATCACATATAAAGTTTCGAAAACCGCTTTAGAATCCCTTTAAGGCTTGAGAATTATCTCTTTCACTGAAATTTATCATGCGCCCTATAAGTTAACCCTTTAACTGCCAGATATTTTTAGAGATCATTGGCATTTTGTGGTACCTTTTTTCAAAAGTGTGTGGCTCAAAAGTAACGGGGTTTAGACAGTTGGTTTCGTTGGATTAAATCTAGTTTGATAATAGCATGTTACAATAAAAACATTTATTTTGCTTTATTTTCATATTGTAGCGTCACTGTGACCTTTTATCAACTTGAAATTCAAGTTTTTTTTACAGCGAAATGACGTCATGAGCAAACGCCGTCATGAAAAAGCTTCGTGTCTATTTAAAATGTAAGTTGCAAGGGTAAAATGTCGCAATATTGCGACTGTGGCAGTTAAAGGGTTAACTATTATAATCAGGATAATTTTGTTCTTATTCAGTGTGAACCAGTACAAATTTCTAATAAGCCTAATACCGTTTTTTAATTAACTTTGTCCATAAAATCCAGACTAATGTCTCAAAGTTCTTAAGCAGCTCAAACTTTAATTATCCTAACGATATTTAAAAGATGTAAATCGTATCAAATGTATTCTTTAAACAGGAAATAAATACTATGGCTACAATTCTCAATTTTAATTCTCGGTTGTAGTAAAATTGTCGCCAATTAGATGCAATTTTTTTTTTAATTTTTTTATCATGCATGTTGATTAAGTCTTTGTCAATGGATTGATCCAAGTTGATGGCACCAAGAAAACCATGTTTGAATTAACTGTCATTATATTGTATGGAATATAACAAAAAAAGTCCATTTTATCTTTTTGTTTATGACAATCCTAATCCGATTTATTCACATGTAAATAGCATATATATCTGGTGTCTCAAAAATAAAGAAACCAAGTACTAACAATCCAAACCGCAAAACGAAACTCGAAATCCAAAAAGATATTTTGACGAAAAAAATAGATAACAGCTTATGAACTTTTCACATGAGGAATTATATCAATCATACATGAGTAAGTATATCATAATGAAAAGTGGTATCGTTCCTAAGTTTGACGATAAGTATCTCATCCGTTTGTAAAGTGATCTCTTTCAAAATTCTCACAGATATACTTCAAGATATCGTTGTTTAATTTGAGCAAATTCAAATTACCTATGTTCAATGTGCCCTCTACGACCAATATCAATTTTTTTCGATCCTGAGATGCTACCACGGATTAAATTTTTAGGTACCATCTCCCAAGAAGCCACCATCCTGCTGTTTGGTTGCTATTCAAGCAGTGTGTCCCTCTAACCACACCTGTTCCTTAAGAGAATCCCATACAGGGGCCACAAAGCAAGGGTGTTGGGGACCCTGGCTCTTAAATTTTTTTTAAAAGGAAATATTCAGCAATTTCAAGGGTCAATTTGTGCTTTGAATATATGTAAATAACCTTCATGGATACTATAACTGATCAGAAATAACTGGTCATGAAATTTCTTAAGTACAAGAAATTCAAAAGAAGTGCAAAAGTGTTCATTCCTGCTATAAAAAACCTTCTTAAAAAGTTATAACCAATGGTCAATGACAAACTCAGTTTGAAATTTTTTGGCTGAAATCCAAACTGACCTTGACGAAGGTAAAGCCAGTCCTAAATTATCGATCGTAGTTGAGAGTGACGTCTTAATGACGTCAGTAAACTGTTATATTTGACCAAGTTATTCCCACTGTCCACATCACCTTCAAGTTTACAAACAAAACAGTTGGTCTAAAACAACATATTAAATCTCTTTCAACAATGGTCATTTCAGCCAAAACTTTGGTCAGTGTGGACTGGACTATTGATTCTTTTTGACCACAAGAAAATTTTGATGTTAATGTTACTGCAGTAATTGCATTAACAATAATGTATACCCATAAATGTTTTTTTAGTAATGTTTCAAAAGTAATTTACATATTTTAGAATTTTAGAGAATTTTGTTAGTAATGTTTCAATAGTAATTTACATATTTGAGAATTTTAGAGAATTTTTTTAGTTATGTTTCAATAGTAATTAATATATTTGAGAATTTTAGAGAATTTTTTTTAGTAATGTTCCAATAGTAATTTAGAGAATTTTTTTAGTAATGTTTCGATAGTAATTTACATATTTGAGAATTTTAGAGAATTTTTTTTAGTAATGTTTCAATAGTAATTGTAATCAATCATAACAAAAGTAATTTAACAAATAGTAATGAAAAATATCAATGTACTTATATAAGCAGTAATGTTACTTTCAAGTAATTGGTGTGACCAGTAAATTGGAATTGTTTTGCAGTAATGCTCTTGAAGTAATTGTTGATATAAAAATATCAGTTGCACTAATATGAAAAAAAAATAATATTTAAAATAATGTGATTGTGTTAAAAGGTCTCTTTTTAAGAAAAACATCTCAGAAAAAGCATGGGCCGTATTGGCTCAGTTCATAGATGTTATTCGCTAACCTGGAGGTCCAGGTTTCAATCCCAGCATGGGTCAAGATGATACCTCAGGTTTTTCAACCCCTGTCACTGATGTAGGTTGGAGGCGTTGCCATGGAAAAAGTGTCTAGTTGTTTGGATAGGACAATAAACCTAGGCCAGTGTTTTCAGTCTGTGCACATTAAAGATTCCTGGACAGTTGGAAATTGAAAATTGAGTAGGCTGATGCCGACGTCCTGCCACAATTTCCCTCATTGCTGGGAAAAACAGTTTGGCATTTGAGTTTGAAACCTAGGCAACTCATTAGTTTGAGAATAAAGGGCTGCTAAGTTCATCCCTTGCAATATAGACTTTATATCATCAACACTTTTAAGGACAATATTTAATATATATCTTGGAATAATAATAGACCCTAGTTTGGCATTTGAGTTTGAACCCTAGGCAATGCCCCAAAGATTCTCATTGTAGGCAATGTATCATCAATACCTTAAAAGAAAAATATTTCATAAAAATCTGGGAGAGCTTAGGAAGGCAACACATTGGTTCTAGAATCCCAAAATTTTCATTTCTCCCCTGCAACGTAGACTATGTATTGTCAAGACTTTTTCAACAAAAAATTCCAGAAAAACATGTTATTAATGTTTTACTCCTCATTTTCTGGAGTTAATCCTCTTAACTACCGAAATACTACAAATCCTTGATCAACAATAGGATTAAAATGCCTTAATCTTAATCTTGGAAATGAAACATGTTTAAGAGCTGATCATTTTTCAAATTCCATAGAAAAAAAATGTCTAAATCCTTCTTAAATTTTCATATAAATTCCACTCTGTCTGCATAGTATATTGATTTTTCACTAGGTCACGATATGGCATAGTAACCTTAGAACGAAATATAGTATTTTGTTTTTCGTAAAACTAGACTTAGCTAGACTTTCACTTGGGAACACAATTAAGCATGTGACAGTCTAACGATTGCATTTATGTTCCATACTTTCAAGAATATGTTAAGAGGTTTTCGTCATATTTATGTATATTCGAACATTGATAACTATGGCCAGGTCAAATAATCAATTATCCATGCTACAAATTTATTAACCAATTAAAATTTATAGTCGAATATTAACCGTGAAATTACTGAAACAGTGTTACTTGACACTCAAACTTAAAATTTCTTTAAGAAAATTTTATGGTCGATACAGAGAACTCCTTGCCAAATATGACAAATCTGTTACTTACATTTTGGCGGATTTGTTTAGTCAGGCATGAATTGATCTCGTTGCACTTCATGATTTTGACCTTTATAGTAGTGGCGGGTGTCGCGCGCGAAGCAGACCATGCTTACTCTTTTCGAAACACCCGATGGTACTTCTCGTATGGGAAGTCCACTACTATATAATTATTGCACCCGATTTTGTCATGCTCTGGACAGGATTTTTGATTAACGGAATTGTTTTGCTTGTACGGATTTTTATTATTCTTTTAACATTATCTGTTACACGATTATCAGACAAGCAACAATCGGTTATATGATGATCATACAAAATTCTAGACATTATTTCAGTTTCATTTGTCTTTGATACCAGATATTGATAAATAACAAACATTCAGGTACAAAAACATACATCAATAGACGAAGATCAAACGATTTTGGAATATTTTGTTTATCAATCGATAATTGATCATTAGCCTGCCTTCGATAATTGATCTCAATTTAGTTATCGATACCCAGCCCTTCTGTTAACATTAATTTACACCTTTCAAATTTTTGACAGATATCCATGGTTCCATGCAATTTCTTTAAAACTAAAGGTCTTGGCTTATTTGATTAGAATATGGTACTATAGAAATCATGAAACGCAAGAATCACAGATATCTGACTAAAATTGGAATGGGACAAATTGATGCAATCAGTGTCCACATTACACATCAAAATTTTTGAAAGCCACTAAACAATTGGAAACATTCTTATAACTTTTAGTATTTTTTGGAAAAATATTTAACAATAAAAAACTTTGTTTAAAGAGGCACAGGCTTCATTTCGCGGGTCGATTTGGATAAGTCGCATCCATAATTATTAGCATTTGAAAGTTATAATGCCCTACTACACATTAGCGATACTATGCAATATAAAGTCATCTATAGAAATAGAAGGAGAAATGTCTAATTTAAGGTATATTTGAAGGAAATACACAATTTTTGTGCATTTCTAGTGCTTCTGAAGGATACTTAAATATATTCAAGACCCAAATCAACCAATAAAAATGAAGACTGGTCCCCTTTAAAACTAAAGGTCTTGGCTTATTTGATTAGAATATGGTACTATAGAAATCATAAAACGCAAGAATCACAGATATCTGGCTAAAATTGGAATGGGACAAATTGATGCAATCAGTGTCCCCATTACACATAAAAAAGTTTTGAAAACCATTCAACAAAACCATTCTTATAACTTTAAGTATTTTTTGGGAAAAATATTTAACAATAAAAAACTTTCGAAGAACTTTGTTTAACAATTTTTAAGACAATGTGCTGCTCAAATTTGTCAAAAAACAAATTTAATTTTTATTTTCTTGGAAAAGATAAAGCTTAATAAACATTACATTGGATTTAATATCATATTGTAGGGAAAGCCCCTACTCCACAATGCTTAATTAGACATTACATTACACGTAATTCAATATCACTTTTAATTTCAATTCAATTACTATAACTCAAAACTAATGGCATCAGAAAAATAATCTTGTCTGATGAGAATTCCAACCCACAGTCACTTTCTTACTCAGCAGATGTCAATCTGACTTACGAGAAACCAAAAACATTGCTGGTATTCGATCACGCATCGGCCATCTTGGATCCATATAGAGGTTCATAACGCAAACAAACAAAAGCAGTGTCTTGCCACTGCAATAAAATCATCACCTAGACATTTTTAACACCTCCTTCTCCAATCCAAAAAACTCAAACATCGTTTTTTACATCGTTAAAATCTAAATTAATTACGCTATTTAAAAACTCTTTCAGATGAAGTGTTTTTTCACATATTTCTGAGAAAAGGACCAAAGCAATTTTTTTACCTATTTTCTCTCTGTTGTTAGGGTGATAAATCAGGCGTGAATAAGTGAACCAATCATGTAATATCAAAAGTAATAGAAATCAGAACCAAACATTTTAAACTTCTCAGAGCAAACTGTTGCTTCTGTTAGCCTTTTTTACCAGAAGAATACTTTTCATCGCAATTTGTAATTGATGGCAAAAAATATTTTTTACAACTTTTTATTAGAAAAACAACTGGGCACAGTTCCACAAAAAAATCTTTCAAATTTTTTTTTTATTGTAAGCGCCATACATCTGCGATCAATTAAAAAATGGCTGCCAGATAATATTGACTTAGTAATCACTGGTGAAAAATTCGAATTTTTGTAGTCACCGTATAAAATGCGCACCCCTTGTTTGACAGGCACTTTACATGGAAATATACGGTATTGCATTTGTTATTGTAAGATTTTTTGTAGAACAGAGCCCTGAATATAGAAATGTTCATAAACTTGTTGACATTATCAGATATTCAAGAGAGATTATTGATCTACAGCTTAGCAGAATATAATTTGTATATTATAAACTTTTTCACCTGCAGCCACTTGAAAAACTACAAAATTAATTGATTAAGTGCATGCAAAGTGGTTGAAACTAAGTGATGTCATATAATATATAAGTCTTGTAATCTAAGTCAGGGAGTTTAGGTGAGAGTGTAACAACAATATATAATTGGAATTACGAAAGCACAGGCCGAGGTGAAAATTCCGCTCAATCCACGTCAAAATAAAGTAATCATAATGATCATTAGAAATCTTAGAAAATCAGATAAAATCAAAAGGTATTGTATCGCATTTTTTTATTTCAGTAACCGACATCCAGTAAAACTAAAAAAAAATTAAAAATTTTCGGGAGAAATAAGGGTATGTTCCATTGATAATTGGTGCTCTTGCATTATTTTAGGGATATTTGAGCATTTTTTTAGAGTATACTACAGGCTTCTCAATTGGCGGCCCATGGGCCAAAGCCGGTCCGATACGCCATAAAGAGTGGCCCAAAGTCATTACTGAAAAGAATTAATTAAAAAATAACAAAGATAAAAAAATTATGATTCAAATTAGTGTCAAAACTGCAAAAAACCTTAGAGATTCCGGTCCCCTCTGGACCCCATTTTCTTAAAAGCTTCATTCAAATCGCTAGCTAAACTCTAATTTTCCCTTATATTTCATTCATAAAATACCTTTGACCCTTTACAAAATTAAATTGAGAAGGTCTGGCAATAATGTCATAATGCAGTAGATCTTCAGAATGAAGTCACCCTTATTATTTACATCTTCATTAAAGAAATTCATAATTCCTTGATCTACCACTGATAATGCAATAGATCCACTTACATCTTACTTAGCTTCAGAAAATACAGTTAAAAGTTGTACACTTGGATTTATTTCTTGGAGAAACTCATAAGTAATCATAAATTGGAGTATGCGAAACACTTTAGATAGAAGATAAAACTTGACTGTATCTATACATAAGAACTTTCTTATATATATGTTTTGTACTTAAACACAATACATGTACATGTATAAATACAATGTAAACATATATTTCACATCATACTTCAATAACAGTAGGCCTATAATATATTATAATGAACCATGGGGTATATGGCTTTCTTACTAGGTGAATTTATGCAGTTTATGAATTATAAATATATGCACTTGCATATAAGTATATTACCTGAATATTTCCTACATATAAGATAGTATATCTATAATAAGTAGTTGTATATATATATTTTGTTTAGGAAGTATTTGGATATATAGGGCATAACAATAACATACATTATAATGGTTCAAAACATGGGGTATATGGCTTTCTTACTTGTTGAATAAAGAACAAATTTATACAATATATGAATTATGCTTATTATACATATATGCACTGGCATATATAAGTGTTATGTAATTACCTGTATATATCAAACATATCAAAAAGTGTACCATGATACAAATCAAAAAGTGTACCCATATGATACATATCTGAAAGTGTACCCATAAGATACATATCAGAAAGTGTACCCATAATTATACATATCAGAAAGTGTACCCATTATTATACATATCAGAAAGTGTACCCATATAAGATACATATCAGAAAGTTTACCCATATAAGATACATATCAGAAAGTTTACCCATATGATACACATCACAAAGTGTACCCATTATTATACATATCAGAAAGTTTACCCATATAAGATACATATCAGAAAGTTTACCTATGATACATATCAGAAAGTTTAATCATATGATACATATCAGAAAGTTTACCCATATAAGATATATATCAGAAAGTGTACCCATATAATACAAATCAAAAAGTGTACCCGTATGATACAAATCAAAAAGTGTACCTGTATGATACAAATCAAAAAGTGTACCCGTATGATACAAATCAAAAAGTATACCCATATAATACAAATCAAAAAGTGTACCCGTATGATACAAATCAAAAAGTGTACCCATATAATACAAATCAAAAAGTGTACCCGTATGATACAAATCAAAAAGTGTACCCATATAATACAAATCAAAAAGTGTACCCATATCATACATATCAGAAAGTTTACCCATATAAGATACATATCAGAAAGTGTACCCATAAGATACATATCCGAAAGTGTACCCATATAATAAATATCAGAAAGTGTACCCATATAAGATACATATCAGAAAGTTTACCCATATAAGATACATATCAGAAAGTTTACCCATAAGATACATATCCAAAAGTGTACCCATATAATAAATATCAGAAAGTGTACCCATATGATACACATCAGAAAGTGTACCCATATAAGATACATATCAGAAAGTTTACCCATATAAGATACATATCAGAAAGTTTACCTATGATACATATCAGAAAGCGTAATCATTAAGATTAAGATAATCTTAAGCTTTAGCAATAAGTAGTTGTATATGGATATTTTGTTTACAAGGTATTTGGATATATAGGGCATAGGATTACTTAAGTAACTTTGTATCTGCAAGTTAACATTATCTTGTTATGTTATGAATCTAAATGTGTACTTGTAAACTATTCATTCATAATATCATTTGTGGTGATTGTACTTATGTACTTTTAAAGTGAACTTGCAAGTTTGTACTCTTTTAGTACATATGTTTATGATATATAAGTGTACTTGAAAGCTAATGGTATCTTGGTATATGAACATTTATGTATGAAAGTGAATTTGCATTCTAATATTATTTGCAGTACATAATACATATACATAATTTAATAATGTACTTACCTGCTTATGTTATGTTTGTGTATAAGCTTATACAAATACATAAATGCTTTTTTTTTCAGAATTTTTTTTTAAATAGCATTTGAATCTTTTTGGGGGAAATAGTTTGTTTTGTGTAAAGGAAAAACAGTTAACACAAATTGTAGGTTTTGTATATATGTATACAAGTTTTGTTTGGCGTGATAAACATGGTCTTTAAGTAACAGGAAGAGAATATACAGTATAAAAAGGAATTGTGGTGCAAAAATAGAATATGTTTGTAGTTTCTCTTTGAACAGATTCAATAGAAGCATTATTAATTTGACTCTTTGAACTTTTTTTTTAGGAAAATCATATTTTTCAATATGGACCGAGGATCATTATAGATTTCCTTTGAGCGTGTTAATAATAATAATTCTCGATTTTACAGCCTTGTTTATGATTCTGAAATTATATATGCCTTTTTAAAGTTTGACCTTCAGAAAGATTAATTTTAGTTATGGCCATTTAAAGCATTTTTTTTTTCATGGCCAACATTTACTTCTTTTTTTTTTACGAAAAAATCATAAGATTTAAAATTTTCTTTTCCCACTCCCCACATCTGCCTTTTAAAAAAAATTTCTTGGTATATCAGAAAAATATATTTGTTTTCATTTAGAATTCCTTATCAAAATGTATGAAACTGTAATGAAATCATATTGAAGAAAAATAATTGCAAAAATCTTTCAATTTCAAATTTTTGATAGTGATTTCAGAAAAACAGAAAATATGTTCAAAAGATTTCAGGTTTTCATAAAACTGAAGGACATTAGATTATTAAGTTCATGTTCAACTGTATTAAAATCCTTCACCTCAGTCCAAAGAATATCAAAGAATATCAAAAAGATCAAAAAGATCAAAAGAATCAAATGAACATAATCCTTCTTAAAAATCCATCAATATAATTAAGTTAACATGCTGGCTTACCTTGGTGGTTCTTTAAATAGGCGATAGTTGACTTGAGCACCGTGGACTTGTCCATTTTCTTCTTTTTCATAGACACCATGGCGCAAAGTTCGTTTATTAACACATTAAATTGGTCACGTCTTTTCTTTTCACTTTCATTTCGCGTTTTTCTGAAAAAATGAAACGAAACAAAAGTGAGTTTTATGTTGTACTCTTTGTGCCTTTTTTGGGGCTACAAAAAGTGAGTTTTATGTTGTACTCTTTGGGCCTTTTTTGGGGCTACAGCTGGATTTATATTCGTTAGAATGCGTTCAACCACCTTAACACAATAGGGCACGCCAGCGCGTCGCCTTACACTGTCATTGCCAGAGACACTCACAATTTACCAGGGTTAAACTGCAGGACTTTTTTGAGAGTTCAACATTACATTTGCGCTATCGAGCGCTGACAAGTTATGAAGGTCGCTATGTTTGAGAGTTCGGTCCCTGACCAGGGTGTGAAAGTTCGATGACCTTGAATAAGTCATCTTCACTCATAATTCCAGTCCACCCAGCTGTAAATGGGTACGGATAATCCGGGAAAGATCAATGCCAAGAGGTTTGGCCAAGGACCAGCTGGGAGATAGGATCCGCACGGAACCTAAGTTGTTATCCTTGTAAAATATAGATGTTTCTTTCTTTTTTTCAATTAAGCCAGAAGCGGCCATTGTACAACACAGACGAGGACACTAGTTTACACTTAGTTAGTTACACCGTACAATAATGTGGAGCATGCTAGCGTTTTACGGCTTTTGAAAACTTCAAAAATAGTCCAGTTTTATGACTTGCAAATGTCATGTACAATGAGAAAAATATTGCCAGAATAGCAGCCTACTCAGATTTAAAAATGTCGATAAATTTTCCTGCAAAAAAATATAAATGTTTCTTTGTAATATATGGTGTTGTGTGTTACTCCTGAAGTATGTGTTATAAGTGGTTTTATGGCATCCAAATAATATGGATTTTTAATTATTAAAGCCTAAATTTTACAATTTAAGTTATTAGGTTAAGTGCTTAATTCGCGATGAGAAAAAATTGCTCTGTAACGTACATAATGTTGACAATATACAAAACATACATATACAGGTCAACATATAATTCTATAAATGAAATAAACTGACAAAATGAATATGGTTTAAGTCCGTGGTTCTCAAATGCAGGGTCGCGACCCCAAATGGGGTCGCAGAGACAAAATGGAGGGGTCGCGGGACCGACTTGGGGTCGCTGGGGTCGCGGGGTCAATTTCCTGATTGTTTTTTTTTCAATCTATTATTCCATAGCACTGCCTTGAACCAGTGACTATATCAGGTTTCAGAAAAAAAACTTCCCCAACTTTGACGCTAAGTATCTCAACTGCTGATGAACCGATCTCTTTCAAAATTCTCTCAGATTTACTTCAACATGTCCTTGTCAGACCCTGAAAATGTGAAAGTCATCGAATACAAATTGTATTAGTACTGCCACGAACAAAATAACATGTCAAAAAATTCAATATCAGAGCAAACTAGTGTAGTTTGAAACTACACATTTAAACCTGTGTCCATTCTGCTTTCACCACATCGACCATCAATATCATTCATTTTCCATCCTGAAATGCTCTCACAGATCTCATCTTAAGATATTTTCTCCCAAAAAGCAACCTTCCTGCCTTTCAGTTCCTGTTAAGTCAGTTTGTTCCACTGGTGATGGTAATGACTACGGGCAGTAAGAGATTCTCCCAAGAAACAGGTGTAATGCACTTGGGTTAGAGGGGCTCACTGATTAAACTGCGACTGAAATGCAGGATGCTCGCTTCTCGAGTGGTACCTTTAGATGAGATCCTTGAGAGTTTATCAGGATGGAAAATGCTTGATATTGGTGGTTGATGTGGTGAAGGCACAATGAACACAAATTCAAATATGTAATTTGCTCTGATATTGAATTTGTTGACATTGTTCATCAGCAGCTGAGATACTTTGCGTCAAAGTTGGGGACGTTTTTTTTGGAAACAACCGATATACTATCTACCAAGAGTTTCTATTTTGTTTTCTATGAAATATCTATGATATTGGTTACGAAAGTTACGAATTACAATTCGTGCAAGAAATATTCTTTGCAACATGATTAATCGCACGGGGTCACATGGGTAATAAATTCCGAAGTTTCCAGACTTTCAAAACACAGATAATGATTCTGGCATAATACTTTATTAATGGTACTAATATATATGTACATTTTTTAGATTAAATAATGGGTTAATGGTTGCTTTGTGACTAAAAAGGTTTGGCATGGGGTCGCAACAAGACGCTCGATGGTGGAAATGGGGTCGCGGGATAAAATCGGTGAAAACCACGGGTTTAAGTCAATTCAATTATTGAGATACGAAATGACAAAAAGTTGTGTTTTTTAAAGTTTCTTGAAAGTAGAGATGTCTTTTGCAAGTTTGATTGATGTCAGCAGAGTGTTCCATAAAGTTGGAGAAGCATACATTCGCTGAATTTAGATTGTACAGAAGGGCAGACTTGAAGACAGCCATTTTGACAGCGTAAAGTTCAAGGTGGAACACAAGATTTGATGAGTTGGAAGAAAATCAAGGTTTTGCTACTTTCGGTATCTAGATAAGGGTTCTGTAGCATTCGGCTCACCTTCGTCATTTTGTTCAAGACTATATAATGACTCGAACATGATAGACGGCTATCTTGCCCGGTAAAAAGGCAGGAAAATACAACTCTTGTTAGAGATTGATTTTGATTGGCCATTTTTTCAGCAAAAGAAGACGATACTCTCTGAAGAATGACTGTGATTAGCTGAACTATAATTTATTCAATACGGCGACTACTGTATAGTATACAAGGTTATCTAGCCGCTAGTCTAGTGCCGAAGTTGATACGAGTGGGTTCTGTATTTTAAAATATAAATCTACCTTTCAGATGATAGATCCATTTCATAGGCTTGCATCCGTCAGGTTTCCTTTGGTACAAATAATAATGTTAATTGTTTTGCAGACCCGACATTGTGTTATTGATGCTAGACCAGAACATCCTGTCTCTAAATTAGTGAATTTGGCAGGAAACCATCAATGGTTATAAGTGGAAATCAAGCGACCAATTTGGTTGTGTTGAAATATTCTTCTTCCTTGAGGTTTTTTCTCCAAAAATCTGACAAATTTCTTGTATGTTATGAGGTCAGTTCCATACCAGCCTTTATTTCGACAGAATAAACCGCTAAAAGTTATGTGTAATCTAAGTTAAAAAATTTTTTTTTTTTTAGAAAGATAGACGCCATTTTATAGAAGCCAAATTGTTATTGAACATTTCAGCCAATCAAATTCATTGAAACTTTAAGCCAATCAAAAGGCTTTTACCAAAATCAATGTTTGAGATGACATTAGCAAATCTTTGAATTTAATTGGTTGAGAGTGCAATCTTTGGATAACATTTCAAACTGTGAAATCATTAAGCTTTTTTGTCAAGGGATTCATTTGCTATTATGATTTGATGCGATTTGGTTTAAATTAGCAGTGGTCTACAAATGCAGAATTCAAATTGGCGATTTGGCAATATTGTTGAATGTGAAACAGGACCTTTAATTATCACTTGTGGTATTGCTTTTACGCAAGCTCCTGGTACCCCTTCGCCCACCCTAAGTAACATTAAGAGCCAACATGAAAGTTTGATATTTAATCCATTTCTAGCCACTATTACAGCTGTAGCCGATTGATGCAGGTATGATTTGTTAAATATTAGATGTTATATGGGCAGCGGTGGCAGGCGTGGCGCCAAGCAGGGTATGCTAACACTTCTAGACACCTGATACCACTTTTCATTATGAAATATTTACTCATTTATTGATATACTTCCTCAAATGAAAGGTTCATTAGCTGCTACCAATATATTGTCAATGTGCTAACATGGATTTCGAGATTTGTTTTATGGTTGGGATCGTTCGTGCTTGGTTTTATTATGTTATATGACATATTATAAAGTATATACTTTTTAAAATTGTCTAAACATCACTGATTCCATTCCAATTTCCATTGCAACGTCTGTGGTTCTTGAAATTCTACTTAAACTAACGTGATTTAAAATGAAATAAATATAAATATATAATTCATTTGTAGAGCGTCTACATTCCAGCAAAAAATACTGCTCCATGGCGCTATCATCACATTTTGTAAAACATTTGAAAGTCTAAAAACCAAATTAAATTCATTGTCATATTAAAATAGTAATAAAATGTTGATTAAAGTTAAAAAAAATTATTTCATAAAACACACTTTATGAAGTTTAGGTATTTATGACGTCACTAATTTCTATCTGGATAGATATCAATAGTAGCATCCGGTAGATCACTGTTAGTGACGTCATAAAACACATTAATTTTAGTGGAATTGCAAGAACCACAGACGTCGGAATGGCGCAAAATGATGCTATCAGTGCCCCTGATACACAATCAAAGTTTAGAAAACCTCTTTACAATCCCTTTAAAGCGATACAACCTCTTAGAATGAACAAAAAAATTAAGTTCTCAAACTTGGTCCATAAGAGTATATATTCATCAACAGTGTCCAAAGTATACAAACAGAATCAAATAAACCCATAAAGCTATGTAACTTTCCATACAATTACAGATTATTATTGATAAATGCCTTGATAAATTGGATTAAGACATTTATCAGTTATTGTATTTAAACATAGTTTTCTGGATTTATCATATTATTTAGGTATTCTGTTTTATAGTTATGCCACCAGGCAAGTCCCCTGATGAATATATACTCCTATTGACCAAATTTGAAAATTTAATTTTTTTGTTCATTCTAAGACGTAGCATCGCTTTAAGTATTCTCTTGAATTCTGCTTAATACAAGTTTGACTATATACCTTATCATGGTTAAAATCATGCCTCGTTGGTAAAAGTCTTTCTGGTTTAAAGCCTCGGGGAAGCAGAGTCTACATTTATTCAAAACAACTCTTATCTTTGTTCAAAAGCTGGATTTTTTTTTCAAGTGGCTGTCCTGAACACGATCTCGATATCCAATTGCCTACTCTCTATTTGGATGAGTTAATTAGAGATAAAAACTATATTGTAAGGATGAGGGTTTTTCATATTGAATGCGTACCTTTCATACCTCATTTACTAGAACCTACTTAAAATATAAATTGCGTATTTTCTATTTTCAAGAGTAAAAGAGGCACAATTATACCCTTTTTTATGGGGAATGGTGAATTTTTATCTAACTGTATTAAATATTGTCTTGTGTTTTGTTATTTTTATCTAAGCTTATCAGTAATATTGTCTTGTGTTTTGTTATTTTTTATCTTAGCTTATCAGTAATATTGTCTTGTGTTTTGTTATTTTTTATCTAAGCTTATCAGTAATATTGTCTTGTGTTTTGTTATTTTTTATCTTAGCTTATCAGTAATATTGTCTTGTGTTTTGTTATTTTTATCTAAGCTTATCAGTAATATTGTCTTGTGTTTTGTTATTTTTTATCTTAGCTTATCAGTAATATTGTCTTGTGTTTTGTTATTTTTTATCTTAGCTTATCAGTAATATTGTTCATAACTCTTGATCAAAATTTCAAAATTTCAAAAGAAGCCAAAATGTGAGCCCTATTTTAGTGTGACTCTTCCATATAATAATATATGAAAGGCATATATAAGCATAACTAAATAATGATATCACTTTTGGAGAAAAAATTTACATAAAACTTGTTCCATTTCAAAGATATTAGATCAAGTTTTTTTTTAAAAGCAGAAAAATATGTGAACAATAGGCATCTTGTGAATCTTTTTATAAGATTAAATATATAACCCACATTATTTGTTTAGATTTTTTTTGAAAAATGCTTTGAATGAAAATTAATGGTTTTATAACATTAATATTAAAAAGTATATTAAAAATGAAATTTTGATAATTGAAATTATTTTGAAAAATAGGTTATTGTTTTTTAAAAATTTATTTCGTAAGCCTCATATAAAACATATAATTTTATTATCTTTAGATATTAACCGCGTTTCCACTGAGAATTGTGAAGGAAAGCTAGTCTTACACGTTGCGTTTACACTGAGTTTTTCAGGTTCCCGACTTTAGTCTCGATCATATGTCACACATTATAGACAGCATGCGATCTACAAGACTTACTATTTACTCTACTAGTAAATTAAGAGCGCGCGCCCCCTATTGCCAAACGAGAAAAAGCCGGCTTTTTTGTGTTTCCACTGAGTAAATGAAAGCCGGCTTTCATTTGGCCCCCGATAAATTGCCGAACACAAAAAGTTTCAATTGCCGAACTGTAATGGTTCGGCAATTTGTCAGTGGAAACACAAAAAAGCTAGCTTAAAGCCGTGGAAACACAGTTATTATACAAACATAAAAAAAATCCAAATCTAAGCTATGTATATGTCACAGTAGAAACTAAAATCCAGGAGAATTTAAAATCCTCCTAGGACAAAGTCCAATTAGTCCAATTAGACTTTTGACATTTTTAAAAAATCAGCTGATTCAGTCATTTTTTATTAACATTTTATTTTTTTAGAGTAAATCTTATATTTATTCAGATTGCATATTCAAGGTACATTTGTTGTAAGCACCATAAGTCTGGTTTAACCAAGGCCACAGGCCACTACTAAGTGGTTTTTAGACCACAAGCTCAAAACTAATCAATTTCTACATTGTTAAAATCGGAATTGTTCACATATTTATGAGAAAAAAGCCAAAAAGGCAGTTTTTAGCCTATTTTCTCTCTGTTGATGTTTAGTGGCATCAAATTCAATCATTAGATGTCATTCGTATCAACTTCGACACTAGACTAGCGTGCTAGATAACATCATATACTATATATGGAAATTGACATATTGAATAAATTATAGGTCAGCCAATCACAATTACTCTTCAGAGAGTGTTGTCTTCTTTCGTGGTAAAAACAGGTAATCAAAATCAATCTCTGAACAAGAGTTATCTTTTCTTGCCCTTTTACCAGGCAAGATGGCCGCCTATCAATAACATAGTCTCGACCAAAATGCTGAAGGTCAAGTCGAATGATGAACCTCACCCCTCAGTTTCAAAACATGCTGACTGGATGTTCCAGCACAAAATTTCATTATCAATTTATCATCATTATTATTATGTGTTAGCATGTGTCTGAGAAGCTATCTGGTAAAAAAATCGATGATAAAAATAATTAAATAAACCGACAAGTGGGCAATCAGACAACGCCTAAAGTCTTTTTTCATGCTAGCAATCCAATTACAAAATTGTCATGCACTTTTTCAGAATTCGCACCAGAAGTTCAAAAACAGACATGCAAACAGGAGCGTCAATTCAAATTTGGTTCGTCAATTGGGTGCCACGTTAAAAAACTGAGGTAAAGGGGCATATCCATTTCAAAATTGTCATGAACTTTTTCAGAATTCGCACCTGAAGTTCACCAAGAGACATGCAAACAGGCACATCAATTCAAAATTTGTTCTTCAATTGGGTGCTAAGTTCCAAACCAGAGGTCAAAGGGCACATCCATCAAACAATTTCAATATTGTCATGAACTTTTTCAGAATTCGCACCTGAAGTTCAACAACAAACATGCACGTCAATTCCAAATTTGTTTTAAAATTGGGTGCCAAGTTCCAAAACAGAGGTTGTAGGGGCACATACATTCAACAATTTCAATATTGTCATGAACTTTTTCAGAATTCGCACCAGAAGTTCAACAACAGACATGCAAACAGGCACATCAATTCCAAATTTGGTCTTCAATTGGGTGCCAAGTTTCAAAACATAGGTTAAGGACATTTCATTCAACAATTTCAATATTGTCATGAACTTGTTCAGAAATCGCACCAGAAGTTAAAAAACAGACATGCAAACAGGCACATCAATTCAAATTTGTTCTTCAATTGGGTGCTAAGTTCCAAAACAGAGGTCAAAGGGCACAACCATTCAACTTGTATCCCCAGTGAAAATGATGGTGAAATTTCGATGAAATATCACTGATATTTCACCAAAATATCGGTGAAAGATTTGGTCAAAAAACACCAAAATACTAATGAAATCTCACTAAAAATATCAAGGAAATCTCACCAAAATATCACTGAAATTTTTATATATTTTGACCAAATCTTTCACTGAATTCTCACCAAAAATATCAATGAAATCTCACCAAAATATCACTGAAATTTTGGTATATTTTGACCAAATCTTTCAATGAAATCTCACCAAAAATATCAATGAAAATCTCATCGAAATTTTGATATATTTTGACCAAATCTTTCACTAAAATCAAAAATGAAATCTCATCAACATACTATTGAAATTTTGGTAAAATTTCAGTAAAAACTTGAAATATGCCAAAATATCAGTGAATGTTCTATTTAACGTAAATTCTGAAGAAAATAAAATACAAACAAACAATTAAAGTATTTAATTAACATATTTATTGTTCCAAATACCGCAAATTTTGTTGTTGCTTCTCATTTTCATATCAAGGTTAATTCTTTCCTGCTTGTCTATAATGGCGACTTTGTAGAATAATGAAAACATCTGACCTGGAAAAAAAAAAATCATGATTTTTAAAGCAAAAGAGGTGCAGTGTACTCTCAAAGAGTTGCCTAGCAGGCTTTATGCCCAATCAACAATTGCATTTCAGTCTAGAAAGAGCTGTGCTTATATATTTATATCGCTCAGATTTGAGCTTATTGACATGAGCTCATTCCTATGTTGTCATATGAAACAGAACCTGAATTTAACACATACCACTATTGTGAGCCTATATAACAGATGGATTTTCATATAATTTTAATTATTGAATAATCAAAACCAATCTATCATTAACATGAATTTGAAAATTTTACCCTTAAACTGGGCATTTTTATTAGAAGTCATTTCTATTTCAAATATTTTTTAAACCTCCTATAAAAGACAAAGCATATATGACATTATCATCTACAACCAAATATCCAAGCCAAGGTGTTCAGAATGTAGAATCAATTGAATGCATGGGCATACTATGATCAAATCTTGCGATGGTCGGATAGAGATGCCTAACCTGTACACCCCCTCCCCCCCCCCCCCCTTGAATCAATTTAAAAGAGATTGAAATGACAGGAAGGAGAATACCTGGCATAATAAGTTGTGAAGGGAGAGATAGGCCTACTCAAACTATAACCACTAGCCTAAATGCCAATGTAGTTTGAAGAGAGAGGGGGTGGGGGGGGGGGGGAGGTTAGGAGTCTTTATGGGGTTCCAGCACCAACCTAGGTAGAGACAAGTAGCCAAGCCTAATATGTTTCTGGAATTGGCACACAGTCAAGGTTGTGGTGGACCCGAGAATAGATCTACTAAAACATTTACATTTAGTCAATGATCTTCGATTCTAAATTTTCCGATTAAATTATGAATGAATGTACAAAAGAGGTACGAATACAGAACTTGGAACTTACCAGAATGTAGCAATATAACATCCGAGAATCCATGTCATTTCCTTTAAATAGAATGTACATCGCAGTAACCAGTTGAATCGGCAGTTCATACTGTTCAGAACCTGCCTTTATTGAGTTTGCTTTCCCATGGCATGAAATAAAGACAAAAATTAAAGAAATTAAAATTAAGTACAATCTACCACCTAGAAATTTAGATAGTATGCTACTTCCATTGACTCACAGTGACAGTGTATTTGTTTACTAGTTAAGTTCTAAAAATAGCACACTATAGCCTAGCATTCAGAGGCTTCAATGTATTATACCCTATTGATATAGTTAGAAGGTCACTTCAAGGTTACCATACAAGCCTTGCTAGTCTTAAATGTTACATGGAAATTAATTTCAAATCCTTCTTAAATTCACCAAAACTGACAAATTTTTTGATAAATGAGATCTAGCTTTTGCTCAAACAATCCTCTCTGGGTATAAATTTGATATTTTTATTTGTAAATATATAACTTAAATTGTAAATTTTATGAAAATTTCTAGAGAGAACAAATTTCAAACCTTCCTCTCCAAGTAGCAAGTCAAAGAGGAAGATACAGTGGAGACTCCTAGGCTAAAGACTAAGATGAGACAACTCTATTGTCTACTGGCTGTCTGGATAATAGGGAAGGGTAACTAATGTAAACAACTAACTTACTAAAACATTTACATTTAGTCAATGATCTTCGATTCTAAATTAGTTAGTCTAACCCTCTCACCTTTTGCTCTGTATTCTTCTTCAATAACTTCAGCTATTGGTAAATTGGGCCCCATCAAAAACCCATATGGTGCCCACTTCGCTAGATGGGTAAAGCCATGTACCATGGCTTATAAAATACACTTTGTTATATGGTATTCTTGCAATACCCATTCATGAGCGGATTGGAAAATAATGACATTAGTTACTACATGTGCTATAAGAATAATTACTTCTATTGAATAATACTGTTTTTCTTATAGTAAAAGAATAGTACGGCCTACTATATTTCCTACATATTTAATAGAGTTAAATATGAATACAAAATGTGCATATCATCATGTATTCTAAATCTCTGTCAATATTTAGGACAAAGATCATTAAATCATACCCTGGATACTCTTTGCTTTTATGATTGATATATAAATCTCTTTGGAATATAGGCCTACATGATAATTACACCTTAATTTGATATTGTTTTAAAAAAAGTTTTCAATAAATTTTTATGTTTCAAATCATCAGAATATTCTCAGTCGATTATCTTCAAAATATGCTAAGTCCAATATGCCATCGTTTTCATCTTAAAAAAATTTTAAGTGCTACTTTTACATCGTTTGCCATCCTAAAAAATTTCAGAGTCCAAATTTGCCATTGTTTCCATCCCCCCAAAAAGTTAAAGTCCAATCTTTGCCATCGATCGCCATAGATTTTCATCCTTTCCATGGAATTTCTTTTATGGCAAATATGAATTTCATAACATTTTTTGCCATAGAAAATTATTGCCATTAATTTGATCAAATTTTACATCGTTTCTATCCTTTTTCCATGGCATTTCATGAAAAAGGGGGTGGGGGGGGAGGTATAAGAATTACTCTTACAATAAGTGCTGTTCCAGATACAAACAGACTCTACTAGTCTTAACCTTCGTGTGCCAACAACAAAATATGAAGTTTTTGGAACCTATGGAATTTAAGTTACATGAACAGATAAAACCATGTAAATCTGTTATTGACTCGTTTCAACAAAAGTTTGGACTAATGTAGACATATCTGTGTTTGTAAAGCAATATTGAATATATTTTTTTTTTTTCATTGAAATTTTTCTTTTTTTTCAATGAAATTTTCTTAATACTTTTTATTGACATTTTCTTAATACTTTCTCATTGAAATTTCAGCGAAATTTCAGCATAATTCTATTTCATTGAAATTATATCAAAAGTTTAGTAAAATTCATCGGAATTTTACTAAAATTTGATGAATTGATTGAAATCAACCAAAAATCGGCCATTTCAGTGAAATTTCTATAAATTTTAGTGAAATTTCAATATCATTTTCACTGGGGATCAATATTGTCATGAACTTTTTTAGAATTCGCACCAGAAGTTCACCAAGAGACATGCAAACAGGCACATCAATTCAAATTTGGTTCCTCAATTGGGTGCTAAGTTCCATAACAGAGGTCAAAGGGCACAACCATTCAACAATTTCAATATTGTCATGAACTTTTTCAGAATTCACAGCTGAAGTTCACCAACAGAAATGCAAACAGGCACATCAATTCAAATTTGTTCTTCAATTGGGTGCTAAGTTTCAAAACAGAGGTTCAGGGTACGTTCATTCAAACAAAATTCTTAAGGAGCATCATTATTTGTGTTCAAATAACTGGAAATATTGGAATGTCTTCTTAAGGAATGGTTTAACACCTTTTTGATAATCAACATCAACAATTACTCAAGACAACCCACCCATGGGCGTAGCTGACATATCACACCAAATTTCAAAATTTGATCAAATCCATTCATTGTTTTCTGAAGACCTATCACCCTTTTAAAAGCAAATCTCTAGCTGTGAAACTGTTGAAGGAACCCAATTTGTCAAACAGTAACTGATTGGGCGTTTTTTGAAGGTCAAGTGTGAAGCTCTTCAGTTTTGAAGATTATCATTTTTGTTTATCTGTCCTCTCAACTCTTCAAACATGAAGGTACAAATCATCAACCACCATTTTGAATCTTGGCTAAGAGATCAATAAATAAACATTCTTTCAACTCGAACATTGTTTATCTGAACTTCCACATCTCGGTGGACAGAAATCTTTTTTTGTTTATCTAAACTATGGTTTAAGTTGTTTGACGTCATCTTATGAACTGACCAACCTAGGTCCAGTAATCAACCATAATACCTGCACCGAGTCGAAAGGGAAATGGACTTGCTTCAAACATTCCTTCCAGAAGAAACTGTGACCCAGAAAATTGCTACCATGAAAGTAGTTCAAAATTTGCAGACAATATTTTCAGCCTTTGATAGCTATAAATTCAGAAAAACTAAACCACAAACAATTTGTATTTTTCTGCAACTTCATGGATGCAGACTTGCAGACAGGTTTTAAACGTATTAATATAACTGCTATCAACCAAACCTAAATATATTGGGAAGGATCAATAATTTAGGAGTTCCTATCCCATGTCTACAGTCTCATCAACGTTTTTTTCCCAAGAATGCCCACAGCCCACACTACCATGAACGATAAGTCTGGAATCATGTTAATTGTGCCTGATAAGTTCTTAAATTGCCGATACCTACAATTTTCTGACAAATATTAACTTATCCATTCTAGGGCTGGGCGATATTGGTTAAAGTGGATATCACGATATTCATCATTAATATATCACGATATGGGTATATATCGCGATATTTTTAAGAAGGGTCTTTACTGGTTTTTGAAACAAAATGTTCATGTTTTGTTCTATCAAAAAATCTTAAATGTAAGAAAAACAGTAAATATCTGTCAAAAACAACCAAATCTTCAATAGCATGAAAAAACACATCTTTTTCAAATATCTAAAAGTATTAAGTTATGTGTTAAAACTGTTAATATGACTTTATCTTGTCCAAAAATTTGACGATATATCATGATAATTACATATATCACGATATGGCGATATTTCGGTATTTTTATTTGAGGCGATATTACTAACGATATAAATTCCTATACCGGTATTTATCGCAATACCGGTATATCGCCCAGTCCTAATCCATTCTAGTGGGTGAGACAACAAATACAATTCATCATGACTGTTCTGTGATGTATTAATGGAATTGTAATAAGATTTTTCATTTTTTTACATGTATGTGAAATACTGACAATATCAATATGCGCAATTACAATTTTAATGTCATAGGATTTAGTCCAAGCTTCTACAAAATGATTTGATGTGAATCGATTTGTATTATACCAATTCTTATTCAAATGTCTGTGTTTCTTGAAATTCCACTAAATCAAGTGTTTTATGAAGTCCCTATCAAAAGCAGCTATTATGACATTATAAATAGTGCTGGGTATTGCCAACCATGCCACGATACGATACGAATCGCGATACAAAGTCACGATACAATATGTATCGCGATATTGGATAAAGGCACAAAAATTGAAACTTCATCTACAAAGTAACGATATCTATTTTTGTATAGCTTTATAAATGTGAAATTTGGTAATTTAGTTGATATGAGTGGTCCATATCCACGTCTTATAAATATTTTCAAAATAATTTCAACAAACTTGATTAGAAAAAATAGTGAATTGTAAAAAAAATCTACACTTTTTAAGAAATGAGAGGTATTGTCAAGTATCGATACACGACCTCGCGATACGATACGCGTATCGTGGCATGACGTATCGCGATACATCGATACAACGATATATTGTGCCAGCACTAATTATAAAACACTTAAATAACATGTTGCTTATGAGTTTTAAAAGCAGTGATTTAGTAGTTAATCCAAAACCCCTATTTTGGACAAATTTTCTTCATTCACACTGCACATCTTCATTGGATTTATCAAAGGCAGAAAACTCGAATTCAAATTATCATCAGACCTCAAGAAGCATGTTATGGCTGTTTTATGATTTTGGCAGTCATGTTGGACGCCATCTTGGATTTACCCCCTTTTCAGTGACGCGATCTGGTAGACTTTTAATATGTTATTCCCCACATCAAATACTACCAGAAACAGTTGGAAAACCTTTTCTAGGAATTCATTTGGGGTCACGTGGGTTTTTTTCATGGACCTAATACAAGAATATGATTTCTTGGAGCCCACTGAACCCAATACGCTTTTATTACGATAGGCACTAAGTCAACTGCTCTATGTTTTAGAAGGGGCTGCGGTAGCTAAGTGAGTTGGACGTTTGGCCGCTAAGTTGAAGATCCAGGGTTCATTCCTGGCAAGGGTCGAGATGATACCTTTGGATGAAGGTCGGAGGGACTGACATGTAAAAAGTATCTATGTGCTACAGGTGGTGCACCTTGAAGATCCCTTGACAGTTGGAAATCGAAAATAAAATTAAGGCCAATCCCAAAATTTCCCTCATTGCACACTGCAAGGAGTTGTTCATCCTCATTAGCCTGAAAGGTGAAGACAAAGTAAGAACGGAAACCATTTAAGACATTTAATACGTTTAGGAAGTCATGTGACATGTCTTCTTGAAGAAAACTTGATCTAAAAAAATCTTAGAAAAGCAGAATGATGTCGAGAAAAGAGAAGAAAAACATGTTTGTAATAAATATCAAAATTATCTCAAGGTATGGTCTTTAGTTAATTATGATATAAAAAAATCTATAAAAAAATCTTGTTCAGCTTGTTAATTAATTATGAATTAATGTCTCAAATATGATCCTTTATTTCCGGTACTTATTACCAGTTCCAGTGTTTAAAGGGATATGTTCACTAATCGTTTGACAAAAATAATGTAATAATGTTCCAAACTCTTCAAAATTAAAGTCTTCAAAGCCCAATGTAGCCATAATTATGAGTGTTCGAATGTCAAAAATACGACTCGTCGTTACGAAAGACTATGACACATATACAGAAAATTAAGACGTCACTACCAGTGATCTGCATAGATATCAATAGTAGCTTCCGATAGATCACTGTCAGTGACATCATAAAACGCATTAGTTTTACTGGAATTGCAAGAACCACAGACGTTGAAATGGAAATTAGAAAGGTGCAAATTGATGCTATCAGTGTCCCCGATACACATACAAACAAAGTTTAGAAAACCTCTTTACAATCCCTTTAATGTATTTATGTTGAACATAACTCTTTATGGAAGATGATAACCAGTAATCTAAAAATGGATGGCTATTTTTGTCGTAAACATAATGATTAGATTCTTTTCTATGTTTAATTATAATATTAATGTTTGTTATTCTACACCATTATTTTGTTTTTGTCTGCTGTCAAATGAATTATATCTTAAAAGGAATACTATACTTCTTAGAATGAAGAAAAAGTTTAAACTTGGCCAATAAAACTGTTTATAACATACAGTACCGTGCAATAAATATTCGTACACAATTGCGGCGTGGTTACATTCGCTCTACGACCTTACATCCTTGGAAATTATTACACAGGTGGAAAACCATCACCTATGTATCAGAAACGTTGTGTCCAGGAGTACAATATCAAGAGCTACTTGCACTTCAATTCAGTTAGCTGCTCTTAAGATTCAGCCAATTTCTCGTAAAATTCAGTCAGATGCTCTTAGATTCAGCTAGTTGCTTTTAGATTCAGTTAGCTGTTCTACAATTCAGCCAGCTGCTCTTTAGATTCAGGTAGTTGCTCTTAACATTGAGTCAATTTCTCTCAAAATTCAGCCAGTTGTTCAACAATTCAGTCAGCTGCTCTTAGATTCAGCTAGTTGCTCTTAGATTCAGCCAGCTGTTCTACAATTCAGCTAGCTGCTCTTTAGTTCAGCCAAATGCTCTTAGATTCAGCCAGCTGCTCTTTAGATGATTCAGCCAGTTGCTCTTTAGATTCAGGTAGTTGCTCTTAATATTGAGTCAATTTCTCTCAAAATTCAGCCAGTTGTTCAACAATTCAGTCAGCTGCTCTTAGATTCAGCTAGTTGCTCTTAGATTCAGTTAGCTGTTCTACAATTCAGTCAGATACTCTTAGATTCAGCTAATTTCTCTTAGATTCAGCTAGCTCTTTAGATTCAGCTAGTTGCTCTTAGATTCAGCCAGCTGATCTTTAGTTCAGCCAAATGCTCTTAGATTCTTTATATTCAGTCAGATGCTCTTAGATTCAGCTAATTTCTCTTAGATTCAGCTAGCTCTTCTTTATTTATTTAGTTGCTTTTAGATTTTAGCCAGCTGCTCTTTAGATTCAATCAGTTGTTCAACAATTCAGCCAAATGCTCTTAGATTCAGCTAGTTGCTCTTAGATTCAGTCAGATGCTATGTTGACTTGACTTGACTTGAAGCACACATTATAGATGAAACAGATGAATTTTAAGCTGTCAAAGATTTGTGTCATTTTTGATTTAGTATCTTTTTTAACTCGAATTGTAGAATAGTAATTTAGATTAAATGAAAAAACATCATATTGTTGTTGTGCAATAATTTTGTTTTTAATTACGCAATATGAGATTGCTCATGTCTTATCCAGCTCAACATTATCTAAAGAATTGATCTCGTTGCACATCATAATTTTGACCTTTATAGTAGTGGCATGTGTCACGCGCGAAACAGACCATGCTTACTCGTTTTCGAAACACCTGATGGCACTTCTCATATGGGAAGTCCACTACTATATAATTCTTGCACCTGATTTTATCGTGCTCTGGACGAGATTTTTGATTTGCGGAATTGTTTTGCTTGTACGTTTTTTTATTATGTAACTTTACATTCGATGGAAACAACAACTTTAAAGCACTTAAAAAAAAAAAAAAAAATGATTGTTTTTTTTTTTAATTTCTGGAAAACTCAAGTAGTTGGATCCAGAAAAGAAAAAAAGTCTGATTTGGCCCAAAGTCATTTTCACTCATAATTCCAGTCAACCCATTGCCATTGCCAAGAGGTTTGGCTAAGACCAGCTGGGAGAAAGGATCCTCACGGAACTTAAGTTTTGTTATCCTTGTAAAATATAGATGTTTCTTTCTTTCTTTTAGATTTATTGTTCTTGTCAAGAATACTTGTAAGATTTCTTAAAGCCACATAAGCCCAGACTTGGACATTGAGAAAAAGTCTTCTCATCGTTTTTTTTTAAAGTTAGCACTTAGAAATGAATATTGAACTAAAAAAAATCGATTCCCTTTCCTGGTTCCAATTCTACAGCCATTTGAAGGAAATTTTGATTGTTTACATTTCAACACCGAGTTGATTGAGGGAGACGTCAATAACTCACAAGCTCCGCCCTAGCTACTAGCACGCGCTACTGGAGATTGGAGTGTGACGTCATTTAACTAACACGCCCCCTGCTGGACCTCATTAGCATTTTATTTATGGAAATCATTTTATTAGATCCCGATTTTAAATCCAGCTGCATCGAAGCCATCTGAGTACCCAAAGCCGTGAATTTTAGTTTTTTGACTTAATTAAACATCAGAGATTAAGCTAGAATACCTTTTGTCCCGAAATCCCGTAAATTCCATTTTGTAAACAAACGAATCCCGCAATGTGACTTTAATTGTCTAGAATACTGATAATTATAGGATTATGTTATTTCTGATTAGATCTTAAATCAAATCAACTCATGATTTCAGTTATAAAACCTGATATATGCAAAATTATTTATAAAGCTGACCTTGAACGATCTTGTCTAGAGGAGATTTTAGCATTTCACCCACCAACTAAGGAAAAGTAATTTGTATATGAATTGAAATAAAGGGGGATGTTCAGCATTTTCGAGGATCGATTTGGGGCTTGAATATTTCAAAATAGCCTCTCGAAGTACTAGAACAGCACGAAAATCGCATAATTCCTTCAATTATACCCTTATCTTAATATTCATCCTTCATTTAATAAAAAATATTCTTACCTTTTCGTGCTACTTGATTTACTGGAAGAAGCTTCATAATTGTCAAAACTAGCCTGGCTTTCAAACCTGCAATTAAAATTAATTTTTTTGTTAAAGTCATAAAAAGACAGGATTACCGGTAATTTGATTTTTTTTTTTTTTAAGTACAATTCAACATATTCAAAAGTACAGAAAATAAGATATATGTTTTCGAATGTCCAGAATTCAAAAGACACACAAAATATTGTCCAGAAGCTGTGAATAATCCAGAAATTAAAAGAGAAAACTTAGGTACTTCAGAATAACAAAAGGTGATACAATAGAATCCAAAAGCTCAATAGGATTGTCCAATGGCTCAAAAACATAGATAGTCCTAAAGCTCAAAAGGATTGTCCAATGGCTCAAAAACATAGATAGTTCAAAAAGCTAAAAAGGATTGTCCAATGGCTCAAAAACATAGATAGTTCAAAAGCTAAAAAGGATTGTCCAATGGCTCAAAAACATAGATAGTTCAAAAAGCTAAAAAGGATTGTCCAATGGCTCAAAAACATAGATAGTTCAAAAGCTAAAAAGGATTGTCCAATGGCTCAAAAACATAGATAGTTCAAAAAGCTAAAAAGGATTGTCCAATGGCTCAAAAACATAGATAGTTCAAAAGCTAAAAAGGATTGTCCAATGGCTCAAAAACATAGATAGTTCAAAAAGCTAAAAAGGATTGTCCAATGGCTCAAAAACATAGATAGTTCAAAAGCTAAAAAGGATTGTCCAATGGCTCAAAAACATAGATAGTTCAAAAAGCTAAAAAGGATTGTCCAATGGCTCAAAAACATAGATAGTTCAAAAGCTAAAAAGGATTGTCCAATGGCTCAAAAACATAGATAGTTCAAAAAGCTAAAAAGGATTGTCCAATGGCTCAAAAACATAGATAGTTCAAAAGCTAAAAAGGATTGTCCAATGGCTCAAAAACATAGATAGTTCAAAAAGCTCAAAAGGATTGTCCAATGGCTCAAAAACATAGATAGTTCAAAAAGCTAAAAAGGATTGTCCAATGGCTCAAAAACATAGATAGTTCAAAAGCTAAAAAGGATTGTCCAATGGCTCAAAAACATAGATAGTTCAAAAGCTAAAAAGGATTGTCCAATGGCTCAAAAACATAGATAGTTCAAAAGCTAAAAAGGATTGTCCAATGGCTCAATAACATAGATAGTTCAAAAGCTCAAAAGGATTGTCCAATGGCTCAAAAACATAGATAGTTCAAAAGCTAAAAAGGATTGTCCAATGGCTCAAAAACATAGATAGTTCAAAAGCTCAAAAGGATTGTCCAATGGCTCAAAAACATAGATAGTTCAAAAGCTAAAAAGGATTGTCCAATGGCTCAATAACATAGATTGTCCAAAAGCTCAAAAGGATTGTCCAATGGCTCAAAAACATAGATTGTCCTAAAGCTCAAAAGGATTGTCCAATGGCTCAGAAAGATGACACAAAAAATACTCCAGAAGATCAGAAAGATAACACAGATAGTCCAGAAACATAGATAGTCCAAATGCTCTGAATTTTGAGATGAAAGATTATCCTAAAGCTCACAGATAGTTCAGAAGCACAGAACGCTTACACAAATAGTCCAAAAACTTATAAAAAACACAAATAGTCCAAAAAATAGTACTAAAGCTTAGGAAAATACACAGATAGTTCAGAAGCACAGAACGATTACACAAATAGTCCAAAAACTTACAAAAAACACTGATAGTCAAAAAAATAGTCCTAAAGCTTGCGAAAATACACAGATAGTTCAGAAACACAAAACTTTAAAAAAAAAAACACTGATAGTCCAAAAAATAGTCCTAAAGCTTAGGAAAATACACCGATAGTTCAGGAGCACAGAACAATTACACAAATAGTCTAAAAACTTATAAAAGACACTGATAGTCCGAAAAAAAAAAAAGTTCAAAAAGAAGACACATAATTCAGTCTTATGGTTCACAAAAATAGTCCAGAATCAGAAAGGAAAACAGATAGTACAAAAGCTCAGATGGATGACACAAAGCATTGCCCACATATTATCATGCAGTCACAGATAGGTTTTCTTTATTTATAAACGTTGTTCATGGATCTCATGTTTTTTGGAAAATAACATTCAGAATAAATCAAAGCAATGTGGTTAATACTAAGATTCCATATGCACGTCATGCGGATCCGTCATGCGTTAAAAATTGAAAGGTTGGTTTAAGAGGGTATGATTCCATATATGCGGAAGCAGTATCTGTCAAATTGTCTCCCTCACGCGTCAAAAAAAAAATCGCCGTATGTAGCGATTTTTGAAGCATCCAGACGCCTTTCCACGCAGAGATCTCACAAATTCAAAGTATTTTATGGGGATTCCCTGTCTTTTTTCCCGCCATATTTCGACAAAGCATCCATCTGTCTAGAAAGCGTGCGTCAAAAGAAAGATAATGCACACGTTTAACGCACATATGGAATCTTAGCTTTACACTCTTCTTTCTCCTTAATCTGTTCCTTATCTCTAAAATTATGACTAACCGAAAAAAAGAGAAATTGTGTTTTCAAATCAGCTAAAGAAATGGATCTATGTTTTTAAATGACAAAATATGTTACAGAAACTGGATGAAATAGACGAAAATAAGAAATAAATAGCAAACTGGCATTAAAAAATATTTCCATTTCCATGATAAATGGAATATAATTTTAATTTTTTCTTGAAATAATTTTGATCTTCATGTGTCATGAAAATTTTTTTTAGCCTGCGATGTAGATCTATTTAATTTTTTATTTGTTACTTTCAAAAATATTTTTTAACACTTTAATATTTCTGCCATATTTTTTTGAAAGTTAGAATATAAGAAAAATATAATTTGTATTAAAAATACAGAATATTGGATAGGCTAAAAGTACACAGAAAGAAATTGCAAAAAACACTGACAAAGAATCTTAAAACATTGTTTCAACTTCTTAAATCCACAAATTGTGCAAAAACTTCAGTTTGAATAACCAGATGAACAAATATGCGAATCACACTAAAACAAAAGATTGTCATGAAACTTGCTGAAAAAATAATTTAAACAATCAAAAACTTTTTTCACTCTTTCAAACAAGATTGATTTGAAGAAACATAAAAACATAATCCATTGGGAAATAAAATCGTAGTTACCATTGATCATGCTTCCTCAACAATGGCGATGGTAATTCCGAAGCACAAAAAAAAGGTCCTCTCTCTAGGCGTTCACTGTCACAAGTGATTGCGAATCTTGTCGAACAACCGAATGAAAAACTTGAGCAAACATAACCTTGTAGTTTTGAACTTGTGTTACGCGAGTACAGCAAGATCAGAATTGTTTGTTCGAACCCTGATCTGTAAACAAGTCCTGTGGTCGAACTTCCGAAGATTCATTCTAGCTGTCGTAGCTATACCTTAGAGCTTGAGGACTTCAGGTTGTGTAAACTTTTCACATTGGTAACACTGACAAAGACAACAAAACGGATCATAACATTGAGTTTGTTGGCCGCATACCAGCACCTCGACACAAAATTGTTGTCTCACAATGTTTGAACGATTTTTCAAGTTCAGTGTATTACGTAGAAGACAGCCATGTTTGTTTTCAGATAAAAATCAAACTTAAAATTGGCACTGCGTCAAACGAACTTGCAGCGTAATAAAAAAAATTCAAATTATTGAAATGACACAAGAGCAGAAAATAAGTTGTTTGTCAAATAACCTTGTTTTGTTTAAAACCTTGACAATGGAAAAACAAAACATAAAAAAATGCACACGTTATAAATATTCAAGTTCGACACAATTGTCATGACTCTGATTTTGAGTTGCATTACAACCAGATCATATGCATTGTGCAATGGATACCCCTGCAAATGTTGGATACTGAAGGATAATGGATATATACAATAGTATTTCTGTTTTCTGACTTCATCGGTAAATTGAATTTCATCAATTATTTTTAAATGATTTCGAATATGAGCTTAAAAATAGTAAACGTAGTTTTAAATGACATATTATCATTACGGATATTAAAAAAGAATTCTATTAACCAAAAATATTATCCATATGACAAAATTGGGAGCAAAAATTGTATAGCAAATGTCTCATCAAAAGAGAAGTACCATCAGGTGTTTTGAAAAGAGTAAGCATGGTCTTGACAAAGACTTTGGATTTGACAAAGGACAATGTTCAGCCAAAAATTGGAACTTTCTCAGTAAAAAAATTCGGTAATTTTTTGTGTTTTCATCAAAAATAAAAATGCAACCTTTAAATTTCTTTCAATACAATTCTTTTAAAGCTATGCCTCTTAAAAAATTTAAATTCTTAAACTACAAGTAAATATTCATCATTCATAAAATTACAAGATATTATTGAAAAATGCTTAAAAAAATTTGTAAGCGTTTTTCAATTTCTATATTTAACATAGTTTTCGGAAATTGTTGTACAGTTATGCCACCAGCCCTGATGAATAAATATCCTTTTATTGACCAAGTTTCAGAATTTCGATTTTGAAATCATTCTAAGACATTATATCGCTTTAAAAAAAAATGTAACCTATAAATTTCTTTCAATACAATTCATGTTCGAATTAATATAAAAATAATTGTTGAAATTCGAGTTACCAACAGATATTTGAAAAGAATTGTGTGAATCAAGATCTCTAGGATATGAAAGGGAGTATGGAGTAACTTTTTTTTGGTAACGTGCACTTTTATTATTATCGAGGATTATCGACAAGATATAAAAAGGTAGGCATAAGGTACTTATTTGTAAGAAACCTATTTGTATTTCACAAGTATCCTTTCTACCGGCTGGTCCTTGGCCAAACCTCTAGTTACACTTTCAAATTTAAAAAAAATGAAATTCAAATAAGATGTCAAGCCATTCTACATCAGCACTGCAGAACAAGAGATGCAAAGAAGTTTGAAGTTCTGGGGCCTTATTCTCAAAAACTTAAATTCAGATGATTTTAGTGTTCTAGTTATCTGATTGGTCAATCACTAAAATTAATTTTAAATTATGTTGTATGATCCAATCAAATTGCTGTATTACTTAAAATCTGGATTTTATCTAAGTTAAGTTTTCGAGAATAAGGCCCCTGATCATAACAGTAGTCCACCTCCATAAATGACAATATAGAACCCCTAAAGAGGTTTTGATTAGTAAAAATTCTTCTGTAGCCCTCTATAGCATATATTTTGTGTGCTCTGCTCTGCAAAAAAAGAACTTGAACTTGGACTCTACAAAACATACCAGTTTGTTATTTTTTTGTCTTTCTTATGTTATTATATGAGATCTTTGTCAAATGGTATCATTACGCTATAAAAATATGTTGTCTTTGATGATATTTCAACCCAGTTTCCCCCTGTCAGTGATGCAGGTGGGAGGGGCTGACATAGAAAAGTGTCGGATGGGACAATAAAACGAGGTTCTGTGTGCTTTAAAGATCCCTAGAGAGTTGGAATTCGAAAATAAGAGTAGGCTAATGCTGCTGTCCTGGCAAAATTTCCCTCATTGCACACTGCATATGGCGTTTGTCCTTCCTCATTAGCCCATACCGGTGCAGAAAAGCAGAACGTAAAACTCTTGTTTCATTTGATGATAGCTAATGAACCCTACCTTGTAATATGACGGCATGTAAACAAAATTACTATCACCGTTAATTTGATCAACTTTTAATTGAAAAATGATGTTAAATACCCAGAAAATCCAATGTTGAGGATAATTCTATTTTGCATGATAATGAATGTGGCTAATGTTGTTTTGCTATAATATGAACTTTGGTAGTCAACTCTTTATTTAAAGGGATTGTAAAGAGGTTTTCTAAACTTTGTATGTGTATCGGGGACACTGACCGCATCAATTTGCGCAATTCCGACGTCTGTGGTTCTAGCAATTCCACTAAAACTAACGCGTTTTATGACGTCACCCCCAATTAGTATCCTAGCTGAGCCCGTCTATCGTTCAGGTGCGCTCCAAAAAAATGGGCGCGACGTATGCTTGATCTAGAAATGTAAAACTATGCTTGAATAACCCTAATTAAAAAGTTCCCACGATTATTTCATAGCTTTAGAAAGTTCCCAGGAGCAAAGCACCAGACTCTTTAATAGGACTGTATGACCACCATTTTATCGTAGTGAGAAGGTTTTCTTGGAAAAGGCGTAGAGATATTCGTAATCCAACCAATCATAGGCGTCCGACTCTGGGCCATCGTCATGGTAGCGGGTCATCGGTCATAGGTCAGGGCTTGACATCTTATAAACAAATCCGTCAACGAGTAATCATGCTTCCATCTTGTTTTGAACGAAACAATGATCGATTTCACACGAATGAAGGATATGAAAGTGCTCTTTGGTGTTCCAATAGGGACTGTATTGTATTGGTAACTTTATACAGTTTAAAATCCAGCGTTATTTCTTGATTTACGACAGTTATCTTCGGAGATAAAGCTACTAAGTCTTGATTCACAAAGAAATATAGGCTAACTGAATGTTCCAATCTTTCATGCAATCTATTGACGATCTGACAACAAGGAGAAAAATTGAAAATCTCGGTAAAATAATACATTTATTCAATGTCTAAAATGTTTTTGTGAAAATAAAAATACTACAACGAGAGACAACGAGAGACGAAGCGTGAACATAAAACTATATTCTTATTTCATGTTTATTAGACTAGGCCTACATGTAAACAAATTACACTAACTTGCTTGTCAAACACATATTCATTTGAAACAACCAATTTAAAAATACTTATAATATTAAGAACACTGTTAGATTTAAATAATTATTTATATATGTTACATCAAATTCAAATCATTCAATATCACTTTCAGAATTAACTTCTTATTCAGGAGTTCAATTTCTGATAGCAGCTTAAAAGTATAAATGCTGAATGAGAGTATCAATAGAAGGTGGCAAACATCAGAAGCTGATTTTGTGCAAATGAAATTAAATCTGGCTTCATCAACAGTCTGAACATACAACTCCATACAAATCACACACAAACTGCTCAATATCTAATGAATTTGACACCCCCCACCCTTTCTCATCCCTTTTCCATTTTTAACCCTGGTGTTTCCACCCCCAGTGCTTTCCTCCTTATATTTATATAGGTATTTATACTATCTTTATAAGATATATACTATCTTTGGAGTGTAAAGAATGATGACTTAGTTTAATAATATACATTACTTTATTTCAGGAATAGTCAAAACTAATATTATACATACCATTTCAATAGTAGCAAATTCTAAAATTAAGAAAATACATTGACCAGCACAGTCTTCTGTTGTCAAAAAACTACTGTCAAAACAAATCACAGTGGAACCTTCATTTGGTTTCATTTCCATTTGTTACAAATGTCCTACTTATTAAATGAAAATGGTCATAAAGATTAAATACTATGATATTATGTTCACAAACCTGTATTAAAATTTTTGACAGCATTTATCACAATCATATCTATTTGCATGTTGTCTCAGGTTAGTAATAGCATTGCATTCTAGCTATGCATAAATCAGACATGTTGAAAAAATCAAATTATTATTTCAGATGGATATATAATTATGTGATGTTTATATGTTATTATACAATTATTTGCTCACTTGAGAAATATATTACTTAATCTCTGATTTTCAAAGAAATTAATTTCAATGACTTTATTTCTTTTGTTTATGCTAATAATATCATAACAATTACTTACAAGTTCTTAATTGGTTACAGAATAATTAATTGGGGGGGGGGGGGGGGGGGGGGGGGAACACTTGGATTCAACACTCCCAGTATGATATTACTTATTTGTTGCCATTCATTAGTTCAGGCTTAAACCCAGTAAACATGGCATCAATAGGCCTTCATGTTCATGTTGACTTCAGACTTCAGAAAAGTAGTTTGAATTTCATAGGGCCTACAGATCAGATTGTACATTTTTTTTCATTCATATTAGGCCTATTTATTATTAATTGTTGTTTTTTTTTTATCAATAACTTGATTTCATTCAATTATTCTGGTAACACATGTTTTCAAGACTGGGAAATAATTCTTGATAAAATTGGTCCCTGATGTGGCCTTAATTTCTTGGGAGAAATTAAAGTTGATGGTGAATGTGAGACTGGCTTGCCTTTATTATTGTCACTGTCACTTCACTTGTGTTTTCACTGTTCTCACATCGTACCTTGGCTCTCTGTAGTTTTGTTTTGTCTGTAAATCTCCTGTAGCAGGTTGGGTGAAAACCGAAGAATTGTCTTGTCAATTCCATCCATATTCACCCATTCACTATCAGCCTGACGGCATATTTCCACCTCATCTGTGTGAATTTGGCTCCATTCTTTCCCTTTGAACACTTTCCAAATGTAAAATACACTTCTATGCACGTTTCTCTCGAACTTTGGACATTTTTTTTACGTGCTTATCAACATTCGACTGGAGGGCGTTACGTTTTTGTGGGAGTATTTAAGTTGATCACGTGGTGCTATACGATAGGTTTGATTGGCTGTTACCGATTAGTCGACCGATTTACTGACGCGCACAGATACATTGTCGTTACGCACTACGGAATTTACTATAAGTAAAGAGTCCCCTATTTAAAACTACAGAACACAAAGGAACTATGAATTTTCGGCGGGAACTCCTAGAAATGAATTTTTCAGTACGTTTTCTGTAGATATTCAAATGCTTGTTTAATACCATTTATTCTGGAACGGAAAGCGATTTCTGAATAGAATTTACTTACAGGGAATGCAGACTAAATGATCTACCGGAAGCTACTATTGATGTCATAAAACGTATCAGTTTAGATGAATTGCAAGTACCACAGATGTCGGAATGGACATTGAAATGACGCAAATTGATGCTGTCAGTGTCCCCGATACACATACAAAGTTTAGAAAACCTCTTTACAATCCCTTTAACGCAAAACAAAATTAGGCACGTAGAAGCAGAGTCTCACTCTCAGCCCATGGTGACTATAACATACACACAATATACCATTCATTCAACCAATAATATCATAGTCTCAAGCACAGCTTTCCAGTAAAATTTTAAGGCCTCAATTTATGTGTATCTATCATTATCAGTGTTTGAAAGTAAAAAATATGTTAGTGAGATTATGCCTTTTATAGAAAACAGATACACAGAAATCAGAAGACAAATATTAGTGAGGGATAAATTTGAAGGGATTAAAATTCTCAAACTTAGTGAATCAAAGTTTATATTCATTAGGCAACTTGTCTGGTGTCATAACTATAGGCCTACTGTATAATCTGATAAATCTAGAAAACTACCTTTAATATTATAATTACCACAAGATATATGCAAAAAATTAAGCGTCAATTTTCAATAAAATAACAGGCTTTTATTGAAAATTACTTAGTTTTATGGTTTATTTGATTCTGTTTGTATTCTGTAGACACCTTTGATGAATATTATACTCTTGTTGGCCAAGTTTGTTCAGTTAAGAGGTGGTATTGTTTTAAAGGAGGAATACAATCTCTTAGAATGAATAAAAAATCTAAATTTTCAAACTTGGTCAATAGGAGTATATATTCATCAGGGGACTTAATCTGGTGGCATCTATAAAACAGATTACCTAAATAATCTGATAAATCCAGAAAATTATGTTTATATACAATAATTGAAAAACCTTAATCAAATTTAAGGCGTTTATCAAGTATAACCTGTTATTATATGGAAATTACATAGTTTCATGGGTTTTTTGCATTCTGTTTGTATACTTTGGACATCGTTGATGAATATATACTCTAATTGACAACTTAATTTTTTTGTTCATTCTAAGACGTAGTATCGCTTTCAGAGGTGGTATTGCTTTAAGAGAAAATAATAACATAAACTAAATCACAAAATGTATAATTTACAGAGGTTTGATTACAAGTTACACAATATTTTAGATATACAATATGTAATAATTATATACACAAGTAAATATGTGTGTAAAATTATCAGATTATGTAATAGTATGATAAAAAAAGTAAGATGACACCTTTTAAGAGTGACTAAAGTAATTTATTTTACGAGCTTTCGTCGTCGTCAGGTGAAATGATTTGAAAAATAGCGACGTAAAAACAACCATTGGGCTATGATGTTTTAATGTCTGTTTTTACGTCGCTATTTTTCAAATCATTTCACCTGACGAAAGCTCGTAAAATAAATTACTTTAGTCACTCTTAAAAGGTGTCATCTTACTTCTTTTATCAAGGTCAGTGTCAGTGCTGCAAACTGGCAACTGGCCATTAATAATTGTTATTTCCTTTCTTTGTTAAAGGAAGTTATTATCTTCCTTAGTGAACAAAATAGTGAAATTGTTGCCATGGAAACATTTCTGAGAATATTATTACAACAAAAAGTCACAGATATATATGAATAAATCAAACTTGTTCAGTTTTAAGTTAATTAAATTTCTTATTTTGACCAAAATAGCATCAAATTTTTGTTTTGACCATGTAGTTGTCATGGTAACACTGCTAAACTTGTCATGATGCCAGTCAATGATGTCAACAAAATTACTATCATGTCAATATAGTAAAAAATAGCATCTGAAACCTTTTGAGTTAAAGGGGAATGTTCACCATTTTCGAGGATCGATTTGGGCCTTGAATTTATGTAAATTGCCTTCAAATTTACAGGAACTGTCCCAAAATCACACATTCCCTTCAATTATACCCTCACCTAAACATTTATCTTTCATTTTCTGTATGTGTTTTCTATATAATGCATAGTCTTGCTAAACGGCGAGTCGTATTTTTGACTTTCAAGCGCTCATATTAATGGCTACACAGGGATTTGAAGGCTTACATTTCGAGGGAGAGTTGTGAACATTATTATGGATTAGAATAGCTAAAAAATTCCAGGTTCTGGCACTACAATTTTATTGGTCGTATAGTTAGTGAACATATTCCTTTAAATGTCACAAATAGTATATTCATATATTTTAAGCTTCTTTCAACGTTTTATCTATCATTATCTTATTTACGGAACAAAAGATTTAAATTTTTGCCATGATGACATAAGTATGATGTCATGGTATTTAAAGAAGTCATACATTCATGTTGCAGTTCTTGAATTTCAAAAGTTCACTTGATTTGACGACATCAATTTGTATTTGTCCTATACTTCTCCGAGCCTTGTTCCACCAAATTTCTTGTGTCATTGTGGAAAGCAGAAATATCTATTTTCATGGTTTCCCCTAAAAACCAGATTGTACCCCCATTTACACAAAATATGATTTGTATATATTGGTGCTCCAAAAATGTGCCTGTAGCCTATACACTAAATTAATTTTATTTTTAAACAATTTTATATAAATAGCATATTATGTTGCTAAGTTTTTATAAATTTTCTATATCTTTGTCCAGTTTGAAAAATTATCAAAATTGGAATATTCAAATCCGAATAAACTGGAACTCCTTACTTGTAAACAATTACAGTCCATTTCTGTATTTAACTGTTTAAAACAAAATAGGGCTTGATAAGAACCATCCAAAATACAAAGAAGTAAACTGTTTATTTTAAAAATTGTTTCACTTAAAATAAAAAAAAAGCAGATCTTCTGTTTAAGTTAAGTAATGAACTGGCAAATTTTTAAATACATTTATGATTCAAAGTTACTGTTATTCAAGCAGAAGAGAATAAAATTAGGCTTAAAGGGATTGTAATGAGGTTTTCTAAACTTTGTATGTGTATCAGGGACACTGATAGCATCAATTTGCGCCATTCCAATTTCATTCCGACGTCTGTGGTTCTTGTAATTCCACTAAAACTAACGCGTTTTATGACGTCACTAATATCTATCTGCATAGATATCAATAGTAGCTTCCGGTAGATCACTATTAGTGACATCATAAAACACGTTAGTTTTAGTGGAATTGCAAGAACCACAGACGTCGGAATGGAAATTGAAATGGCGCAAATTGATGCTATCAGTGTCCCCGATACACATACAAACTTTAGAAAAAATCTTTACAATCCCTATAATATTATACTACAGTGCATTTGGGCCAAAGATCCTTATACTTATTATACAGAAATAATCATGATGCTATTTTAAGTCTTATTTCTAATAAGAAATATTAATCCTATTGTTAATAGTTGTCAACAGATACTTTATAAAGAAATTAATAGTGTTATTTTCTTTTGTTGGCTTTTTCATGCTTATATTATATTACTTTTTTTCATTAAAAATTTACAAAGTAGAACCATCATATAAATATTTACATTTTGTAGTAAGAATGGCTTTATTGGATAAAAAGATAGCTTAGCTTGTCAGGCAAGGTAATATACGCCCACTGGCAACTTTGTTTAAATTTGATTTTATAACGGAATGGCAATTATTACCAGAATAGTAAACAATATCACAAAATTTTGTTAAAATTTATAAAAAATGGTGCCTGGTAGAGTGTCTACAGGCTCAAATTGAACGCGTTTCAAAGATCAAGGGCAATAACTCATCTTAAATATTTTTCTATTTCTTTGATTTTCAATATGGTTTATTTATAATAACACTTGGCAAATCTAATCACTGAAATTTTGTTTTTTTCAAATGTGAAATATTTCTTATATCTTATAAATAATTATTACTGTCATTTGTAGGTTAGCAAATTATATATATATATATATTTAAATAGGACAATTATGAATGGATCAAAGTCAGCCATAAACATGTTTAACCTACAGTATGACCACAAGGAGTTTTTCTATTGATTCTTTCCTTTCATGTCACATGTCAATTACATGTCATTGTCCTCGTCTACCCGGTTTCCCCCTCGGCCCTGTCCGTGATGCAGGTCGGAAGTGCTGACATGAAAAAAAGTGTCAAGTCGTTCAGATGGGACAATAAACTGAGGCTCTGTGTGCTACAGGCTGTGCACTTTTAAGAACCATTGACAGTTGGAAATCGTAGAGTAGATTAATGCTGCTGTCCTGGCAAAAGTTCCCTCATTGTACACTGCATGGCGTTTGCCTGTCCTCAATAGTCCATAGCAGGACAAAAACTCCATTTCATTTCAAATGTGTTTGGATCCATGAAAATTTAAGGTTTGACAATTTTTCTTTATACATTTCATAGCTAAAATTTCTCTCTGTAAAATCTTATTTCCAAATATTTTATTAATGCTCATCATTTTTATTAACACAAAGACAACCTTGGGCTCTCAGAATTATTTTGAGGTAATTATTTCAGTAATTAAAAAAAATAGACTAAAGGTCATTCAGAACACAATGTTGCCAGAGAGTCAATCTAATTAAAATTAGATTACTTTTCGTTTCGGTTATTTTTTGATTGTCGACTTCATGTAATCTATCCACTTTTATAAGGCGAGCATCTTCTGGTGACGAATAATCTATTTATAGCACGTGTCACCCCTCTGCAAATTAAGACCAATGTTTATATTGGTATATTTTGTATTACGTAATAATTTGGACTGCTGTGTCGCTTTACTTTCTGTTTCGTCTTCCCACAATGCATATCAATGCATAGACCTGCAATCTTGAAGGTAGTTTTTGATTGGCTGAAATTTTCGTCACCAGAAGATGCTCGCCTCATATAAGTGGTTAGATTACATGGAGTCGACACTCAAAAAATAACCGAAACGAAATTTTAATTAGTTTGCCAGAGAGTAGAGAGTTTTAATTTTTACAGTATCAGTACGCTAGGAAAACAGTGAGAGTTTTTTTCTGTCACTATTCGGAAATTTCTTTATTTGTGCCCTTCTGAAATCGGCCATATGATTTTGTTAACATTATGCAAGCTGACATATCCTCCTTGGCCAATAGATTAATCAGAAATGAGGGCACTGGATCTGTGAATTATTTGCTTCCATTAGGCCTAATGCTTACATTGTGTTGGCCACAATTCAGTGGCATAGTCAGGTTTTCGAAACTAAAGGTACAACGGTGAAGATGAACCGACAGAATATATTGACATTGCGAGCGCAGTGAATAACGGGTAGGGCCCAGAGGTCCGACTGAGCTTTGTGGGGGTCCAGGGGGCGAAATCCCCGGAAGCTCTGGGGTTTAAGCTATTTAAAACACTGCAGGAAGGCTATTTGAAGATATATTTTTGGATTTTTTTATGTTTATGCCTTCAGAAGGTCAGCTCAACTTTACCGACGACACTTTTTCAACCGACGGATATCATTGCCCCCCCCTCTAGCTACGCCACTGGCACAATTGACGTCATGCAGTCATGTGATCACCTAGCTCATAAACTTTCGTCAGCTGTAAAATATGCTATTTCAAATGCTATTTTTTACTAACATTTATTTTCCGAAAAAAAAATATTGATTGCAATTGATTAAAGTATAAGTTTACTTGAAAAAAAGAAAATGTTTTTTTAAAGATTTTATATTTTTTTTCTGTTATCCTTTAAATATTCCAAATTATCCTGTAAAGTCTTTGGATTCTTTGATTTATTTCTTTTTTTTTTTCCATAATAAGCATGATTCCAACACTAACTAATACTACTGACGCCAATTTCTTTGACACATTTGTCTGGAAGTCTGGGACTCGTAGATAATTCCAACAAAAATCTTTATAAAAGTTAAAGTGGTTTCATTTAACCTTAATTTATGGAAATTGATCTTTTTTTTTAATAAAATGATGTCATATGAGTGTGGCATGTTTTTTTAAAATCAGCTTTAATGACTAAATTGAAAATAAATTTATTTTTTTTATGTCTCGCTCTATAGCACCCAAGAGACGTTAAGCACTTATATTTTGTCTGGATAGCAACAGTAACCTACTTTTTTTATTTCCAAATATTGAACGATCTAGGGGCCTGTTTCTCAAAAAGTCTTACGATTAAAAATTGTCCTATACATGGAATTATTCGTTGCAAAAATGCTGAACTTAGGACTATCAAACCAACGTGGACCATTCAACAATTCATAGTTGACTATGCATTAATGATGGATCATGCAACACACTCTGGTTGACCTATCAAACTATGGTGGACCATGCAACACACTCTGTTTGACCTATCAAACCATAGTGGACCATGCAACACACTCTGGTTGACCTATCAAACCATGGTGGATCATGCAACACACTCTGGTTGACCTATCAAACCGTGGTGGACCATTCAACACTCTGGTTGACCTATCAATCCATGGTGGATCATGCAACACACTCTGATTGACCTATCAAACCATGGTGGACCATTCAACACTCTGGTTGACCTATCAATCCATGGTGGATCATGCAACACACTCTGGTTGACCTATCAAACTATGGTGGGCCATGCAACACACTCTGGTTGACCTATCAAACCATGGTGGATCATGCAACACACTCTGGTTGATCTATCAAACCGTGGTGGACCATTCAACACTCTGGTTGACCTATCAAACCATGGTGGACCATGCAACACACTCTGGTTGACCTATCAATCCATGGTGGATCATGCAACACACTCTGATTGACCTATCAAACCATGGTGGATCATACAACACTCTGGTTGACCTATCAAACCGTGGTGGACCATTCAACACTCTGGTTGACCTATCAATCCATGGTGGATCATGCAACACACTCTGGTTGACCTATCAAACCATGGTGGATCATGCAACACACTCTGATTGACCTATCAAACCATGGTGGACCATTCAACACTCTGGTTGACCTATCAATCCATGGTGGATCATGCAACACACTCTGGTTGACCTATCAAACTATGGTGGACCATGCAACACACTCTGGTTGACCTATCAAACCATGGTGGATCATGCAACACACTCTGGTTGATCTATCAAACCGTGGTGGACCATTCAACACTCTGGTTGACCTATCAAACCATGGTGGACCATGCAACACACTCTGGTTGACCTATCAATCCATGGTGGATCATGCAACACACTCTGATTGACCTATCAAACCATGGTGGATCATACAACACTCTGGTTGACCTATCAAACCGTGGTGGACCATTCAACACTCTGGTTGACCTATCAATCCATGGTGGATCATGCAACACACTCTGGTTGACCTATCAAACCATGGTGGATCATGCAACACACTCTGATTGACCTATCAAACCATGGTGGACCATTCAACACTCTGGTTGACCTATCAATCCATGGTGGATCATGCAACACACCCTGGTTGACCTATCAATCCATGGTGGATCATGCAACACACTCTGGTTGACCTATCAATCCATGGTGGATCATGCAACACACTCTGGTTGACCTATCAAACCATGGTGGCCCATGCAACACACTCTGGTTGACCTATCAAACCGTGGTGGATCATACAACACACTCTGATTGACCTATCAAACCATGGTGGATCATGCAACACACTCTGGTTGACCTATCAAACCGTGGTGGATCATGCAACACACCCTGGTTGACCTATCAAACCGTGGTGGATCATGCAACACACTCTGTTTGACCTATCAAACCATAGTGGACCATGCAACACACTCTGGTTGACCTATCAAACCATGGTGGATCATGCAACACACTCTGGTTGACCTATCAAACCGTGGTGGACCATTCAACACTCTGGTTGACCTATCAAACCGTGGTGGATCATGCAACACACTCTGGTTGACCTATCAAACCGTGGTGGATCATGCAACACACTCTGGTTGACCTATCAAACCATGGTGGATCATGCAACACACTCTGGTTGACCTATCAAACCATGGTGGATCATGCAACACACTCTGGTTGACCTATCAAACCATGGTGGATCATGCAACACACTTTGATTGACCTATCAAACCGTGGTGGACCATGTAAAAAAAGAACCAACTGTCTATTTCGTGCACATTTAGTAGTATCACTTCAAATATTTCAAGTTTGCTGCATCTACAGAAATTTTTCTGTGTATGGTGTGAAAATTAAAAAAAAAAATAGGCATTTTGATAACAAAAAAATTGGACTAATTACAGTAACTAATGTTATTTATGTCTTTTACTGATTAGTTAATTTAATTAAAGCGCCAAAACCATTTATATTTAGGAAAATATTCCTGTAATTTCCTCATAATTTCTCTGAGAGACATAAAGACAATACAATTCAGTTTCAAGAGCTGTAATTACAGAATTTACAATGTCATGTCTATAATAGATCATATTTTATCTAATAATATTGAATTTGTAGGTTTTCCTTGTATCTTATTTTATACCAGAAAATTAACAAAATCCTACATAGCATCCATTGTCAATGTTTGATAATAAAGATGAATGTATAGAAAAGCGTACTAAAATAAATGGAAGGAATTTATTTCAAAAGGTCAAAAACTTAAAGGGATTGTAAAGAGGTTTTTTAAACTTTGTATGTGTATCGGAAACACTGATAGCATCAATTTGCACAATTCCAATTTCCATTCCGACGTCTATGGTTCTTGCAATTCCACTAAAACTAAAGCGTTTTATGACGTCATTAAAAGTGATCTACCGGAAGCTAGTATTGATATCTATGCAGATCACTATTAGTGAAGTAAAATTATTATAATAAATTATCTCAGAAACTCATATCCTGTATGGAACTATCATTACATAAAATGTATTTTGGAAGTTTCCTTAAAGGATCCTTTCTCCCAGCAAGTCCTTGGCCAAACCTCTTAGCATTCATCTTTCCCAAAATATTTGAGGCCATAGGTCATTTATTTAAAAAAATATATCAAAAAAAAGAACAAAACTCAAATGTCACAAAAGAATATTCTGAGATATATAGAAAAGTGTGACATATTTTGAAATTTAAAAAATACTCAAAAATGTCAATAATTATAACAATAGATACATTCCAAATTCTACAATTTTTAAAAAAAGTTTCAGTTTTATGAGATTTTTATAACTGGGATTAAAAGGTTGTGTGGATATATCAATCAACCTTAAAGGAGAATGTTCAGTATTTCCGATGTTCGATTTAAGACCTGAATACATGTATTTCTAAATAGCCTCCAGAAGTACTACAACTGCACGAAAATCATATAATTCCTTCAATTACATCCCTACCATAACATTCATCTTTCATTTTCTGTATTTGTGTTTTCTATATAAAGCATAGTTTTACTAAACAAGGGTCATACTTTTGACTGTTCGAAGGCTGAAATTTCGTAGGAAAACAATATTGCGGATTAGATTAGCTAAAAAATTCCAGACTCTGAGACTAAAAATTTTTGGTCGAACAGTTAGTGAACATATCCCTTTAGATGTAAAAAATAGGCTGAAAATTGTAGTCCCTAACTATATATTACAAAGGTGTTGTTTATTGCAGGTTTTTTTAAAGTGATAATTTTTTTAATGTAATCTTTAAATGGGTATTTACGGAGAACGTGCTGACATTGGAAGTAATTAGGCGCTAGTTTACTTCTCATAATTAAAGTTTCAATAACAGTACAAAAATCGATATATTAACTACAATGTCTTATCGGAGATACAATTCAATAGATAAATGCCTAAGGTGGAATATCTTCTTGTTATTTAGTAAATAATTCTATTGCATGATCAATCTTAGACGAATTTGATAGAGTGTCAAGAGCCGATTTTCAATTAGGTCAAACTCGTGCAATGGTCTCACGCGACCTGACATTGACATATATACATACAATTTTATCTATACGTCCAAATATGACGTGACAGGTTATGTAAGGCGTAATTTTGATTGCATATATACATATTAAATATTTATATATCACAATTATATGTATATACGGATACAATAACGGTATATTAAAGACGTAATTACTATATACGATATAAAAAATGTTTACTTACTCTGATTGACCAGATATAGCCGAATCCGAAGCATCTCCTTGTGACGCAATATGGCACATTTTACGCTTATTAGCACTCATGTCAACCTTGAAAAATAATCCACCTAGAAGTTAAAGCACTTATGGAATAAATCCCGAGAAATTGCAATTGAAATATATTTAAAATATCCAAGGTACACAAACTGTTATATTGTATATGGCGGCGGCCATTATAAAAGATTATTAAGCTTGAGAGATGTCAACCAATCGAATGTGTCGTGTTGTTCGTATATACTAAAGGTAAAATAATATTATATACCGTTATAATCCGATTCACTGCTCGTATACTATTTCTAATGATAACCGCTACTACCGTTTTCCTTTACACTAATGGTTTATAGAAAAAAGATACAATATTCAAAGATACTTCTTATAAAAGTACTTTTCAAAACTAATATCAGATAGAAGGGAAAAAATTAATTGGCATAATCCTGCTACAATCGATATTTCACGATTTTCCTGAAAAATATCCAATCTTCAATTCGCCTTTTATTAAAGGATTAACTTCAGTATTGATTTTAAGAAAATGATAATTATTATACTTCTTTAATTCGCATTGTTCCTTCCGCTTGAAACAATGCCAGTAATTTCATATACTGCTACACAGTGTGTGACCTCGTCAATCGTGTATGAAAATAGATACGTTGGCTTTTTAAATTGAGCTCAGGTTTACTGGTGGTTCAAAGCGGATATATACGTTGCGGTATTCCCAATTGTCCTAAGCGTTCACATCCGTTCTGTAAAATCTGTAATGTCTCTATCGTGTCTTTCTTACAATAAATTTTGTTTAAAGCCTTTTCTGACGGCATATAAACTAGTGATATTGTTTATTATTTAGGAGGCCTGTATATAAATATATTTCTGTAACAAACATACCATTAGCAGGAACATTTAAAATAAATCGCGACTTTCCCCAGAATTCGGTGTTAGTGTGACGTAGTATTTGAACACAAAATCAATGTATTTAGGGTCAATTTAGAATGAGATGATTATAGTATTTCCACAAAAGAGTTAGGGTGGTAAAAATTAAAAAGCAGGACGTAAAACTCCATCTCATTTCATTTTTTCTCAAAAGAGATTGCCTTGATCCCCGGTCTTCATCCATTTTTCACGTAGTCCCAAACCCAAGCTTCGTAACTAGACCGGATTCTGGATCAAGAATACTATCAAATGTTCAAACACGATTTATTATTACATGCAGTTATATATCATATTATTTAACTTCTTAACTGTAAGAATTATGATGAAAATCATTATAAACAAAGATCCTATTGCACTGTATGATATTACCCCATAAATGGGCATGCGACCCTAAACAACCCTTGCGGCCCTCTGAGGCTGTTCCAGCGACCCATGATTGTTTTTTTTTATTATTTAATCAACGGGATGGGAATATATTTAAGGGTAAACCATACAGTTACGGATTTATATATTTATCGGGAAATAAGTGAAGGGTTCTGAAAGTTAGATCTGTAAAAAATGACGTCAAATTGAGATTCAGAAATATGCTGTTTTGAAACCAAAATCGTTCGATTATTGTATTAAGAAACTCGCGCAATTGAAAATTCTCAGTTTTCCGTCTGAAATCTTATTCTGGTAAACCGTCCAGTTTTAATATTCATATATTTATTAGGAAACAAGTGACGAGGTGTGGTATTTTGCTATGTAAAAATAAGGCCAAATTGAACTTGTGGATTATGCTGTTTTCAGACCAAAATTCTTAGAATGTCTTTATATTTAAAAAAAATCGGTATTTTCGCTCGCTCGATATTGATTTTCCGTTTGGAATCTTATTCTGGTTAATCCAGTTTATTAGACGAGGTGTGGTATTTTGCTATGTAAAAATAGGGCCAAGTTGAACTTCTGGATTATGCTGTTTTCAGACCAAAATTCTTAGAATGTCCTTGTATTAAAGAACTCGGTATTTTCGCTAGCGGAAATTCTGTCTGCTGTTAAGAATCTTATTCTGGTAAACCATCCAGTTTCAGAATTCATATGTTTATAAGGAAACAAATGACGTCAAATTGAGATTCAGAAATATGCTGTTTTGAAACCAAAATCGTTCGATTATTGTATTAAGAAACTCGCGCAATTGAAAATTCTCAGTTTTCCGTCTGAAATCTTATTCTGGTAAACCGTCCAGTTTTAATATTCATATATTTATTAGGAAACAAGTGACGAGGTGTGGTATTTTGCTCTGTAAAAATAGGGCCAAATTGAACTTCTGGATTATACTGTTTTCAGACCAAAATTCTTAGAATGCCCTTTTATTAAAGAACTCGGTATTTTCGTTGGCGGAAATTCTGTCTGCTGTTAAGAATCTTATTCTGGTAAACCATCCAGTTTCAGAATTCATATGTTTATACGGAAACAAATTACCTCAAATTGAGATTCAGAAATATGCTGTTTTGAAACCCAAATTGTTATTGTATTAAGAAACTTTGATGTCTTATGCTGGTAAACCATCAAGTTTTATATAATATGAATTATAAAATTTAAAGAAACAAATCAAGAAATCTGATATTTTGCTTCGTGAAAATAGGTCAAAATTGAACTTCTGGAATATGCTGTTTTGAAACCAATTCTTAGAATGTTTTTATATTAAAAAAATCGGAATTTTCGCTCGCTCAATTGGACATTTTCAGTTTTTTCTTTGAACTAGGTAATTTTGGTCAATAGCTGAATGTCGCTAAAATTGGTTTATCAGGCGATAATGATTAACACAGTGAAGTTGCTAATCAATTTCTGAAATGTGATGAAAAGCAATTACTAGTATATCTTACGCAACTATTTGCCGACCTTTATCGGTTTGCCAGATTAACCAGTAGACTTTACATAATCTTGTGGTCATGAATTTGTTCACTTAATCATATTCTGTCCAATAAACTTGAATTTCTGATGACGTTTCTTGTGCTTCCGAAAGACTGCTGTCGATTTTCAACACTACCAACAATAACGAACTTTGCAGGACCACAACAAGAAACTGTAATTAATCCACTAATTTCTCCCATAATAAAAAAAAACAGGATTTGAAACAAACCGAATTATTTCCATTTTTATTATTAAATACTGTTTGCAAACCATTTTTGAGTGAGAACCCTTTAAATGGCTCAATATTTCTGGCTGAAACCTTTTAAATACACAAGAGGGACATTTCTCTACAATTAGGCGTTTATTTTACTCAAATCTGTTCAGTAGTTTCCTATCAGCGGCCAAAAAACATAACACACTTAAAAACCTTATGATAAGGTTTTTAAAAATTTTAGCATGTTTTTAGCGTTAAAAAATTAACGGCTGGATATTTTTAGTTAAAACTTTCAGATACATTAAAGGGCACATAGTTACAGATTTTGGTGTAAAGTTTTCACAAATTTGAGCAAAAAAATTTTTTGACCTAAAAAAAATTTAGACTGTCCCTTTAAAAAAAAATCCGTCAATTGTTTCCACAACATATTTTCAAAAACAATGGCAATAACCCATAAAATATATTTCGATTTGTCTGATTTTGAATAGGGTTCATCCTCACAACAAGTTTCATTAAAATCAATCAAGAAACCAGCTCTCTATCCTGTAAACAACTTTGAGAATGTAACAGGCTGAAAAATTAACGTGTTTTAAAGAACAAGGGCAATAACTCATAAAATATTTTTTCGATGTTTCTGATTTTTAATAGGGTTTGTCCTTAGTCAGATAAAACCTGCCGTTGAGTGGTCAGGTTTGTCCTAAGGTCAATACAAACACTCACACCAAGTTTCATCAAAATCCATCAAGAAACCAGCTCTCTATCGTGTCCACAACTTTGAGGGTGTAACGGGCTGAAAAATTAATGCGTTTTAAAGAATAAGGGCAATAACTCATAAAATATTTTTTCGATGTTTCTGATTTTTAATAGGGTTTGTCCTTAGTCAGATAAAACCTGCCGTTGAGTGGTCAGGTTTGTCCTAAGGTCAATACAAACACTCACACCAAGTTTCATCAAAATCCATCAAGAAACCAGCTCTCTATCGTGTCCACAACAATTGTGGACAGACGGACAACCAGACAGACAGACAGGGCATTAATGTGTGGGCGTATAAAAATTCGAAGTTTAAAAAGGAACGTTCACTAACATTCGACCAATAATACGTTAGCCTCAGAAACGGAGTCTCGACAGTAATATTGTTCAAAGCTCTCTCTCGGAAATTAAGCAAATACACGTTTACAAAGTTTTGCGAGGGTTGGAACCGTCACCCACGGTTTAAATTTATTAACAATATTTAATAAACATGAGCAGATTTCTAACAAAATGTCCAAATATTTTTATTTTAACTAAAACTTTTCATGTGTTAAAAAAAAAAAACATTCCTATGAATGTAATTGACAAAATTCGATTAAGGCCTATTTAAACAGAAGACCTACTATGTTCTTCGGTTTACTTAAAAGAACAAACATTGCAAATGCATTTATGTCATAGCATATTCTTACCAGAGGGAAATCGAGTTGTTATCAAATTTTGTGCAATATTAAGAAAATTCATGTAGCCTTTTACCTCTAGTCGGTTGCTTTTTAACCGTTACATACAATGTTATCATATTGGATATGAAACATTTTTGCAGTGTATATGAATTTTTTTTTATGCTATACAATTAAATATCGGATACCTCCAAGCACATAACCAATAGCGCGGATATATGGAAAGGCGTGATGATCCAACCATAACAACTCAAGAAGAAATAGTGAATCGGACTAAATAACAAACACATATAGATATATATACTTATATACAAGTCTTTTTATTGTCACTGATCTATTACATTCAGCTAAACATTCGTCATTGTTCGAGCCTATATGACTCGGACATGATAGGCTGCCATCTTGCCTAAGAAACGGGCAAGGGAAGATAACTCTTGTTTGAAGATTGATTTTGATTGGCTGTTTTTTTTTTACCGCACAAGACAGCACAGCACTAGCTGAAGAATTATAGTGATTGGCTAACTATAATTTATTCAATATGGCGACTACCGTACAGTATACGAGGTTATCTAGCACGCTAGTCTGGTTCCGAAGTTGATACGAGTGTGATCTAATAATGATTCGAAATTTCTGGATGTTCGAGAGTTTTCTGTTTGACGTAACGATTTATTTCGTGTTATATTAATGATTGTAGTGTACGAAGAACTGTCAAACGTGTCTGTCAAAATCCGCTGCCATAATTAAGAAACAGTGATTTACGTAATAATGGCTTACATAAATTATTGAATTCAAAAAGCGGTCAACAAACCTTTCGTCTTTATTCGCAACTAAAGCCACTGCTGTCCATTGATATTGCATCAATGATTTCTGTCACAAAATCAATTTTAAAGGGGGATGTTCAGCATTTTCGAGGATCGATTTGAGCCTCCAGAAGTATTGAAACTGCCCAAAAATCGCACAATATCTTTCATTTTCAGTATTTGTGTTTCCGTTATAAGGCATAGTCTTACTAAACGACGAGTCGTATTTTTGACTTTCAAACGCTCATAATTATTGCTACACAGGGATTTAAAGGCTTATATTTCGAAGGAGAGGTGTGCACATTATTGTGGATTAGAATAGCTAAACAATTCCAGGTTCTGAGACAAAAAATTTATAGGTCGAACAGTTAGTGAACACATCCCTTTAAAGTTTAGCTCTCAAGGTAGTTAAAACAAAATTAACAATAAAACGACACCACCTCTTGGAATGAACAAAACATTTCCATATAATAACAGGTTATAATTGATAAACGCCTTAAATTTGATTAAGGGTTTTTCAATTATTGTATATAAACATTGTTTTCTGGATTTATCAGATTATTTAGGTAATCTGTTGTATAGTTATACAACCAGGCAAGTCCCTTGATGAATATAAACTCCTATTGACCAAATTTGAAAATTTTGTTGATTCTAAGAGGTAGTATTCCTTTAAGGGAGAGAACTCTGTCAAAAATTATTTTTGTTTACTGAAATAATTAGGTCAAAACATTACGGGAGATAACTCCTAACGAAATTTTGCAACTGTAATCAGCATCGTTCTGAATAAAATCTTAAAAAAATCACTAGGTATACAATGCAATGATTGCAGTTAGTAAATAAATGAAATGAATCGAATTTATCTACACAAAGGCAACATGTACATAAAAATAAACATTAACTGAAATAAAACTTGGATATGATGAATTTCGTTTTTTAACAAAATGTCATATTGAAATAAAAGATCAACATAATAATCATAATATCGTATATTTACATTATTTATATGCCCGTGAGAGCACATGAAGTGATTTATGATTAGGCATGATGTTTTTTAAGTCGTTGTGCAGGCGTTATGTTATGTCATTTTTACCAAAAATATACCACAATTTGCATGATTGATAGGGCCTATATTGAACAGAAATAATCATCGCTGGTATTATCGACCATTAGATAATTTCTCCTTGCAAAGAAACTCTTTAAACATCTATAAATTGAATATTTCACTTTGACGAATGTAGAAATAGCAAATGAGTCCACTACTACACAATTATTGATCCTGAGTTTGTCATTTTTTGGACGAGCATTGCGTTTAATGGATTTTTTTAAACAGATATTTAGTGTTTATAGTTATACCTGAAAATATATATGTCACAGTAGAAACTAAAATCCAGGAGAATTTAAAATCCTCCTTGGACTTTGTCCTAGTACAAACTCTAATTGGAGTTTCTCCTAGGAGAATTTAAAATTGTCCAAGGAAAACTAAAATTGAACTTTGTCCTAGGACAATTTGTATATACCAATCACTAGAAAGAGCAGAACACGAATTTATATCAATACACAAGAGAATATTATGGCACATAACGTTTCAACACAATATACATGTGTCGTCATCAGATGAAACGTTATGTGCCCTGTATTAAAGAAGTGTGTTATATTCCATAATATTGTCTTGTGTTTTGTTATTATGTGCTTCTCGCTTCTATATGTCGTTCAAATCTATATGAATTAATATCATTCGTCCGAATGACTTTCTGCTTTTTTCTAGTGATTGGACTTTTGCAGATGTATTAGTTTGACCTTTTACAATCGCATTGATTCAGAGATCAAGAACATACAGGCTGCACGCTGTAGCATCTTAATAACTGTGACAAGCTTAGTATTAATGTGAAATAAAACTGTAAAATGGTATTTTAATAATTTCCGATGCTAATTGTTTACGACAAACTAATTTATTGATAGCTTCATATTTTTGCAATTAGCACACATTGAGTTCGTAGGCGAATAAACGCTTGTCCATCACCCAAAACGCACTGGATTCAATCTGTCATATTCCAAAATAATCAAAACCCAAACATGAACGATCCAACCATCATAGCCGTAGTGGCCCACGACTCAAACGGGGGGCAGACCGACTTATAGCCCGAATTTTAATGATATTTTGCCCGATTTTTTACCCGAAAACATAATATTTCCCCCCCCCCCCCCCCCCTGTCTCCTGCGGCTATGCTAACCATAAAATTAATCTCGAAATCCATGTAAACATATTGGCAATACATTTGAAGCAAGTACCCATTTAACATTTTCTTTCATATTCCCGAAAGTTATTTTTCTATTTGATGAGTGAAGTGACTGAATCAACAAAATATACAGGGCATCAACAAAAACAAAAAAATACAAAAACCAGTTTATTTTTTTTTACCGTCTTAAATTACGGTCAATTATCAATGAAGGTCATACTTCAAGTTCGCACTTCTTCTTGTCTACCAAGTCTTAAAACATTGACAAATGTAGACATTAATAATCATGTTCCGAGTCGGATGAAAGAGTGTTATTTTTTCAAAAACTGTTTTATTGACCTCTTGGTATTTCATTCGGAAAAATACAATATTTTTTTGGAAGAATACATTGTTTTTCTAATACTTTTTTTTTATTGAAACGTTTGATATACGTGTTTCGTCTTTTAAGTGGAAACAACTGCAATAATAAAAATCCGAACATGCAAAACAATTCCATTAATCAAAAATCTCGTCCAGCGCATGACAAAATCGGGTGCAATAATTATATAGAAGTGGACTTTCCATACGATTAGTACCATCAGGTGTTTCGAAAAGAGTAAGTATGGTATCTCGACACCCGCCACTACTATAAAGGTCAAAATCATGAAGTGCAACTTTAGTTTGCGATATCATCTGCTGCTGATAGAGAACGTCAACTTGTCATCTACCAACCAACCGGTGCAATTATCTTGTAGTTGAAACATTTCATACACGTGTATCACCTTTTAAGTGGAAACAACTGCAACTCCTGTGTAGCTGAAACATCTCATACACGTGTATCGTCTTTTAAGTGGAAACAACTGCAACTCCTGTGGTGTTTTTAAATCAATCTATTTTCCTAGAAAAATTACAAATATTATCTTTTTACAAAATAACATAGTTTAGTTGACAGCAAGAAGATTCCCCGTAGAGACATTATTAGTGTGCTAATATGATTCTTAAACTTGGTTTATACGGCGACATTACATGTTTTTGCACTACATAATAAATGTATGTATTTTGCATATGCGAGCAATTTTACTGTAAAAACACAATTTACTCGTTTGCAGATTTTACTAAATGAAAGCATCTTTGCACCTATTCGGGACTATTTGTATATTTTTTTTCGCTGTAGCATAATTGGTGGTCGTATTATCGTAAAACAAATTTGCACAAACACATACGTCGGTTAATATGGCTGTATAAGCGAGACTGACAAATTTGTAAATTTGAATACGTGGAAAAATTTGCATATATACAAATTTTTGCAATCGAATAAACAAGGCTAACATTATTTAATAATCAGATTTTTAAATGAAATTGATAAATCCAATGACCAAATTTAAGGAACTGAAATAGTAATTTACACACACGAGTGCATGTATCCTTCCATACTAAAGTGCGAATTGACATTCCATAATCACGGTTTTATAGCCTAACTCGTGGTACAACAGTCTGCATCCAATCCATGACTCACATTATTTTTTGTAGATAAATCCTTTATCCAGAAACTTCTTTAAAAATATGGCTCCGTGCTGCCAGAATTGTATGAAATACATTTAAGTCAAAAAAAAAAAGATTATCTTTTTTCTCGAATAGATCGCATAAATCTAAATTTGTTAACTCTCATCATTTCGTCGCAGTAAGAAAGTCATCATTTGGAATATCAGCAAATATAGAAACCACATGAAAATCACAAGTTGACAAAGGAATAAAAATGTGTTATAAATTTCATTAATTTCACACATTTTTCGCATTTGGATTATTTTTTTATACATAATTTCGTAACTGTTTGATCATGTATTTTGGTGAAAACTTAGACGAATTGCCACGATCTGTTACTATAACCTGCGATATAGGCCTACAGCAATACGATTATACCCCACGGCAGATCGTGGCATAGTTGAATTTCGGCATACAGATGTCAAGAACGGAAACAGCTTCGATCGTATAGTTCTAGATCATAGACATTTGAAAGAACACGTTGACTTTCTAAGACAGATGTTTGAAATATAAAGATCATTACGCACGACAGAAATCCAAAGCTTTAATAAATCTACTTTGATTGAGATAATGTTCAAAACAACCTTTACCAGAGATTACAATGTGCGTGTTTAAAGAACATGATGATATCTGTATTGATGAAGAATAGGATTGGGTTCCACCATGCTCGCGCGTTTGGTTTACTCTTTAAACATTTTCGTGCTAAAAGTGCGTCTTTATTACAAGGGCAGCTTGATCCCGAATCGAATTAAGTTCCATAATGGATAAAGAAACCAAGTACTAACGATCTGAACCGCAAAACGAAACTCGAAATCCAAAAGGACATTTTGACGAAACATAAGTAACAGCTTATGAACTTTTCACATGAGGAATTATATCAATCATACATGAGTAAGTATATCATAATGAAAAGTGGTATCAGGTGTCTAGAAGAGTAAGCATACCCTGCATGGCGCCACATCCGTCCTAGCTGTTAAACATACACAAAACTACAAAACAAGAACGTGAAAAAGCGTCGGATGAAAAAAACATGACTCGACGACAAATTTACAAAACTCAATCTGTACGCTATCAAGCAACGAGGAAGCATTCATTAGTTTGAAATTTTAAAATGAAATTAACTGTGTTTTACGTCCCACTTTTCTGCACCTACTTGGTTAATGAAGACGGACAAATGTCATGCAAGCGTCTAACTCACTGAGCCACCGTTGCCCAATTGAAGGAGCCATATTTTCAAGATTTTATCGTATTTTGGCCTAGAAAATTAAGGGCTTTTTGAAAATTTGCACAACAAATTCTTAGAAGTGTTGTTTTAAATGGATATTTGCATTACATAAACTTTCCCATTACTTTACAACGATCGTTCTTATATAAAACAAAAATAGATCGCGTTATTTAGTGCATATACACTAACGATAACATTGGAATTTCGTAGTGCCATTACAATTCAAGATTACGTAACCTCAAGGTCTTTTTTCGATCAATTTCATAAAGATTGACATCAATGTAATGCCAAGGCCATCGATAATCCATGCTGTGAGTATGTATACTTAAACATGAAACAAACATCATTCGATAATTGTAAACGGAATAAAGCATCTCATTGGCTTCAAAAATCAATGATGTTAATGTTGTTAAGAGGAAGCATGATTCTATAAAGAGAAATCATGACTCATAAGAACCATAATTATAAAGACACCAAGAACCATAATTATAAAGACACCATGATTCTATAAAAGTTAACCACGATCATTGATCCTTATTTTAAAGATCCAAATCTTACCCGGAGTAGCAGGGTTTATAAAAAGAAGAATCGTTAGAAACCATAATTATAAATTAATTATAATTATATAAAGGGGATATACGGTTCATCTAGAGTTTATCTAGTAAAATCATGTTTCTAAAAATACAAATCATAAGAAATCATAATTATAAATTAATTATAATTATATAAAGGGGATATACGGTTCATCTAGAGTTTATCTAGTAAAATCATGTTTCTAAAAATACAAATCATAAGAAATCATAATTATAGAATAACCATGATTTTTTTATAGATGAAGCGTGATTCTAGGAAGGGAAACAATGATTCAAAAAGAGAATATATGATTCTATATAGGGGAAGCATGATTCTAGAAAGGGAAGCATGATTCTAGAAAGGGAAACAATGATTCTAGAAAGGGAAACAATGATTCAAAAAGAGAATCTGTGATTCTATATAGGGGAAGCATGATTCTAGAAGGGGAAGCATGATTCTATAAAGGGGAAGTATGAGTCTATATAAGGGATTCATATTGATAAGTCTATGTTGATGAACCTTAATCTAGAAGAGGAAAGCGATCTGATATAGAGAATATTCCATAAGGCATACTATGATTCTATAAGCGTACATTGATTTTTATACGTCCACACGTAAGTATAGGCGTATGTTGTGGTTGCTCCTGTCGGTCCGTCAGTCTGTCCGTTCACATTTATCTTGTGCTCACTCTACAGGCTACAATTCTCCATGGATCCTTTTGATATTTTGTATGTGTGTCAATATCATTATGAAGAATTTGAATTTGGTGATGATCCATTGATTTTTATCGCATAAAACACTGATATCGCGTTTATGAAACTTTGATATTGCGTTCACATTTACCTCTTTATCAAGCTGCTGGTGGGTGTATACGCTTGCGAGACTGTGTTATATAAATGCACCATGATTGAGGCAACGTGATTGCTTATAACAACATCTGTGAATTGATGAATATATGATGAGGAACAATGATTTTGAGTTGACCCAGGTGATGGTAAACCTTGAGGGTTTTTCTCGTTGTTTTTGTCCTCCAAAAAGGTAAAAATCATTTCATTTACAACTTTATTGACTAACGTTTTCATTTGCGATGGAATGTATTTGAGTATGTTATTATCGAGTTGTTCCTTACGTCATATTTGTATAATTTCACATTGAGACGCTGATGAAGTCGTACAACGTATGTATAAAACGACTTGTTACACAATATTGTGTCAATACTTCAGATCTTCGCAATGACGTTGAAACCAGACAATTTGTTTGCACAAATTATTAAATGCACACTTTTGAAGATTATTTCCGGGTTCTAATTCTTTACAACTGCATTTTTATTTCTCAAATCTTAATGTGGGCTATGATTGCTGAATGACTTAGTCATTTCTTTAAGCACTGGAGATCCATTTGATATACGAGAGTATTTCAGCATTTAACCAGATTTCATCTTGTGATGCAGCTGAGAGCCTGAAAGAAAGATCTATATTTTACAGGGATAACAACTTGGGTTCCGCAAGGATCTAGCTGGTCCTTGGCCAAACCTCTTGGCATTGATCTTTCCCGGATTATCTGTACCCATTTACAGCTGGCTGGACTGGAATTATCAGCGAAGATGCCTCATTCACGGTCATCGGACTTCCACATCCCGATCTCTATTGTTAAGTGCCTGCGCATGTTTAAGATTCATCAACATTTATAAATAATTCCATAATTGCACAAGACAGTAATCTGCAACAGACATTTAATTACCCAAAATGTTGACTCCTAGAGCGTCAATTAAGCCCCTGGTCATCCACTTTTTTAAAGTCTTATTTTGGATAAGACTGACATTCTCTTATCCTTGTGTCTTGTGGAATGTGGGGATTGAGACTCTCCCTACCTCGGAAAATAGAGCCAGTCCTCCTAAGCATGAAACTTAACACCGATGTAAATATATGTTGAAACCTGGAAAAAAAAGAAAGAAAACCTTGGTCCATATGCACAAAAAATATAATCTTCAGTAAAATTCAAACTCTGTGTGAAATTAACCGTTGATGTAACCGGGTATTCGAGGGTTAAATATGGATTTAAAAATTGGTGTAAAGTTTTATGCATATGGGCCGAGGAAAAATTAATGGTCGGAGGGGTTGACATGGAAATGCGTCTAGTCGTTCGGATGGGACAATAAACCGAGGCCCCGTGTGCTATTGGCTGGGCACGTTAAAGATCCCTCGACAGTTGGAAATCGAAAATAAGAGCAGGCTAATGCCGCTGTCCTGGCAAAATTTCCCTCATTGCACACTGCATGGCGTTTGCCCGTCCTCAATTAGCCATTATAGGTGCAGAAAAGTAGGACGTAAAACTCCATTCATTTCATTTTGTTAATTTTTAATCATTGCATATTCTGTTTATTGTCTTAAAGAATAAAAGTACACCGTAGTTATTAAAATTGGGTGTGACTATTTTGTTTTATTATTAAATGTGAATAAAGAACTTTGAACGTTTGTAATAAACTTTTTATTTGACAAATATATCATTTGAGAGCCTTAGGAAAAATTCCTTTACAAGAAAACACTTTAAACGTATTAAAGTACATCGTACTTATTTTGATCGGAGTTCAACTTTTTATACTTTTTGTATTTTGATATCCACTATCTTATAATATTAAAAGGGAATGTTCGTTCATCATTTTCGAGTGTCGATTTGAGCTTTGAATATATGTAAATAGCCTTCAGAATTACAAAAACTGCACAAAACTCGCATAATTCCTTCAATTATATCCCAACCTAAACATTTATCTTTCATTTTCTGTATTTGTGTTTTCTATATAAGGCATAGTGTTACTAAACGACGAGTCGTATTTTTGACTTTCAAATGCTCATAATTATGGCTACACGGGGATTTGAAGGCTTATATTTCCAGGGAGAGTTGTGAACATTATTATAGATTAGAATAGCTAAAAAAAAATCCAGATTCTGAGACAAAAAAATATTGGTCGAACAGTTAGTGAACATTCCCTTATACAATAAGCAAAAGTTCTTTTAATACAGCGACTTTTCTATTATATCATTTCACAAATGCGGAAGCACACTTAAACACTTTTTTTTTTCACAAAGTACATAATAAAATATTCAGTACCGAAGGCGTTTGAAAACAAATTGCTTAGTTGTTCTGCTCCTACACGGGTTGTTTCTACTGACACGTTTTAGATATTTAAAAAAATTAGTGTTTTCGTGTCTCGTGACAATTATAATTGTACAAATTTGGGATTGTTTTCCATGGCGTAATATATGTGGAAACTTCTAATAAGAACTAGGACCAGGGTTTAAATGTTTATTTCGGGAGTTATCGGTTACAAGACGTCTATTTTTTAAGTGATGTCTGGACTAAGTGATGTCTGGACTAAGTCATGCTCCTTGGTTCATGCTCAATTGGGCACCATCTGGGGTGCGCCATTTTTGCAGGCATTGGATGTGTACGGCGGCTATATAGCCAAACCCTTACTTCGGCTTCAGTACGCACTGATGAGGCATTGAAAGTCTAAACTGTACAGTTTGCAGCTACCATAAATGGTATAATAAAAGATAATTATGCCAAGTATATAAAGATGTTTGATGTAAGAGATATAGAGAATTGAAATGTCACGAATCAACACGATGTTTTCAACTTTTCTTAAATCGTGTTCGCAATTTCTTAAATCGTGTATGTGAGATAGCAGATTAAATGATGAGAATGACTTTAACCTTAACGATTGCATTTATCTTGTAGTTAACAAACTCAGTAGCATTTATCTTGTAATTAACAAACTCAGATGGATTTATCTTGTAATTAACAAACTCAGTTGCATTTATCTTGTAATTAACAAACTCAGTTGCATTTATCTTGTAATTAACAAACTCAGTTGCATTTATCTTGTAATTAACAAACTCAGTTGCATTTAAACTCAGTTGCATTTATCTTGTAATTAACAAACTCAGTTGCATTTATCTTGTAATTAACAAACTCAGTTGCATTTATCATGTAGTTAACAAACTCAGTTGCATTTATCTTGTAATTAACAAACTCAGTTGCAGACATTTATCTTGTAATTAACAAACTCAGTTGCATTTATCTTGTAATTAACAAACTCAGTTGCATTTATCATGTAGTTAACAAACTCAGTTGCATTTATCTTGTAGTTAACAAACTCAGTTGCATTTATCTTGTAATTAACAAACTCAGTTGCATTTATCTTGTAATTAACAAACTCAGTTGCATTTATCATGTAGTTAACAAACTCAGTTGCATTTATCTTGTAATTAACAAACTCAGTTGCATTTATCTTGTAATTAACAAACTCAGTTGCATTTATCATTTATCTTGTAGTTAACAAACTCAGTTGCATTTATCTTGTAATGTAATTAACAAACTCAATTCAATTCAATTCAATTCATTTATTCCTTGAGTCCATGACTCATCAGACATACATATTTTACAAAATATTGGCAATATAGTATATACATAAAACAATATTTACATGGTAAATATACATAATATAAATATATACATAATATACATATACTATAAATGTTCGGAGAGCAGATTTCTAATGTACATTATTTAATAAATTATTTCTTCTTTTATTACATTGATATAAAAATAAGGCCAAATAATTTAATTCTTTAATATTTTGGACACTTAGTAACTGGATCAGCTTGAAAACGCTCGGATTGTTAATATAATATTTTTTTATGTATTTAATACGGATATCTGAAAATACTGGACAAATTAAAATATAATGGAATTCATCTTCGATCTCGTTAGATTTACATAACATACAAACTCTCTCATTACGGGGTAACTTTTTAAAACGACCAGATTCAATATGTAAATTATGTGCAGAAAGTCTTATTTTTGATAAATATGATATGTAGTTACAATTAATAGGTTTACTTAAATAATACTGAAGACTAAAATTAAATACTAGATGCTGATATAAAATGCATTTTGGAGATAAACATATAGATTCGTAACATTGCTGGTTAAAAACGTCAAAAATTCTATTTTTATATACAATATAGTCCATTTTATTCAAGTTAGGAAAATTATCCCACATGTAGCCCAAACCTACAGAAAATAATTCATTTTTTATGTTTGCGATCCATGGATCTGTAGAATTAATAATATCTTGTAAACAACACCTTAAAACAATATTATCAGTAGAACATAATTTAATAAAATATTTAAAAATTGTTAGTTTTCGAGTTATCAATAATGGCCGTCTTCCAAGCTCGTAGTATATCATTGAACTATTAGTATTTTGTCGAACCCTAAGAATACGTTTACAGAAATAAAGATGAATTTTCTCGATGTCTTGCCCCTTGTGGTACCCCCATATTTCAGACCCGTAGCATAGAATACTATTTACATAGGTATCGAATACGGATAATTTTGTTTCAATATTAAAATGGTTTTCGTTACATATTCTAAGAATTGAAAATGATGCTTTCCTGCCCTGTTCCGATAAGTGTTTTTGCGTTTTTGCGAATTTACCGTTATAATGTAATAAAAGTCCTAAATAATTAAATTCATTTACAATTTCAAGGTTACGACCAGAATAGTTCCAAACTTGATTAATTGGGAGTTTAGTTTTAGCTGTGTTAACAGTTAAATTCCATTGATCAGTATACGTTTTCAAAGAGTCTAATAGTGTTTGAAGGCCAGAGGCGGTTTCAGAAAACAAGACTTTATCATCGGCATATATCAGGGAAAATAAGTTTAACCAGAATAACGGGACTGATGGACAATTTGAATCTTTAAAATGATTTTCGATATCGTTTATATAAAATGAAAAGAGAAGCGGTGACAAAATTTCACCCTGGAGAAGACCAGTTGGACATTCAAACATGTCTGATACATCATTGTTCAATTTTACACAACACTTAATCTTGTTATAAAGCGAACGAATAACAGTTAAAACTTTCCCAGTAATACCATGATTAATTAATTTATACCACAAATTATATCTATTTACAAGATCGAATGCTTTGGTGTAATCAACAAAGCAACAATACAGTTTCTTCTTGTTTCGCAGGTATCTATTAATAAGGGATTGTAAAACAAATATGGCATCAACAGTAGACAAATTTTTACGGAATCCGAATTGAATTGGGGTGATACATTCGTTTAGATTGTCAAATTCTAATAGTCTGTTATTGATAACAGATGTAAAAAGTTTACCAAGGCAGCTAACAATACTTATGCCTCTATAATTATTTGGATCGTCTTTATTACCTCTTTTGAAAACTGGGGTGATTCTACCAATGCACCAGTTACTCGGGAAACACCCAGAATTTAAAATATTATTGAAAAGTTCTGTTAAGCATGGAACGAGGACACTTTTGAAGTGTATGAAATATTCATTGAGCATGTGATCCACACTGCCAGCTTTGTTATGTTTGAGATTTTTGATTGCGATATTAATTTCATTATCCGTTATTGGCCTATCTAGAGATTCATTTGTATTAGTAGCAGAATTATCATGATCCGCAATGAAGTTTCTAATAGTAGTGTTATCATCATTTACTGAAGAGGATGCTATATCCTTAAAATGTCTATAGAATAAATCTAACCCTACATTATGTCCATTCGTTAAGTTATTTTTTTTGAAAAGTTTATAGAATACTTTTGGGTTTCGTTTCCTCATATCATTTAACATATTGCCTTCTTGAGTTTTATAGGAATATTTAAGTTTTAGTTCGAGTTTTTTATAGGAAGATTTTTTAATATTTAAGTTTGTTCGGTTTATAGTTGATTTATTTAGGTTGAAAGTGTGTAAAGCTGATTTATATTCATTATGTTTACTCTTACAAAGATCGTTAAACCATGGCTTATCTATTTTGAATTTCTTTTTAGAAGTATTTGTACGTACAAGTATTTTATTTGCATCAGGATAGATTAAATCAATTAATTGGGTGGAAAAATTATCAACACTTGAATCAATAGATGACTGATCAAGTTGAGCAACTTTACACAGATTCATTAACTCACTCAGATTATTGTTAAGACGATTCAATGTATTATCAATGTTACATTCTGACCATTTTCTATTATACCTTGTTGAGTTTTGGTTACTATTGTTACTTAAAGTTGGGGACAGCCGAGAGATGTTCTCACTAATGTTTAACCTAAAACTTAGTGGGGCGTGGTCCGAAAACTCGTTGAAACAACCTGATTCGAATGATTCAATAACATAAAAATGTTCATTTCGGATTAATAAGTAATCAACAAGACTGGACCCCTTTGAGCTAGAGAATGTATAGTTCCCATTAGTGTCATTTCCTATCCTACCATTAATTATTCTAAGGCCAGAGTCCTTACACAATGATAACAAGCTTCTGCCATACTGATTAACAGAGCTGTCCATATTACATCGGACAACAAGATTTTCGTTCGAATCATTTGAATAATCAACAATATCTGATAGAATGTTTTCGATACTATGACTCAGTTTATCATGCTCAATAAAGTCACTTAATGTACTGGTTCTGCTATTAAAATCACCTGTAACTATAGTCAGATTACCATTTAGCATGTACTTATGTAAAGTCTGTTCGAGAGAAACAAATAAATCAACATCGTTATGATGATAGAAAACACTATTGTATGGGGGAATATAACATGCACAAATCACTAAATTGTTGATATTGGTTCCATGTACTTGGACATTCAGGACTATAATACAATCGTTAACAGACTCAAGTATATTACATAAACCGGATATTTCGTTACGAACAAGAATGACTGTCCCTCCCCCACCTTTACAAGTTCGCCTCGGGAAGCTATATACAACATAACCGTCCAATTGGATGATATCATCAATTTGAATCCAACATTCATACAAGAGAATAATGTCATATTTACAAACAAGGTTCACGAAATCATCAGTTTTCAGTTTATTACACAATCCTTTTCCTACATTCCAAGAGATTATGTTGAGTCCGCTCTCCGGGATGTCCTACGCATAGGTTCTGGAACCTGGAGATTCATCGTTAGAACTGGAACTGAAGTGAGCTGGTCGTTTCGCAGGTGGTCTCCTTCCCTCCCATGGTCTGCTGTAATGCGACGGTCTGTCTCCCAGGGATCCGTTGTATTCAGATGCGCCATGGATCTCGGCGTTATATGGCTCGTTGTTAACAAAAAGTTTATCTCTAACTAACCTGGTTCGGTGTCCTTTAAGTTTAAGCTGCTTTATGATTGGATATAACTTTCTTCTTTCACTTTCGATCGCTAATGGATACTGTTCATTAATTCCGTATAATGAACCTTTAAGTTTGTATGCACGGCTTTTAACAAACTGTAGATCGTTATTGTAGAGAAATCGAGCAACAATTGGTCTTGCCTTACCAGTTTTGTGACTTCCAAAACGATGAACATTGCCAAGTTCAATGTGGTGGTCGACCCCGAGCTCTTTGCAAATAAATTCTCGAAGTTTATATTCCGTTTGGTGATTATCCTCATCTATGTCTTCTCTCAAACCGTTGAAAATCAGGTTATTATATTTCATCGATCTGCATTGTAGATCAAGTAGGGTATCTCGGATAGTATCCTGATCGGTTCTCAGTAGGTTTATGTCCGAATTCACTGACCGAAGAGAGTTGTTAACCTCACACACTTTCTCACTTAAACCTGTTATTTTTGTTTTATTCTCATCGAAACTTTCTTGTAATTTCCGATTAGAATCTGCCATACACTTTGTAGTAGAGTCCAGTTCATCTTGTTTAGTTTTTAGAATATTCATATCCGATTCCATTTGGTTCACTTTGGATGATATACTTGCTAATATCGAATACACATCATCTAATTTATTCAGTTTATTATCAATTCTGGTTAGATGAGCTTCCGTATTTCCAAATCTAACGTCGAGACCAGATATTACATTCACAAGGTGACTCCATGTATCATCTTCCTCTTGTGTAGCCCTAGTTGTTATATCCAAAATCGAATTTCTACGTTCAGACATTACGGACTACCAGTTAAGTAAGAAATCACGTCACAGTTGAGTAAATCCTGGACAGGTAGCAAAACACGTCCTTACTCTATCAAATCTAAATATCAGTCAAACTCAGTTGCATTTATCTTGTAGTTAACAAACTCAGTTGCATTTATCTTGTAATTAACAAACTCAGTTGCATTTATCATGTAGTTAACAAACTCAGTTGCATTTATCATGTAGTTAACAAACTCAGTTGCATTTATCTTATTGCATTTATCTTGTAATTAACAAACTCAGTTGCATTTATCATGTAATTAACAAACTCAGTTGCATTTATCTTGTAGTTAACAAACTCAGTTGCATTTATCTTGTAATTAACAAACTCAGTTGCATTTATCTTGTAGTTAACAAACTCAGTTGCATTTATCTTGCAGTTAACAAACTCAATTGCAGACATTTTGTTTGGTCCGATGAACATATCCTTTTCAGATATCTGACACTTCGCACTAAAAAGAATCCGTAAAAGCAAGACAATTCTGTTCTGACAGCAAACATATTGCTAAACGACGTAATAAGTAATAAAAGAAAATAAAAAATATTATTTATATACACAATGAATACATCAACTTTGGGAAATCAATAGCTGCACTTGATTATCATATAAACATATACTTTTGTGATGTGCTATTTTGATCCCGTTCTTTTCAAATAAGTAAAAATTTAAGTCAAAATGTTTTAAATCATCATAAATTCTCGACACATGATTTCAGCGGTGGGTTCGTTTTGCCCAACTTGTCGAAAAGGACTTGTTAAACGAAACTTAAAAGTCATGAAACTATTTCCTGGGAAACTGCTATGTAGGTTTATGTATTTTGAATTTGAACCTCAGTGTCTTTATCCAAGTCGTTTTTGTGCAGTTTGAAACGATTCGACAAATTGGGCAATGCGGCAAAACGAACCCAGCGTTATTTCAGTGCACTAAAGCCATTATGATATTGATCTAGTATCTATTTAAATTGAATTGAATGGAGTTTTACGTCCTATATTCTGCACCTATTTGGGCTAATTGAGGGCGGGCAAACGCCATGCAGTGTGCAATGAGGGAAATTTTGCCAGGACAGCGGCATTAGCCTGCTCTTATTTTCGATTTCAACTGTCGAGGGATCTTTAACGTGCACAGCCCATAGCACACGGGGCCTCGGTTTATTGTCCCATCCGAACGACTAGACGCTTTTCCATGTCAGCCCCTCCGACCAGCATCACTGACAGGGGGAAACCGGGTTGAAAAATCCGAAGGTATCATCTTACTACCTCTTAGAATGAATACAAAATCAAATTCTCTTACTTGACCTTCGAGAGCATATATTCATTATCTCGCATCATAACGATACAGCCGATTACCTGTAAAAACTCCAGAAACTACGTCATAGAAGATAACTTATCAGACAAGAAAACATACGCCCACTGGTAATTTTGTTGGATAAAGAACACATGGCGGAACCTCAACTATGACAACCATGAAATATTCAATATATCATACATATTTTTTTTGAACACGGGAAATAAGATATAAATATAACGAATTTTCAGATTTGATTTATTTTAGATAGATATAGATCATTCTTGACTGATGATAAACAATTTCAGTAAATTCCATCAAAACTGTCACGAGTAAAAAATCAAATCGTTTAGAAGAACAATAATTGATGATAAATATTTGTTTGATTTCAATAGGGTTCTTTCTTGAATTAACAATATTATCAAAATCAAGAATTGAGTCTTTTTAAGGGTTTTCAAGCACACAATTGAACGCATTTTGAAGAATAAGGGCAATAATTCATATCATTATGTTAGATTTTTTATATTTTCAGTAGGGTTCATCCTTAGGTGATAATAAACAATTTCAGCAAGTCTCGATTTTTTTAGTTAAAACTTTCAGATACATTAAAGGGCACATTGTTACAGATTTTGGTGTAAAGTTTTCACAAATTTGAGCTAACAAAAAATTTTTGACCTAAAAAAAAATCAGACTGTCCCTTACATTTAAAGGGGACCAGTCTTCATTGTTATTGGTTGATTTGGGTCTTGAATATACTTAAGTATCCTTCAGAAGCACTAGAAATGTACGAAAATGGCATATTTCCTTCAAATATATCTTAAATTAGACATTTCTCCTTCTATTTCTATAGATGACTTTTCTATATATTGCATAGTATCGATAATGTGTAGTAGGGCATTATAACTTTCAAATGCTAATAATTATGGATGCACATGGATTTGAAGACTCAAATTTCAATGGTGAGTTGTGATAACCAGTACTAAATTGCTGAACTAAAAAAGTTCCCGTTTCTGAGACTTGGAAAAATCCACCCACGAAAATGAAGCCGGTGCCACTTTAATGTATTGATCTCTATTTTAACAGTAAAAATATTTTGTTATTATTGTAAATACCAAGAAATATAATTTAAGTTCATTGCAGTCATTTCATTTACTACCTTCCCACGCAGTCTAATTAAAATCAGACCCTAATTTCGTTTTTTTTTTAAATCCGGTTTTTTAACCACTACATTTGGGTCTGAGAACCAGGCGCGGCAACAGCCGTTCACGTTAACTTTGACCTAACCTTAATGACCTTTGTTTAAACCAACCAGATCTTTGCCCTCTCCCGCGCTGGGATTTTGTTCACGAACAATAGGTGCATTCTAGGATTCCTAAGTGCTGTAGACTAGTTTATCAGGTCATGTTTATCAAGGTAAGGTCAAAGTTAACGTGAACGGCTGTTGCCGCGCCTGGTTCTCAGACCCTAATGTAGTGGTTAAAAAACCGGATTTAAAAAAAACGAACGAACGAAATTAGGGTCTGATTTTAATTAGACTGTCTTCCCACGCTACTGTCAAGTTAGGTTGTAATATGAGAAATGTGTCAGTAGCGAATCCAGCCACCAGAGATTACACACAGACTGATAACTGTTTAAAGCGATACCACCTTAATTTGGATTAAGATTTATTAATTTTTGTATTTAAACATAGTTTTCTGGATTTATAAAATTATTTAGGTAATCTGTTTTATAGTTATGCCACTAGGTTTGTCCCCTGATGAATATATACTCCTATTGACCAATTTTGAAAATTTATCTTTTTTGTTCATTCTAAGAGGTTGTATCGCTTTAAGTTGAACTTGAAATAAGGCAGCTCTCTGTAAGAAATGGAATTATCTGAAAAACAGAATTGGATTGGTGCATTCTACATTTATTTTGGGAAGAATATATAGCTTTTTTTTTGTAGGAACACTACCTCTTAGAATGATCAAAAGAGCACAATTCTCAAACTTGGTAAATAAGAGTTTACATGTATATTCATTAGGCAACTTGTCTGGTGTCATAACTATACTATATAATCTGATAAATACAGAAAACTACCTCATATATTATAATTACTACAAGATATACACAATATTAAGCGTTTTTCATTCATAACCTGAAAATTTATGGAAAATTACTTAGTTTTATGGTTTATTTGTATACTGTAGACATATTTGATGAATATTTACTCTTATTGTCCAAGTTTGAGAACTTAAATTTTTGGTTTATTTTAAGAGGTGGTATCAATTTATAAATGGGATTGCTAATAATCTTTCAATGAGGCAAATTTTAACCCTCTAACCCTCTTCTGACGCCTTTTTGTTTCTCTGATATATAAACCAACAAACCTGTTCTCGAGCACGTAAACGTGGAATGGTGCTAATTTCAATTATATCTGTATCCTTAATACACTTAATAATAGTTTAGATAAAAATAAATTTGGAAAAATAATTGAGTACTAAAAAGCAGGGATCATTCTGGCTTTTCAAAATTGGCTTCTGTCATTTGTATGGTTGGTCCGCTTGTCTTATCTATTAAATAATCCAAAAATTCAATTTTTTCTTGCTCATTACGGTTCATCCTTGGAAAAACTATGATATATAAAACTATTAAAATGATGTGCAGATTCATACTTAATAGTTTAAGGTGATTTAAAGCTGCTCACCCATACGAACACGTCACCTGGAAGGAGATTGAGCAATTTTTAGGACTGAAACCAACCTTGAAAATTGCTGTGTTAGTAAAATGATCATATGACCCATACCTTGGAAGTTTTGGAAGGCGGCTACTCAGTGAGTTAGGCGATTACTCGCTAACCTGAAGGTCCAGGGTTCAATCCCGGCATTTGTCGAGATGATACCTTCGGATTTTTCAACCCGGTTTCCTCCCGTCAGTGATGCAGATCGGAGGGGTTGACATGGAAGAAGCGTCTAGTCATTCGGATGGGACAATAAACCGAGGCCCCGTGTGCTATTGGCTGTGCACGTTCAAGATTCCTCGACAGTTGGATATCGAAAATAAGAGCCGGCTAATGCCACTGTCCTGGCAAAATTTCCCTCATAGCACACTGCATGGCGTTTGCCCGTCCTCAATTAGCCCATGTAGGTGCAGAAAAGCAGGACATAAAACTCCATGCATTTCATTTGTAGAGCTTAAGTTATCATTATGGTTCCAAAGTATTTTTAGACTGCAATGCAACAATAATATTTTTCCCGAAAGGACTTTAATATTTTGACCAGAAGATTAACCCATTACTAAATTAATGTCTCGAAAGCGTATACGCCCACAAGCAGCTTGATAAAGAGGCAAATGTGAACTCCAAAACGAACGCGATATCAGAGTTTTATGCAATAAAAAATATCGCATCATCACTAAATTCAATAGTGCACATCTCTGAAGAAAATCATCGAATCATCACCAAATTCAATAGTGCACATCTTCATAATGATATTGACACACATACAAAATATCAAAAGGATCCATGAAGAATTGTAGCCTGTAGAGTGAGCATGAGGTAAATATGAACGGGAGACCACAATATACGCCCATACTTACGTGTGGGCGTATACAAATTCGGTAAGGTTCTAAAGTATCTAAGCTTATCATCATGTCATAACGTCCTCGAGATATTCAATATGTCGACACCCGTGATGAACCATGTAGTATTACATTGAACGAGACCTTCGAAGGACAAAACACAAGTCGAATGATTCAAACACAACAGGTGATAGCGTGACAGTTAAGCTAGATCGCTGTCTGTCGTGTTCTAATTAGTTACCTTACTAATAACTATTAAACCCATATGTATTCATTTTACTCCCTCGATCGATTCAGTTCATCGTCATACTTAGCAATTTATCAGACGAAAAGGTATGTCATATAAAGAAAGAAATATCATGAGTACTGTTGAATATTTCAGACAAACATCACGGGAGATAACCCTCGTGCAATATATAAAAAATGTTCATTGTTTCTTTCCGATTACGAACTGTCTTAGGTCATCTTTTCGATGCACAGAATGCAGCTCACGAGGCGATGATTTTCCGCGCATAACTGAAAAAAGTATTAAGCGAAAAATCAATAATATTATTTATAAGAAATTGGAATTAATGATACTGAAAAGAACTATAATCTTCAAAACAGATTCGAGAAAAACTATTAAAGCTAATATTCCATATACGCGTCAAACGGATCTGTCATGCGTTAACAATTGAAATGGTGGGTATGTTTCCATATATGCGGCAGCGGTATCCGTCAAATGGTCTCCGTCAGTACGTCACGCGTCAAAAATCAACCATTTCGATTTTTAACTCATGACGCGTATATGGAATCTCAGCTTTAGAGTCTCAAAATCATTGATTAGAAACTTTAACGCAGTCTAGCTAAACAAGATTTTAATGTCACTCGATCACGTTTTTACAACTAGATCCTTACAATACCACGCAAACAGTTTAGTTTATGAAGAGTATTGTTTTGTTTTTAATTTGTATATGGTGTTGTGCCGTTGGGGGTCTGAGATTTAGTGCTAAAAAAAACTTGTACTATTAGTGTGGTGATATTCTACTTAAAAAATTATTTTTAAAAATATAATTTCCTTGAGAATCTGATTCATTGAGAAGCTAATTGTGCACCTTGGTTTGACGATAGATAACAAATACACCAGTGGCGTAACGAGGATTTTTAATAGGGAAAGGCAAAATGCATGGCATGAAAATGGGTCCCCCCCCCCCATCAAATACGCCCATGAACTACACATATCTAAAAAGATTTACTTCAATGAATTTTTAAAAATTTCGGGGAATTTCCCAAGAAAATTATTATGCACAGTAGGTTATCTTAGTTCATACGAAAACATTTGGTTTGATATTATCAATGTTTAAATGCGAGAAAATACCTTATACACAATGGAACACATTAACATAATACTTGAGCTAACAATGCAAATGTCGACCCTGAGCAATTTAGGAAGTCACTAGCTTTTGACCCGGTTTTTTTTCTAAAGTGGGACAAGATCCACTCCTTAAAGGAACAATCTGAATTTTTTTTAGGTCAAATTTTTTTTTGTTCAAATTTGTCAAAATCTCTAACTATGTGTCCTTTAATATATCTGAAAATTTGAAGGTTTTTAAGTGTGTTGTGTTTTTTGGACGCTGATAGAAAACTACTGAACGGATTTGAGTAAAATAAACGCCTAATTGTAGAGAAATGTCTCGACTATGTATTGGAAAGGTTACAGTTAGAAATATTGAGCCATTTAAAGGGCAAACACCAAAACTAGGTCAAATTGCTTAATTAACAATAAGTACTCCCTGTTTGTAATTAACCCTTTAAAAATAAATTCAGTTTGATCAAAAAGATACATAGGTATAATGAGCATACTTTAGAAATACTCTCATGTAACATTTGCGATGTTTTTGATAATGGAAACTTTTTCCAAAAAAGCAGAATGGCCCTTTAAAGTTTTTTTTATAGCATACATAATTCTACATGCACTACTTAGCAATCTAACCTCTTGCATTCCAAGACAGAGGAAGATAAACCTTCATACCCTGGTCGCGTCCAATTTCTTAAATATATATTTGCTCCAGCCTAGGCCTGTACATTAAGGAGCTTTAAACCTTGATTACAAAAAGAAATCTGAAAACACGTGTATGCAATATTGTACACATTATGCAAGAAAACTTTGAAAATATGCCACCGGAGAACACCGAAGCAGTATTATGTATTATAATTATATAATAACTTAGTTTATCAATAAGTGTCCCAAAAAACATTATACAGATAAAAAAAATATTACAAAATACAGTACAAGAATAATGCTTTTTTTCCGACCATTTTTGGTCTATGAGGCACGGTACGTTAAAAGAAATTAAAATTTAACACAAAAGTGTATTGAAACACATTAAACGGTTATTTAACGGAATATGTCCACCAACTGTTCGACAAATAAAATAATTATTTGTCTCAGAACCTGGAATTTTTAAGCTATTCTAGATCGTGATACTTTCCCAAGTTGCATTTAGTAATGAACTGCATGCATGCATGTGCACAACAAACTTTAAGAAAACAATGAACTGGTCAACCTTTTTATATTAGATATATCGTTGTTTTTAAAATGTTGTTAAAGGGGAATGTTCAGTATTTTCCAGCGTCGGATTTGATTCTTGAAAAAATGTAAATAGCCTCCAGAAGTACTAGAACTGCACAAAAATCGTATAATCCCTTCAAATTATATCCATACCTTAACATTTATCTTTCATTTTCTGTATTTGTGTTTTCTATATATGGCATAGTATTACTAAACGACGAGTCGTATTTTTGACTTCCAAACGCTCATAATTATGGCTATACAGGGATTTGAAGGCTAATATTTCCAGGAAGAGTTGTGAGCAGTATTCAGTTAATCATTGATACATATAGCTTAAAAAAAAAAGATAATATATTCAATGTGAATTGCTAAATGAAAATGAAAATTCGAGAAATTTCCCGTTATATTTATAATGTGCAGGTTTATTTTATTAATTTTTTTTTTTGATATTAATTATGATAAAATGTAAGAAACTGATTTTAACAATGGTAGCTTTAAATCAACTAGGATATTGTATGATTCAGGGCAAGTTTTTGGCCCGTTTTGGTTTTTTTTTTTTTTTGTGTTAGATAAACGGCAAAATTCACTCCCAACGCCTTGTCAAGCATTAGGGACTAATTGTCAGGTTTTACTGTCGTATAAATATAGAAAATACATAATATACCATAGTTTTCCCAATAACCAAATTATTTGTAATAAATAAAACTACTTCGAAAATACCTCCAAATAAATAAATATGATCTGAGGTATAAAGACCTTTGAGTATTCCGTCACTCTCCGTAATCCGACATATTTTTATGGTTCCAATGCATGTCGGATTACACAGAGTACACTGTGATTGACCATACTTAGTTTTTGGATTTGTTTTTGGGCTAAGCTCATATGTAATAATTTTCAAAACTCTAAATTTATGCCTTCACATATCTGTTATCAATAATTATCAACGTATGAAAGTCGAAAATACGAAATTCATAAAAAGAAAATGTAAGATAAATATTTTGGTACGGGTATAAGGAATTTTACGATTTTCGTGCAGTTCTAGTCGTTTTGTCGGCTATTAATTTACATAGATTCAAGGCCTATATCGACCCTTGAAAACTGCTGAGTGTTACCCTTTGAATTTGTAAGTTGAGGTTCTGTAGCGCAGTCCGTTAAAGGCCGGCGCACATTGAACGATTTTTTGACGGAACGCCCCACGATTTTTTGAAGGCGTCAAGTTATCGGAGTGTACAGTCAAAGCACACTTACCGACTTTTTATCGCGACTGGGGCACTTCTAGCGGTCGTTTTCAGAGATTTTGTTGTAAACAATATGGCGACAAATATAAACCTGAAATTCACCCGCACACTGGCCGATAAGTCACGTCAAGACGTTTTTCGATTTGACATGTTAAATATCTCCCGATCACTCCCGATTTTGTCGTAGGGCACATTGAACGATTTTTTGACGCCGTTATAGTCGGCGTCAAAAAATCGTTCAATGTGCGCCGGCCTTAAGGCGTTCGTTATTAACATGACGTCAATGCATGAAATTTTGATGACCTTGAATGAGTCATATTCACATGTGCATCAGGGTGGATTTCAACTACAGATATCTTGAAGACATTAATAGCCACGAAAGTATTTTGAAAAATTTGGGGAATTTCCATGAAAATTATTATGTACAGGTGTACTCGAGTAGTAAAGCTAAAATTGGTTTGATTTCTATCGACGATTATGTGAAATAAACTTCCCGGAACACACCCAAAGAACACTTGAGTTATAAATGGTAGCATAGTAACAAGAATGCAAATGTATGACCTAGGTCATTTCATGCATTCACTAGCTTTCGTCCCATTTTGCTAACACTTATGAAAAATGGGGATCAAATATTGATTTAAACAGTATTTAATCATATTTCTTTATACCGATCAAAGGGGCTGACATGGAAAAGCTTCTAGTCGTTCGGATGGGACAAAAAACCGAGGCCCCGTGTGCTATTGGCTGTGCACGTTAAAGATCCCTCGACAGTATGAAATCGAAAATAAGAGCAGGCTAATGCCGCTGTCCTGGCAAAAATTTCCCTCAATGCACACTGCATGGCGTTTGCCCGTCCTCAATTAGCCCATATAGGTGCAGAAAAATAGGACGTAAAACTCCATTCATTTCATTTATACTGATCAAACATATAACAAGTCGGATGACGAACCTTATATACAATTGTCACTCAATTTAAAGGATACATTTTGACGAAACTTAACGGATTGTTTACTATAATTAACGGATGAACCGTATTGAAAATCAGAAATATCGAGAAAAAAAATTGATATGAGTTATTGTCCTTGTACTTCTAATAAGTAGATTTTGGACAGATCTGTTTGTTTATTTTTACACTTACGGAAATCTTAAGAGTTATTGCCCTTTGTTTTTTTTAAAACCGTGCAATATTTAGCTTGTAAACACTATACAAAGTACAATTCTTTATGCATTTTCATTAATTTGGTGAAATTAGTATAACCTAAGGATAAATCCTTTTGAACAAAAATTAACATAAGTTATCACCCTTCATTTCAGAAAGCATTCAGTTTTTAGCTCGTAAACACTCTACATGGCGCAGTTCTTGACGGATCTTGAAAACTGACCGTGACTGTTATAAAAGAACTGAAGAATAAAAAAAGTGTTAAGGTTAAAGTCCTCCTTCGATATTCTTTATTTTTTACACATTATTTAGTCTGGTTTGTTATGTTAATACAGAGCATGGCCCTAAATTTTCTCTACAATAAAAAAATCTTCTAAAATGAGGAATTAATGACGTTTTACAATTGTGAAATTCTGAAGAAAAAAAACGTGTAAGAAATACTACAAACAAGACAACTTAAAAAAGGAAACTTAAGCTAAGATTCCATATACGCGTCAAGCGGATCCGTCATGCGGCATACGTAATGAGTTAAAAATCGAAGTCGTTGGTTTTAGAGGTATGATTCAATATATATGCGATAGCAGTATCCGTCAAATGGTCTCGTTTTCGATATTTAACGCATGACGGTTGACGCATGACGCGTTTATGGAATCTTAGTCGAAAGCACAACGAGGTAAAAGTACATAACCACCAGTTTCACTTACATATTAACAGCTGATCCTTGTCCATCTCTTGACTTGTCAAGCTCTTGACATCGATCTCTTGACATTGCATCCGTACCTATTCAGTGGCGGATCCAGGGGGGGGGGGGGGCGTAGAGGGCGTACGCCCCCCCCCCCCCCCTTTACTTCGTCTTTTTTTTGTCTTACGACATAAAAAATGTCTAACCCATTAACGTTTACTATAAAACATACATGGTCCACGTCAGAAACCGTTAAATTAGTACAATTGATACTTATTCTATGTTTTTAAGCCAAATAAAAGGTCCAAAAATTTTTCCCCTCGCTTCGCTCGGCTAAGCTTTGCATTTACGCCCCCGCTTTCCAAAATCCTGGATCCGCCCCTGCTATTTACATCTGGGTCGACAGGATAACGCATTATTAAAGGTCATGATTTGATTGCGATTATATCTCACGACCATCATTAATTTGTTCGACTTAATCAGTCAAATAACGCCGTGACTACTGAAACCAATCTTGAAATATCGCATCGGTTTGTTAGATAGATTATAATTTGGTCAAGATACACATGGAAATTCAAAATTAAATTAGGGACTCTTAAAATGTGCCCAACACAGACACTAATTGAACTGATGTAGATCAAATTTAAAGGGGAATGTTCAGCATTTTCGAGAATCGATTTGGGCCTTGAATTTATGTAAATAACCATCAGTTTTACTGGAACGACCCAAAAATCGCACCATCCCTTCAATTATACCCGTACCTTAATAGATATCTTTCATTTTCTGTATGTGTTTCCTATGGTGTGTCTTAGTTTATTACATTATTACGGATTAGATTAGCTAAAAAAAATCCAGATTCTGAGACTAAAAGTTTTTTGGTCGAACAGTTAGTGAACATATACCTTTAAATTTTGGCTTTAAAAGCAGGTGTTGTCGAGCAATAAGACACGTATGCCGTTGAATATGATAAAATTTACTTCACATAAAATTTTGCCAAATATGAACAATTGCAATGGTCATCTCAAATTGCTCATCAAAATCTGTTAAAACCCAAGACAGTGCTCACAAGCAAAACAATTAACCCCATGAATACGAACCAAGCCGATTGCTGACATCAATGGAAAAACCTAAATATAACAATAGTAGCAAATTCCCTATCATAATGTTGAGAATGCACATATTTACTTATAAATTCAGATTTATTTTAATCTGGCTTACTGCCAAACCTTTGACATGTCCCTAACCCTTTCGTAAGATAAGATAATCCTATACCAGCCACTAAAATAACAATAAAACAACCATAAATGTGTTACATAGGAGTAACTTCATATTTTCTAGCAGATCTATTTAGAGGTTTTAGGGTTTTGCATTTTTGGTATAAATAATATGAACAAAAATACCAATACAATGACGCGAGAATGCCAAAAAAAACAAAAAAACCCAAAAACGAATTTGTTTGTTCATTTTTGTCGATTTGTTTTACTGCTGCTGAGCCATAATTTTGATCTGGAAAAAGGTTTAACTTTCTGCATTTGAACTTTATGAGTCTACAAATATTGACAACATTTTCAAGAGACTATAAAACAATTGCAACGATGTTATAAACGGTTTTCCCTTAGTAATATTCTAATAATAACAATGAGGCAAACCCTATATTAGATCTATATTTGGGCAAAATCAAAAATAGCATCATGATGCAGTTGAACAAAATTTTCTCTGGGTGTTAAAAGAACATTTTCATTTGGTAATTCCCGATGGTTACACCTAAGAAAAGTAATTATAAGTCGAATGAAAAATACCTGAAGTCATATTGTTTAAAAAATTCTGTCATGACTTTCGTTAGTTTTATCTACTTGGTAAGTAGTGATTTTTTATATTAGGGGTTTTCAGCCTTGGGTCATAACCGCCAAGATGGTTATTTTGTCAATTTTTTTAAGGGGGGGGGGGGGTGTGTTAGTCTAGAAGTTTTTTTATATGCTAATTATGATTAAGGTTGTGTTCTTCAAATCATGAAATAGTAAGAAATTCAATGGTGTGGTGCAATCGTGAATGGACAATAGAAAACATAAAGTTAAAAAAAAAAATTCTATATACCATTGGGTGGTTTTTGGAAAAGTTATTACTATTTGTCGGGATAGTTTCTTACCTTATGAGTATATTGCAGTTAAGTTTTTAAATGCCAAAAAGTAATAAAAATAGCTTGTGTAAAATTAGGTCACCAAGCTTTTGTCTAGTGTTTGAAAGAAACGTATACGCCAACTACGATCGTAAATATGTCAGGTATTCTCCTGCGCCTGACAATTACTTCGTATGCAGCTGGCGTATAAAGTGCACTACTTTCAAATTTTAGGTCCGGCTTTTCCCATAGCCGGTAGGCAGTACAGTTATCCACCATGACAATCGTGTAGGGTATGCAATGTTTCCAATTGTTTTTCCTTTAGAGGAAACGAAATGTCTAATTTATCCATCAACCTTGACTTTCGTCTCTATTGTTGACTTCTTCTGTCTACGAAAATGAGCTGAGGAGCAATTAAGGCCCTGCTCGATTACAAAAAATCTGAAACTGGTTTGGTACATCAGATTCGCTTTGTAAACGAGTACAATTTACAAGAAATCCGAAACCTGTTCAGTATGCGAGGTTAGTTTTGTAAACAAGTGGCACAGATTCGGAATCCAAGAAAGCTGCGCCCATAGATATTTTTAAACTTACGAATTTCCGCTGAATGACGCCATATTGAATCCGACGAATCCGTGATATGAGGCAGATTCACGGATTCGGTATCCGGATTCGGATTCAGACAAACCGTTGTAAACGAGTGACACGGATTCGGAATCCAGTTTCAGATTAGTTGTAATCGAGCAGACCTTTAATCGCGTATTCTACATCCGCCCAATAATAGTTTTGGAAGGTTTTTCTATGTGAATATGAGGTTATTATAATACGATTGACGCCAACAAGTTACTGTAGGGGAATATGTCTCCTGCTTATTCTGAAGATTTCACTTATTTTTTTTATAATGATTTTTCCCGAGCTGATGATGATGTTATTCACATACGAAAATTAGTGCTCGAATATGTCCAAGACGACCTCGGAAGCCGCCAAGACCTGATAGAAATACCTCCTTTCTTTGTAAACCGCGATATCCACTTAAGCTGCTTATAAGCTGACCTTTACTTATCTTCTACCGTTACCACAAAATCATTCTATATTTTTCAGGTATGTTTCCTAGTCTACAGTGTTAACTCAGTCAAATCAACACATCGTCTTCAACAAAAGCTAAATAGACAAATATCAAAATTGGGTGTTGATATTACATTTTTTGACACATATATTGGGGACGCTTACCTTCGAGCGAACAATCTCATCTGTTCTATAGAGTTTGTTGAGTTTCGAGAAACCGTTTATGCCACTGAAACAAGTTTTACGTCGGGATTTATGTTGAGGGTACTTCAGCACTATGAAAATCGGTTTCCTATGGATATTATCAATGCCAAATGTACTGGTGATTTCAGCCCAACGTTTAGAAACAAACCAGTGCTCTGGAATATCAAATCGCATTCAGACATGAAATTCTGCTTCCAGAAAATTGCGATTAGTTGTCACAGAACTGTCACAGTCACGAACAGTGCTTGAAAGAAAGAAAAAGAAAGAAATATCTATATTTTTTTTACAAGGATAACAACTTAGGTTCCGTGCGGATCCTTTCTCACAGCTGGTCCTTGGCCAAACCTCTTGGCATTGATCTTTCCCGGATTATCCGTACCCATTTACAGCTGGGTGGACTGATATTTGGAATGGAGTTTATCTGGTATAACTGGAGGATGACCTAGACCATTACCGCCAAATTTCAGTATCAAAAGGGAAGGCGAGTAACATTGGAGCTGAACTGATACAGGACGTCCATCAATGACTAATATTAACATTGATTCATAAGGATGCAAAAATGTTAGAAATGGGATGAGGATGGTTTTTCTGAAACGCAATGTTAAGTGCAATTAGTTACACTGCCAATGTCATACTTATACAAACATTTTGTTTTTGGCGATTTTTTAAATGGGCATTAATCTCTAATACAGTGGTTCCCAAACTTTTGTGAACCATGGCCCAAATTCACAGTAATCCCAGAGTCACGAATCCCTGTTCATTTCCAAATGAAATCAATGTTTAAATCACTGATTGTTTACATAGATTTTAAATATACACAGATATAATTTTCAAATTCATTTCTCACGGCCAGCTGGTGTGGAAAAGAAATTTCTGAGATAAAAACCTGTTCAAAACCGAAACGAGTTTGGGTTGCTGTTTTCGCCAGTGAGCAAAGGATATCATCATCATCATCATCATGCTTTTGACAAATGCTCCATGGCCCCCAGGTTAGGAACCACTGCTCCAATAAATCTAAATTTAAACTACCCTTGATCAATATCATAAATTAAATTCATTATAGCTGATGTATGAAATGAATCTGCATCGCTTATCGATGACACGATGCAAAGTGATGCATAATTGTTGCTGAAAGAAGTTTATTTTTGTTGTCGAGATACAAATGATGCTGCCAAATATTATTTACTCAGAAATAGTTTATAAATCTCATGATCGGTGTGACGTATACAAAAATTGGATCCCCTACCGACAAACGTTTGTGACCAAGGTTAGTTGTAGAGATGTTGCTCAACCTACATGAAATCGGAACTGTTTTAGGGTTTGATCACACTGCAGGCAGAGCAGGGCGGCGTGGAGCAGAACGATTAGTAGCAATATTAATGTACAGATGGTTTTAAATGTCCAGACGCTCAGCTGTTTATATCGCAAGCGGGACGTCTCGGCTCGGAGGAGAGCAAAGCGAAACGATATGCTGTTCTGCGCTTCACCGCTCCCCCTGGTCTGCCCGTTGTGTGATTAAACCCTTAGAGTACATTAAAGCGTGTTTTCTGGATTTAAGAGGACACGGATATGGATTTATGAACTGGGTGTCCAATTGCAAACCTCGGCATCCTGTGTTGACAGCCTTTATATGTATTTCATATTAATGTTATTAGTACGGGAGTGCGTTTCAATGGATATGAATGTAGAGTATTTCTTTATTAAATTTAAGGTTTTTAAATTTGTGATACAAGTCGTTTCAATTGGGTTAAATTTCAACTATTGGTATATCAGTTTACAGACTGAAACCGTGTCAAACACTCCTATAGAACGGTCTAGACTCCCGGACATTTATTTCATTATAAAATGTCAAGTCATCGAAAAAAAGATCCTTGTGGCAAAAGCCACTTTGAAAATTTGTATATCAGAAAATGTCAAGGTAGCTAAGTCATCGAAAAAAAGATCCTTGTGGCAAAAGCCCCTTTGAAAATTTGCTCGAATACAAAAGCCTCTGCGGACATGAGCCCCTTTGCAAATTTGCAATTGGACAAAACCTTCTAATGACATTAGCTCATTTGCAATTTTGCACTAGGACAATGTTTCCCACATTTCCCATGTTTTCCACTTTTTATATAATTTTGAATAGGATATTGGTTGCAAAAAACAAAAGTCCCTGCATATTAAATAAAACGTTTTAAAATGTTCATAAACTTAACCTTGTAAAAGAAGATGTACATTCAGGAGTCACCAATGAGAAACCTATTCAAATATTTTTCTGGTGGTCAACGCATTTTTTGTATAAAAAATTTATTTACACTATAGGATTAGGGATCAGGCTGTCGCCCATAGTACCTTCCCCGAATCTCGATGCATGCGTCTTTGCGTATGTTAACGACCAATTCGTTGTTGGAGTAATTATTCTTTAAACAGCAATTTCGCTTTAATAATGCTAGAAATAATTATTTAAAAAAAAATAAGTCAAGCCTTCCTCCTTTGGCCGATATATTTACTATCAGCATTCGCCATATTTGTTGAAGAAATATGGCCGCCATCGATTTACAAAATATAATTTCTAGCATAATTACAGCACGATAGCTTTAACAACAGTTTCGATTTTTTATGAACTTTAGGCGAGTTCTATTCTATATAGTAACCTACTGATTTAACCCTTGTATCAAGTTATGACCCTGATATCCACTCAAAATACCAAAAATGTCAAGAAGTTTAAAAGATATGATAAAAATATACAGAATTAATTTTGGTATTCAGTAAAATTATTTAAAATGTATTGAAAAATTCACAATAAAAACCACTGCTAGAAATAAATGTCTTTCTGCTCACTGAAACTAATTGAGAGTAATACCTATTTGGCTTGAACAAACCAAAAAAAGGAAATTTACACTACACTAAGCAATCATAAATGTTCACAACTCACTGCCAATATTGGAGCCCCTAATTTCATGTTTCCATAATTATCTGTGTTACGAAGTTAAAATAAAATCGACTCGTATATTAGTGAGACAACGCAATGCATAGATAAGGAATATGAGGTTAAGTTTCTTATGTGCAGTTCTAGTACTTTTGGGCCAAGCACGAACGATCCCAACTGTAAAACAAATCTCGAAATCCATTGACAATTTATTGGTATCAGCTAATGAACTTTTCATTTGAGGAAGTATATCAATAAATGAGTAAATATCTCATAATGAAAATATACAAGACCCTTATCAAAACTCGAAAATACCTACTGTTCCCCTTTCAAATAACTTTAAAATATCATTGATATCTTGAAATGTACCAGGAAGATACATTACTTATCTTGATCGGTCTTTTGACATAAGTGGTTCAAAAACCCGATAAAAGATATCTAAATCCGGTTTCCTATAGATAGGTCAACTAGGGTGTATATCGAAACCTGCTATTAAAAATGATTTAATATATTAATTACCTTATCGTATTCCTTTCACATAATTATAGTAAAGATCTTCCTTCTGTCCAATCTCACATTTCGAAATCATTTCGATATTAAATGTGAAGGGTCGGACCACCAGGCATTGTCTGAGGTCAAAAACGATATTGTTCCTTGACTACGCAACAACAAAAATTGTAACAGTATATTTTCGAGTGTGGGGGGAATTCGAATTCATCAAAAAAAAAAGAAAAAAAAAAAAAAAAAAAGCCTGTGGGATAGCGAGTCTTTGGATTGATTCACCAACGACACCATATCCTAATAGAGATTCATAGAAAATAATAAATGAAATTGGAAGAATAATTTTAGTACAAACTGTTAATTTTCTTAACCCTTACAACCCTAAATGCCGCTATAGCGGCTTAATGATAACGTGATATATACCCGAAATGCCGCAAAAGCGGCCGTTGTCAAGTGACGTCATTCAACGTTAACGTAATACAAATCAAGAAATATTGCTTGGAATTCAGGGTATATGACGTTTTATCAAAATAAAGTCAGGGTTCAAATTCAAGTGCGATAAGTGTGTTTATTTCAAAGGCAAAATTGTATTCAACTGAAAAAAAGGAAAGAAAGAAATATCTACATTTTAGAAGGATAAAAACTTAGGCTCCGTGAGGATCCTTTCTCCCAGCTGATCCTTGACCAAACCTGAATATTTCATTTTGAATATTTTATTTTGAATGTTGACAAAATTCTATCATGAAATAGCAGTGCTCTAAAAGTACATATCAAATAGTTTTTTTGTTTTTTTTTTCAAATGTGTACGTATATCAGGGATATTCATGGCATCAAACTCTATTTTCAAACATACGACTTTGTTTCCAGCAATCCAATTAACTACGTATTTGATGACGTCACACCTGCAAATCTTTAAAGTTTATTTCTCCGTTTCGACGTCATAAAAGACTAAGTTTAAGAAGAATTTTTATATTTTTTTTATAGGTATGAATTTTTTTTATCCAAGACACCTTCAAAATTATTGGGAGGTTGATGTTTATATTCATACAAAAAAATAAATGGTCAATTAATTGCGGTACAGCAACGATTGTGGTCGGACAGTAAGAACATATTAGTGCAGGTTAAACCTTTGTTTTTGAATCCCTTATCATCGTTAGTTTTTTTTATTTTTGTCTTTGATTAGTCTTTTCAGAAGTGAATTTTAAATTCTTGTCTGCCGTTATGTCCATTTTTAGTTAGCACACTAACTAACTGTGTGAGTGTTGTGTAAGTCGATATTCGGATGTAAATGAATTTGGAATATTTGAAGTATCATATTTTTGGGGAAACTTAAGTTTCACTTTGTGTGAATTTTCTAAGAAATGATATTCGGTATTTCCCATTGAACGAGTTTCTTGGTTAGCTTGTATGATTTGTTTGACCTGTTTGAATCATAGACTTATGTATGCATGTAGATCATATTCCTTGAAGAACGTTTTATCATTTAAAAACTCGCCCTCCAACCACTTCTGCATCCGAAATATGGAGGTAATGAGTCTTCAAATAATATCTTGCAAAACGAATTCCCTCTAGAAAAATCTACCCTCTCAGAATTGTCTTGAAAAAACACTTCTCAGAAACGTATAGCAAAATCAATTCCCTCTCAGAAATGTCTACCAAAAATATTCCCTCTCAGAATTGACTGGAAAACATTCTCTATGAAATATTTAGCAAAACTAATTTCCCAAGTCTCCCCCCTCAAAATTGTCCGGCCATTGAATACTTCCAAGAAATGTCTACCCCCTCTCAGAAATCTCTTTCTTCTAAGTAATGTCTAGCAAAACCAATTCCCTTTCGAAAATATCTACAGCAAAAATACAACTCTCTAGCAGATATTTTTATAGCACAAAAACAAACAAAACATTTCTAGCAAAAGACCCTGTCTTAGTTAGACATGTATTGCAAAAAATACGTCTCTTTGATGCATTTAAAATAATTGATCAAATGCAATTTAATATTTAGAAAAAAGGTTTTAATTTTTTTTATAATAAAAATTTATGGTTACGACGGTGAAATTGGATATCACTCCTAAACCCGGTCACTAAGATAGCTTAACCCATATCCCTATACTAATCAGGAAGCTCAAACATACAAATACATAAAATATAGTCCTTATCAAAGTACTAATACTTGACAGTATGTAAAATATATTTGGTATTCTGTATTTGCATGTGGATATGAAGTGAAATGAGAAATAGCAAGGGCCTAAAGCTATGCTTTGTTATTTTTGAAATGCCAACGATCGTTTTGGGCCTTGAATTTATGTAAATAACATTCATATTTACTAGAACTGTCCAAAAATCACACAATCCCTTCATTTATACCCATACCTTAACAGTTATTTTTTAATTTCTGTGTATGGGTTTTCTATATAATGCATAGTGTTAAGGTGATATAATAGCCGTTTATTCTTAGAAGGTTTCATATATTTAAATGTTTCATATACTATGTAATATATCCGCTCACAGTCATCAGTTAAGTGGAAAGTACCACAATAATAACAGTGAAATCCTTTGACAAATTTTGATGATACTAATTAAATGAACTGTTTCATCGTCAGCGGATGTGGCCGACTCTACGCTCACCGGTATACATTTCCCCGTGAACGTCATACAATCTGCAGGATTGGACCGATGTTTATAAAATTTGTATGAGTATTCATAAAAATAAAAATAGCGATGGCCATCGTAATACGCCCACTTTTATAATGGCAGCCAATTCTTCCGGGGTGTTGACAAGAGTGGAGAGTAAATGAAAGATTCTGAGAATGACATTTTCTCTTTTTACAAGAGTAAAACCATGGGTTAAAGTTTCCTGGAAAAAACAAATATGTCACTGAAATATGCATAAAACAAGGGCAACCAACGTTTAGGTTCCATCTTAAAATGATTATGAGCAGTCACATAGTTGATGATGTTTCTGATTTTCAATAAGGTGTATCCTAAGGTCAATACAAACACCATCAGCCAGTTTCATAAAAAATCCACCAAGAAACTAGCTCTCTATCGTGTCCACAACTTTGAGAGTGTAACGGCTGAAAAATTAACGTGTTTTAAAGAACAAGGGCAATAACTCATAAAATATTTTTTCGATGTTTCTAATATTCATTAGGGTTTATCCTAATGTCAGTACAAACACTCATACCAAGTTTCATCAAAATCCATCAGGAAACCAGCTCTCTATGGTGTCCACAACATATTTTCAAAAGCAAGGGCAATAACCCAGGAAATATATTTCGATTCGTCTGATTTTCAATAGGGTTCATCCTTGGGTGATTACAAACACTCACAGCAAGTTTCATAAAAATCCACCAAGAAACCATCTCTCTATCGTGTCCAAACTTTGAGAGTGTAACGGCTGAAAAATTAACGCGTTTTAAAGAACAAGGGCAATAACTCATAAAATATTTTTTCGATGTTTCTGATATTCAATAGGGTTTATCCCAATGTCAATACAAACACTCATACCAAATTTCATCAAAATCCACCAAGAAACCAGCTGTCTGTGGTGTCCACAACATATTTTCAAAAGCAAGGGCAATAACCCAGGAAATATATTTCGATTCGTCTGATTTTCAATAGGGTTCATCCTTGGGTGATTACAAACACTCACAGCAAGTTTCATAAAAATCCACCAAGAAACCAGCTCTCTATCGTGTCCACAACTTTGAGAGTGTAACGGCTGAAAAATTAACGCGTTTTAAAGAACAAGGGCAATAACTCATAAAATATTTTTTCGATGTTTCTGATATTCAATAAGGTTTATCCCAATGTCAATACAAACACTCATACCAAGTTTCATCAAAATCCATCAAGAAACCAGCTCTCTATGGTGTCCACAACATATTTTCAAAAGCAAGGGCAATAACCCATGAACTATTTTTCGATTCGTCTGATTTTCAATAGGGTTCATCCTTGGGTGATAACAAACACTCACAGCAAGTTTCATCAAAATCCATCAAGAAACCAGCTCTCTATCGTGTCCACAACAATTGTGGACAGACAGACGGACGGACGGACAGACAGGGGCGACTACAATATACGCCCATATTAATGTGTGGGCGTATAAAAAGGTGCATCAAGTTTGAATTTTAGATTTCTCCGTGAACGCCTCACGAATTCCGAAGCTTTCGATAAAATTAACATTATACACACACCTAAAAGTCTAATTTTAGCTTTCGGAAAATTAATCCCTCACATATTGAAATGCTATAGCTCCCTCATTTTTATGAAGCTTGGAATGTATGTATATTGTTTGTTTGCAAATGTTAAATTCTTTAGCCCATCTATGATGATGGTGGTTGATTTTTTTTGGTTGTGAATACATAGAACAGAAGTACTGAAACTGCACAAAAATTGCAATATCCATTCAAATATAACTTATATACTTTTACACATATTTCATACGCCCACTTAAATTGCCGTCACCTCAAATTTTCATATAACAAAACACAAGACAATATTATGGAATATAACGCACTTCTTTAATAGAGTTGGGCACATACGTTTCAACACAATATACACGTGTCGTCATCAGATGTAATGGTAAGAGAATATGGTCTTGTGTTTTGTTATATGTGCTCCTCGCTTCTATATGTCGTTCAAATCTTATACCTCAGTTTTCAATTACTTTTGATGACATTTGATGTACAACAACTGAATTGAAAAGATCGCGGTTAAATTTGACAAATATTTGAGTGGCTGATCTTTTGATACTAGAAAATCTCTTATTATAGTTAATAAAAAATTATTTCTTCTGCCAGCTGAGAGTGGGCGTACATAGTCTTTCCTGACAAGCCTTGGTTTAATCTCTTTAAAACCAAAATTGTATATTATATTTCGGGCCGAATGGGTTTGGTTGGAAGCCACAGCACCACCACTAGGCGTCACAAAACGCATGGAAAGGGGTAATAGTCGGCAATATACTCCAACTTAAATATGTGCGTAAAAATAACATCAAGGACGAAGAAAACGTTTAAAGCGATACAACCTCTTAGAATGAACAAAAAATTTAAGTTCTCAAACTTGGATAATCAGAGTATATATTCATCAACGGTGTCCAAAGTATACAAACAGAATGCAAAAAAACGAAACTACATGTATGTAAATTTCCATATAGGCTAATAACAGATTATATTTACAAGATAATAAAAAAAACCCAGGTTATTATTGATAAACGCCTTAATTTTTCAGTTATTGTATATAAACTTAGTTTTTCTGGATTTATCAGATTATTTAGGTAATCTGTTGTAAAGTTATGCAACCAGTCTATTGACCAAATTTGAAAATTTTGATTTTTTGTTCATTCTAAGAGGTTGTATTCCTTTAAATACGTGCGTAACAACAAGGACAAGGGAAAAGCTTTAAATTTAATTTTAACTATAGTTTTATAGTGGAATACAAGACAATTTTTTAACAATTTCTATCTGCAATTTTATCGCCCTCGTGATCCAGAATATAGAATCCTTGAGGTAGATCAGTTGACTTTTTATTAAACAAATAACATTCATTTTCGTAGAAGGTCAAACTCTTGCATTCTGTATTCTGTATACACACATCCTCACAAGCTTGAAAATCTTTCTCTATGGTGATAGAAATGAGTGGTTTGGTGTACAGAACACAATATTTTCTCTCATCGATCAGACTGGCATCAGAACATCCGTCTGTGGATCTACATAATTCTTTACATTTGCCTTTGTCGACACCACGATGTAAGCCGAAATAATTTAACCTGACAAATTTGTTTTCGGTATACTTGAAACATTCTGAAATAAAAGTTATACTAAATACATTACTGGAACACAGCATACGAAATTCAGAAATGCATAGGCCTTATAAAACACTTCCATGACATAAAAATATCCAAATCGGATATTCATATCCGTAAAGTGCCGGGGGAAAAGTGAAAATATCTTGTTGAGCGGCATTCATGACCTGAATTCAAATTAATCTTTTGCAATTTAGAGCTTGCCACTAGAGTATTGAGAAAAATACAATAAAATGCAGGTTTACTTCCTACTTTTCTGCACCTGTTTAGACCACCAACGGACGGACAACACCATGCAGTGCGCAATGAAAATCTTCCCAGATCAGCACGGTCTTTAACACTATAGAGTATTTAATATTTTTAACTGACTGCCGTTTATCACATATACTGTTAAAGATATATCTTATGTATTTTTCTCTAATATAGGCTCACAGGATAGAATATATGCATAAATAACCTTTTTATTCTTTGCAAATCCTTTTAACTTAAAGTTACTAAGCTTATGAGTTCTTATTTCTGACCTTAAAGTTTCAAAGAAGAATCCAGGTCGAAAATTCCAAAGGAAGTATTTCGACCCTGGACCTTCCGGTTAGCGAGCAACCGCTTGTTTCTCCCAGATTAAGAAATAAAGTGAATCATGATCGTCAAAGAAAAAATCATCTTAATTTCAACTTACGTTCACTATTCCGTAGAACTTTAGAAGAGACCGCGGGTAGCGCACCAACACACAGTAAAACCAGTACCAGATCATATATAAATGCCATTTTGATACGTTGAGAGTTATGTGATTTTATTGAATGTTTCTGGAGTATATATAGGAATTTAGATTGACGTGGATTGGTATAATTGCTTTGTTAAACTGACTCACTCGGTCAATTTTCTACGCTTAAAATTATTTTACTTCGATGCAGTACATGTCCTTTTGTGACTCCAGCGTGCACATTCATTTTTTTAAAAAGTAGATGTAAATTGAAACTAAAATTGGATCACAATTTTGTTCTGCTTATTTTTTTTTCTCATCGTAAACTAACTAATTTATTAACGCAATTAATTTTAGCCGATGAAAAATCGGCATCAATTTTGAAAATGGAGCCGAAGATTATGAGACCAAAAAATTAATTATGTACAAACACACACCGAGTTTCGTCACAATAAGTCTAGAATTGTGTCTTCTCGAGTGTTCACAAGCTAAAGATTGAACGCATTTGTGATTACGAACACTCACACCAAATTTCGAATTGTGCCCTGTATGAGTGTTTATGAGCAATTATGGACGACGGAAGGATGAACCGACGGACATGAATGACGACAATATACGCTTCAATGTTCATGTGGGCGTATAAAAATGAATCTTACGTTCAATATCTGTTCATACCTTAGTCTCAGAAACGAGATTTTTCAGTTATAGTGTTCACAATTTCATCATCAAAATTAAAATGAATTTTTAGTGAGCTTATGACCTGTATGGAATAAATGCGATTTTCGTGCATTTCGAACCTCGAAAATTTCGAATATTCCCTTCTAATAAGATAATGATAATTGAAATTATTGCCAGCTGATACAGAAATTATTATGTCAATCAAATAATTATTAATTTGACTTAATTTGAAATTGAAGCGAAACGTTACTTTACAGTACATGTAGTTTAAATGTAATGGAGTTTTACGTCCTACTTTTCTGTCTACAATTATATGGGCTAATGAGGACGGGCATATGCCATATGCAGTGTGCGATGAGGATAATTATGTCATTACAGCGGCATTAGCCTACTCTTATTTTCGTTTTCCAACTGTCAAGTGATCTTTAACGTCCACAGTCAATAGCACACGGGGTCTCGGTTAATTGTCTCATCAGAACGAGTAGACGCTTTTTCCATGTCATCCCCTCCGACTTGCATCACTGACATGGGGTACAATAGATTTTTATGGAATTTTCGATAGAGCACGTAGGTCACTAAAATACGACTCGTATTTTTAATTTTTAAACGTGTATAATTATGAAAACACGTGCATTTGAAGGTTAAGGAAGAGATGTGAACATTATTATTGATAAGCTTAGCTAAAACGACAATTTAAAGGGATATGTTGACCACTAAAGAAATTTGTCTCAGAACTGGATTTTTTTAGCTATTCTAATATATAATAATGTTCACAACTTTCCCTCAAAATATAAGCCTTCAAATCCCTGTGTAGACATAATTGTCAGCGTTTGAATGTCAAAAATACGAATCGTCATTTAGTAAGACTATGCCTGACATAGAAAACACAAATACAAAAAATAAAAGATAAATGTTTAAGTAGGGAATAATTGAAGGGATTATGCGATGCAGTTCTAATACTTCTGGAGGCTCAAATCTACCCTAGAAAATGTTAAACACATCCCCTTAATTGATCTAATGATAGGTGAACGTTCTACTTTATGACCATTTGTTATATTAAAATCCCGGATAAGCCTATAAAGAACTAAGTCATTTCCTAGAACGCCCTATTACATACATACATGTTTATTATTGAAAAGATATTTTTAGATCTCCTGTTATGCAATCATGTTTAGCGAACCGGACTTTTTCGTTATGAAAATATTGACTTAAGGCAATTGCTTGTATATGGTCTAAATCTTTGGTTCTCAACCTTTTGGCATCTTTGTACCCCTAAATGTTTTACGCAATCTCCTGGTACCCCTTCGCCCACAATTAGTAACATTTAGAGTCAACATGAAAGTCAAAGGGTATATTTGTTGGTTGATGTAGTTTGATATTTAATCCATTCTTAGCTACTATTACAGCTGTAGAGAATTGACGTATGTATTTATTGTTAAATATTAGATGTTTTATGTCAGTTATATATGTAAATTATGAGATACATTACTTGTCTAAGGGGCTTCTCAGGTACCCCTGGTTGGGAACTGAAGGTCTAAAATGTAATGGTTTTCACAGATTTTATTTTGTTCCCGATGGAAGGTCAAGAGTACCGTACTAAAATAGCAGATTTTCCACCTGACAGTGACACCCTTCGAATTATTATTTCACATTGCATAGGGTTTGTCTGTCAGGTGTATAAAAGTAAATCACAATTCATCTCCTGTCATTTAAAATTACTTGCAATTGAATTTTTGTATAGTTATCGCTTGATAACAATCCCAAAAATATGTTGCAATTAGAAAGTGTCAACATAGAAAGAAAACGGAAATGTAATTAGATACACAGTAGCGTTTCTAAGAATTATTAGGTGTTGTGTCCGGACCTCGCGTACTTGCAACATTTAGTACAGTGGTTCCCAACCTGGGGGCCATGGGTTTGAGAAAGTGTATTATTTTTCTCAAGCCCAAATTTTATTATGTTCAAACTCGCCCTATACATGCAGTACTGGCGCAAAACAGCAACACAAACTCGTTTCGGTTTTCACTAGATTTTTTCCCAAAAATTTCTTTTCCTCACCAGCTGGCCGGCCCTGAGAAATCTATTTAAACAATATGTGATTTTAACATTGATTTCCTAGTTTGTAAATGACCAGGCGGGGGCCGTGGCTCTGGGATTACTGTGAATTTGCGCCATGGTTCGAAAAAGGTTGGGAACCACTGTTCTAGTATATACATTATCCTGATCTTTGTATTCCGTACTTCTTAAAGATGCAAATTCATGGTCTCTGATGTACAATGTTTAGGGTCATTGGTGTAGTAGAAAATCAGAAATTTGAGTGTATGTAAGATTCGTACTAGAGGATACAAACTGAACTTGTAAATGGAAGAGAATAAAAACTATGTACACACAAAATGTTGCCGAAATGCCATGTTGTCGAAAATGTTGTTCGGAAACATTCGGCAACATGTTGTATGTTGCCGAGTTTTATCCAATCAAAAATTGACTATAAATCTCATGATCTGTCTGAAGTCATGTGATGTAAATAAAAACGGAGTCACATATTGTTGTGTGTATACAGGAACTAATATATTGTTGCCCAGATTTGTTGGCCAAAATGTTGTCAGTGTGTACAGTATTTTAGTCAAAGGCGTCAAATTTTAAAGCGCGATTTCTGACAGGGAAGTCAATTTATTTCAAATGTAAAAATTTACCAAACTTTATAATACTCGTATTCAATTGAAAATTATATATTGGTATATCATTAGAAAAAAAATCTCTTTTGAAAACATGTACTCGTAGAGCAGTGGTTCCCAACCTGGGGGCCATGGGGTGTTTGTCAGGGGGCATGAGGATATATATTATTTTTTCTTTAGCCAACTTTTATTCAACTATATTTTGCTGTGTAAGGTCTGTAGTTGCTTTTGGTCAAATGCATTTAACCTCCTGATGATGAGGAGACACATGACAAAAACCTTGCGCTATATTTCCTGTTTTGCCCTAGTTTGGAATTGAATCGGGAGCCACGGCTCTGGGAGCTTCGTGAATTCGGGCCACGGCTTGAAAAAGGTTGGGAACCACTGTCGTCGAGGCTATGCTTTCTGATAGGTGATGGATGTAATCGAAAATCAACCTGAACCATACCTCGTGTATTCACTCCTTCCATTGTTTCCGTTTCAGTCTACACCATAATTTCAGAAGGTACAAATTCGTGAGATACTGTGGGGGACGGTTTGGGGGTTATCGATGTAGTTTAAAATAAAAGACGTGTATGTCCGTACCCGTACATCGTGTATTGGTTTCTCTCTACATGTTCTTGATTACGAGCAAATGTTGGTTGTTGAGGTTGAGGTCATATAAATTTTAATCACAATCGTGAATATAATTCAAGTCTATTCAGTTGCATATAAATGTGGACAATCCGGGAAAGATCAATGCCAAGAGATTTTGGGCGTTCTCTTAAGAGCCTATCGACGATTCTTTTTGTTTTTATAAGGTTTGGTAAAAGGGATTACACGAAGTATATGCCTCATTTTGTACAATATCGATATTTAGATACAAAACACCAGCATCCGTACCTCGCCTATTCAAGCCCTTACGGTACAAATCATTCATAAAATTCGCCAATAGACCTCTCTAGGTCCCGCCTCTGAAGACAGTTATGTTACTCAATGTATATATTATATCCTTGTTATAAAAGGGTGTGATATTTAACTTTATATGTCATTATACTTCCAAGTTAGCCAACGTTCAGCACATTAATTTGAGAGGTAAGAATATTTAAGTTGCTCATTTTTTTTTTAATTCGGATCGAAACGTTGGTTTATGTCGACTGAAGATTCCGGGTATCTGATTCGTCAGATGATGATGAGCAATAAATTGCCTGACTATTGAAAGGGATTTTCTATTTTTTTAGTGTTTCTAGCAATACCAGTAAGTCTTCTATGATACAAACCTATTTTTCGAACACTCGTATAAGTGGGTTTATTGGAAACCACAGACGTCTGATTGAAAATGGGTGAAAATTGATGCCATCAGTGTATTGATACACATACAAAATTTTATAAAACCACTTTAACAACTTAATGGTTGGTAATGCCTTTTGAGAGGTCAACCTTAGCCCTTCTTAAAACGAAAATGAAATTCGTATTTATTTCAGCACCATCCACTTTTTCAAATAGTATCGGACAGACCGGTGTCACTACCAATTAACACAACCCCAGGTCATAGCATCAATATGCGCCATTCCAATTTCTATTCCGACGTCTGTGGTTCTTGGAATTTTACTGTCATATAACGCGTTAGTTTTAGTAGAATTGCAAGAACCACAGACGTCGCAATGGAAATTGGAATGTGTCCCCGATACACATACAAAGTTTAGAAAACCTATTTACAATGTCTTCAACAACTTAACTGAAACGGACCGCTTTTTCTATCAATTAACATAACCCCAGGCTCTTTCATTAATGTTTACTTCGCTAATTATAGTTTTTAAAGCCATCATTCATATATTGTTTAATTGTTTGGTATAAAGTGATAAAGACTATAACTTATATTGATTTTCATTAGGAACAATTTATTTAAGTTTTATATGATACAATAACATCCACTTTAATAAATTTCATCAAAATCAGTTGAAAACTAAGCATATTCAAAATTTTGGGGCAAGGGCAATAATAACTCTGCTTCTAACGGTCGAAAATAGCTCAAATTTGAACTTGATCTTCGTTTTATCAATATGTATACACATACTGAATTTCATTTGATTCTATCAGAAAATCTAGTTTTTAGAGCGTTTACATAATATGCTTGAATTACAGACGACCTTCGCGATTTGTAAATCGAATGCTGAAACCACAACCGTTTATCTGAAAATCAAAAACTTTTTTATACCCCTATTATAAAGGGGAAGACAATCAGAAGCTGTATGATGTTTCAAAAATTGTACGTGTAGTTCAAATTAAATGAAATATTGTATGTATGTACATTACAGACAGGAAAGCTAGGGGGATCTTATATGGCCAGATTTGGACTAGCCTAGTGGACAGTAAATAATTGTTCATAATTCGTCTGACCAGCTATCAACAACTTACCGATAATGAATAGGTAGTTAAAACTATTTACTTACATTAATTATAAACCTCTAGTGACGTCATCCCATTGTTCTAGCGGGATTTTAAATCTCATAAAATCCCTGGGCAGACTTTATACAGAATTTCTGTATAAAATCTTGATATTTTACCAAAATATACCCCTATGGAGCTGGCTGGTTAAATCGCTCCGAAATTACAACAAAAACATATTAAGTGTATTTAATAAAAAACAAAAATTATATATGACAGACTTTTGACACAAAACAGACACCAAGCGGTGCAGAAGTTATTGCAGTTTGCACAGGAACTACATGTTATCTTCTTCGGTGGTTATCGTGTTGATGGATGTTAGAGCAACTTTTGTTCAGTAAGAGCTGAGAAACCCTCTCCTTTTGACCGCTGGTGATGTCCTGTAAAACAAATATCGTGATAATTATAAAAACTGGACATTTAAATCAAACAATGTTTCGCTGGATATTTAAATTTAGTCTAATTATTGAAGTGCTTTTTTCAAGCGCACTGTTTTCTTTTGCAAATGAATTGTCGTCCCACTTTTTATTGCTGTTTGGCAAAGTCATGCAGTGTACAATGAGGGACATTTGTCAGGACAGTGGTATAGCCTATTTTTTTCGATTTCCAAGTGTCGAGGGCTCTTCAAAGGTGAATGTTCACCATTTTCGAGGATTCATGTGGGCCTTGAATTTATGTAAATAGCCTTCAGATTTACTGTAACAGTCCTAAAATCACACAATCCCTTTAATTATACCCCAAACTAGACATTTATCTTTCATTTTCTGTATATGTGTTTTCTATAGTCTTACTAAACGGCGAGTCGTATGACATTCTAACGCTGATATTTATGGCTACACGGGGATTTGAAGGCTTATATTGCGAGGGAAAGTTGTGAAAATTATTATGGATTAAAATAGCTAAATAATTCCAGATTCTGAGACTAAAATGTTATTGGTCGTATAGTTAGTGAATATATCTCTCGTACGTGCACAGCCTGTAGCACACAAGGCCTCGTGACATACAATGATATTTTGAGACGGCTATTCCAATTTTTTACTTAATAATATAATCAAAACATTCATAAAACATTTTACTTATCTCAATCAATAATCTCTTCTCAATGTTTTCACCACATAAGGTCTCTCCAACCCTGTATTGGAAAATTTCGTCTTCGCCACCCATGGCGTCCTTTCTGAGTTCAACTCACTGACAGACTACGTGATTAACTACACTCACATGCACGTGTGAGTTGTGTTCGCGCTATACTCGTTTTGCGACATGGCTTATTTACATTGTGGATTGAAAATTATTTTTTGGATAAAAATGAAATTAAGGTTCAAAATCGGTTTATAAGTCAGATAAAACACTTCCCCTCGGGTTTTTATGATATTTAAAACCCTTTCCCTCGGTAAATCCCTCGGGGCAAGCCCCTCGTGATTATGTCCCTCGGGATGCGGGTTTTAAATATCATAAAAACCCTCGGCCGTGTTTTATCCTATACTTAATCGAATGATTTGAGAAAGTTAAGTTTACTTCTAATTAAATTTAACGTTTTTTCGTTTTTACCACCCGCATGCCGTGGGCGTATATTATGATGCTCTGTACCCCCAATACACAGGAATAATTTAGAAAACTTCTTTACAATTCCTTATAATACTATATATCACAGTGCATTATGTCACACAGATCTAATAAAATTCATATACATCTTCATCTAAATACAAATTATTCTTACTTCTCGTTTCATTCTCATAAAACTGACATGTTATATTTCATTAATATACATGAAAGTTTCTGAGTTTTCTTAAAGGAGTACGTCCATCATTCGTTGACCAATCGAACTCATCGTTATACTCGAATGGGATTTATTTTTAGCCTAGATTTATGGCAGCTGATTAGGCCCACAAATCTAACTTCGTTCGTTCCGTGCATTCGTCTAACCTTCATTCATCTAACCATGTAATATCATACTTTGTACCGATGATCATCTAATTCTGGAATACAAAACTATGCTAAATCTATTGTCTTTGTTTATTTCGTGCAATCAAGAAGTTTAATTGGATTAAAATGCGACCCTAATGTTACATCGCCATATAGCTTATCAGTGTTCTCAGTTCGCCGTGCGATTTGGGTCTTCAAATCCATGTGTATCCATAATTAACTACAGTTGCAAGAACAAGGGGTGCGTTATAATCAGTATGACCATTCATATCTCAAGTCTCAGAATCAGGATTTTCCTTTAAATTATCAGTAATAATGTTCATCGTCACGTTCAAAAAATGCTTATCCATAATTAACCACGTCAGAAATTAAAAAAATACAACTTTTAGAAATAGAAAGTGTTGTTTCTAGTTTAGGGTATGTATATTCGAAGGGATTATATGCTATTTCCGTATAGGCTATATTGAAAACTATAAATATGATATTCCAAGTCCAAAAACAAATCCAGAACACTATTACAAACTGCATCTAATAGTTGCAGTTGACATGATCTTAGGCACTTCACTTACAAAGGACATGTTTAATCACTTCACTTACAAGGGACAACATGCTTAATCATTTCACTTACAAGGGACAACATGTTTAATCATTTCACTTACAAGGGACAACATGTTTAATAACTTAACTTACAAGGGACAACATGTTTAATCACTTCACTTACAAGGGACAACATGATTAATCATTTCACTTACAAGGGACAACATGTTTATTCATTTCACTTACAAGGGACAACATGTTTAGTCACTTCACTTACAAAGGCAACATGTTTAATGACTTCACTTACAAGGGACAACATGTTTAATCATTTCACTTAAAAGGGACAACATGTTTAATCATTTCACTTACAAGGGACAACATGATTAATCACTTCACTTACAAGGGACAACATGATTAATAACTTCACTTACAAGGGACAGCATGTTTAATCACTTCACTTACAAGGGCCATTATAATTAAATTAAGCAATCAGCAACATATGGTTTAACTAAATGTAATCGGGTATTGAATTGTTAATTTAAATGTTTAATTTTCTCCTGACTGCATTCAAATCAATGCAAATGGAAAATTTTTCAATCAGTAGTTATCTTCCATTAAAGGGATGTGTCCACTATCCGTTCGGCCAATAAACATTTAGTCTCAGAATATGGAATTTTTTAAGCTTAACTAATCTGTAATAGTTTTCACACATGTCCCTCGAAATTTAGGCCTATTAATCCCCGTGTATCCATAATTATCAACGTTTGAAAGTCAACAATACGTAACGTAATCACCAGACATTAAACCAACGATACTGGTTGATCGATAAAGTATGCATCAAACTTAATATTTGGTCAGAGTAATATTTCTGTTGTTCAGAATGGGGACCACATTTCAATACTCGTGTAGTTGAGCCATTGGTTATTTTGCCTGTTAAAAAAAGATTTTTTTAAAATTAGCAGATCACACACCTATCACGCTTTAAGTATTTTGTTTTCAGTTTTTATTGATAATTCCATTGTTTTGTGTTCGTGACGATCTCACAAAAACACGACAAGAATTGTGCCTTCAGGAGTATTTACCACGTTTCGAATCGCACATGTTCTAACTCTCGTTTCAAACTTAAATGGTTTGTAAAGAGGTTGTAATGATTGTTTTTCTGATCATTGGGGATACTTTTTGCATCTGCCATTCTGCGTTATTCTAATTATGAATCAGAGGTCTGTAGTTCCAGCAAATTTCACTGAAACTAAAGGTTACATTAAACGGATATGTTACTGTTAGAACAAAACCGGGAATGTTTTAGCTAATCTAATCCATAATAATGTTCCAAACTCTCCCTTGAAATATAAGCCTTCAAATTCCGATGTATCCATAGTTATCAGCGTTCAAAAGTCAAAAATAAGACCCGTCGTTTAGTAAGACTATGCTTTATATAGAAAACACATACAGATACAGAAAATGAAAGATAACTGTTAAGATACGGGTATTACTAAAGGGATTGTGCGATTTTTGATCAGTTCCAGAAAACCTGAAGGCTATTTACATAAATTCAAGGCCAAAATCGATCATTTCCCTTAAGTTGACAGAGAGGTCTCAGAATGCAGAATGTAACACAAAGTATGCGTGACCGTTTCATAAAATCACGACAAGAAGTGTGCCTTCAGGAGTATAATGTGAATCAACTTCAACTGTGATAGGGTTATTATTATGTGCCTGAGGACGACGGGGGAAACAAGTCGAAACGTTGCATGAAACTTTAACCAGTGATTGTTGTTCCATAAAGCTGTGTCTATATATTGTGGTAGGGTTCTTTATTCTCGTATGATAAAAAATAAAAGTCCATACAAACACGACAATTCCGTTAATAAAAATCTCGTTCCAAGAATTTGCAAAATCGAGAACAATAGTTGTATAATAGTGGACTCCTCCAAAGAGAAGTACCATTAGGTGGTTTTCGAAAAAAGTAAGCATTGGCTGCTCCATAACTCAACATAACGATACGCACCAAGATCAATTTATGCCTGAATAAACAAATCTAACAAAATGCAAGAAACACTTCATAATATTTCCAAAATTACATTTGAAGTTTGTTAATTATTTTTTATCAAGTTTCGTGTACAACCACTGGAGAATTTGCAATGACAAGTCGTAGCTTATCCAAGTTTTGTCATTAATTGAGCGAACAGCATAATAAAAATAATTTGATGTAAACGTTTAAAAATTAAGAGATGTTAATTTTACGAAATTGTACAACAGCGAGACAGATTGTACACCAATTAAACCGAAATTAAATATTTGCACAAACATAATTGAAGATGCCATATTTGACATTATTAAAAGAGACATCTCTGAAATCTGAAAAAATTGCTGATGTTAGCCAATTTTTAGGTATGTAGGTGGGCTATAGGGTAGGTCGTATAGAGCATATTAATCACATGCCGTAAAGGCCCGCGACTCAACAGGGGGGCAGACCGACTTATTGTCCGAATTTTAATGATATTTTGCCCGATTTTTTTAACTCGCTGCCCGAAAACATAATATTTGGGAGGGGGGGGGGGGGGTGCCCCCTACGGCTATGCAAGCCTTCATATTTCCGACAGATTTATCGCTAGTTAAGTCATCAATTACTTAAAAATTAATGAATTGCAAAAGTCCTACTTGTGCTAGCGTGTTATAGCCCATTGGGTGCTGGTTCTCCTTAATACATTTCTTTTCTTTTTTTCTACTTGTGCTGTAGCATACTCTGTCAGAGAGTTAATACTTTGCATGATGTTAAATGCACGGATACGTTGAAAACCGTCTTATTGTTGGTGTTGATCTCTATCGGCGTATGAAAATCAAATGACGGCATTGACCATTCGAATAATTTCATACGACCCAACTGTAAATTGGTTTGGATAGGAACCATCTGATAAAAAAAAATTTCAAACTTGGTCATTAGGAGTATATATTCATCAGGGGACAAACCTAGTGGCATAACTATAAAACAGATTACCTAAATAATTTTATAAATCCAAAAATCTATGTTTAAATACAAAAATTAATAAATCCCTTAATCCAAATTAAGGCATTTATCAATAATAATCTGTAATTGAATGGAAAATTACATAGTTTTATGGGTTTTTTTTATTCTGTTTGTATACTTTGGACACTGTTGATGAATTTATACTCTGATTGACCAAATTTGAGAACTTAATTTTTTTGTTCATTCTAAGAGGTTGTATCGCTTTAAATGTAGTTTCCCGAACGAACTAGACAACTTTATCGTGCATCTTCCCTCCAATCGATACTTTTCCACTTAATGTAGATTCTGATTTACAGTGTAGAAGTTTTATATCTAAAGTTAAAGGGAGACAACAAATTAATGTATACATTTCACAAAATATATTCTTCATCATATTATGTGTGTCTCTTGAAATAAACACAAATTTAACTTTTAATAAGGAAACTCCTGAAAGTTTAACTTTTAAATAGAATTTATAATAAGTTTTCTATTTGAAACAACTACAAGACACCCGTCATTAAAATATTAATCTTTCTATGTGTTTTAAATAACGTTTCTTCGCGGATTTTGACAAAACGTGGATTATTAAAAATTATCATCCAATGATGATACTTGAAAAAAAACAAAATATAGTGTATTCGAATAAAAATATTTATTTGAAAATAGATTATGAAGATCTTTCGATTTGGACAAAAATTGTTTTTTATAATAAAATAAAAATATTCGTCATGAGTTATTTCCCTTGATCAGCGAAACACTTTAGCACAATTTTTGTGGATTTGAACAAAATGTGGTGAAATTTCATATTTTCATTTGCACAAAGAAGTATATATTGTTGAATATTTTATACTGTATATATTTTCTCCTGAAATGAAAATTTCACTAGCTGCTACCTATATATTGATAATATTGTAATATAGATTTCGGAATTTGTTTTACAATTTGGATAGTTCGTGCTTGGATTTTATCATTGAAGAACATGTTTAATAAATATGTGCATACTTTGACATCATGAAAAAAAATTATGTGATTAACATCCAAAAATATCAACCTTTCAAGTAATGTGGCCTTAAAATCTGCGTGATTTGCAGTGGAAATATTTTTTTTAATTTCCTATTTACGCCATAACTAAGCCTTTTGGCTATATTTCATTTCCTACAGAACAAATATTGAAAGACATCCATGGGAATAATCGAAATATCAAATAAGACCTAGTAACACAAGGCTTCCTAGATCGATAGATTTGAAAATGTTCCTGTGAACTTCCTGTGTTGAATCTGAATTTTGATCAAAGTGTATCGGTTTCCAGTTGTGAAGTATAATTGCATCTCGGCAGGCACCAAAACCTTATCATTTCTATGTCTATCTCTTCAGGGAACTTTGACTCAGCCTTGTGTCTTGATTTAAAATTATTTGTCTTTTATTGAGGGCAATAATTATCCATATTTTTATTTAGGGCATAACAAATAATTCTAAGATAGCTTGCCAGGCAAGGTAATATGCACCAACTTGCAGCTTTGTTTGCAATTTGGTCAAAATTTGGTAAGATCAGAACTCAATAGAGCTGTTACGAGGTAAAATATCGAACTCATACCAATCTTTTTTAGCTTTGAATTCCTTGTTCGGAAATGAATGTGGGCCACAGTTTCATAATTGTTTTCATAAATCGTGATCCAAATCAATACTAGTATATATTTTATAGACTAAATTACCTGTGTAAGATTTGTACGACATATAGAAGCGAGAAGCACATATAACAAAACACAAGACAATATTATGGAATATAACACACTTCTTTAAAGCGATACTACCTCTTAGTATATATTCATCAACGATGTCAAAAGATTTAGTTGTATCTGTTGCAACCAGGCAAGTCCCTTGATGAATATAAACTCCTATTGACCAAGTTTGAAAATTTTGATTTTTTGTTCATTCTAAGAGGTTGACAAATAAAGTTAGGCACATAACGTTTCAACACGTTTCATGACGTGTCGTCATCAGATGTCAAATTATCTGTATATCATAATGTTGACCTAGATCAATACATAAGTATTTTGTGACTTTCCTTAAAAAATTAACCAATTCAAAGACGTCACGAGATTCATGCAATATAAATTATTTGCATTAATTCGCGTATTAATATAACATTTAATTTTAAACCAATTGAAATATTCAATCCTTGGTTTAAGAAAAGAGGAACTGCTTTTTTTTTAAGTTTCAGAAAGATTTTTTTACCAGCTGGTAGTGGGGAACGTTTCTCACCGCGGCTCCGTTCCTGTATTGGCACAATTAATTCTAGATCGACAGTCTTGCAATTTAAAACATTTGCAAGAATTCAGGAATAACATAACGATTAAACCAAAGCAAATATTCCATCCAGTTGAAAACAAACAAGTAAACGACCTTCAATAGATTGCCAAGCAAAAAGCTCAATAAATGAAAGATAACGTAGAACTGCTCTCATTGTTGTTTTGTGGGTAAATGCTTTTTACGGAAATTCTGTGTATGCAGAAAAAATAATTCCAAAAAAAATTCAGGAAATTGTTTGCTAAAGAATAAATCCAACGCGTTCCAATTTCCTGAATGAAGCCAAGGCCATATAACTTCCTTCTTCTGTTTAACTGCGTAATTAATTTATTCTTAATTCAGAGAAAACCCATAAAGATCTTATCGAACTTCAAACGGAAAATATCAGGAAAGATCTAAGACTTAAAGATGAGTTTCCTTGTATTGATTTCGAAGATGCTAATGCGTAATAATTAAAAGTACAGGTGAAAAAAATCAAGAAAACTAGGCCTACAGGTGTTTTAATGATTTGGAGAAATACCAGTTTGTTTCTTATGTCCCTAATTACCTCATATGAAAACAACTCATCACTTAAATCATCTAAATTAATAGATTATTGATAGTGAGTAGATTTCAAACACTACTCAGTAGAGTGAACTGTTTTAAAATACAACTCTTCACTTAAATCATCTAAATTAACAGATTATTGATAGTGAGTAGATTTCAAATACTGCTCAGTAGGGTGAACTGTTTTAAAATACAACTCTTCACTTAAATCATCTAAATTAATAGATTATTGACAGTGAATAGATTTCAAACACTACTCAGTAGGGTGAACTGTTATTAAACACAACTCATCACTTTAATCATCTAAATTAGTAGATTATTGGTAGTGAGTAGATTTCAAACGCAACTCAGTTGGGTGACCTGTTTTTAAACACAGCTCATCACTTAATCATCTAAATTAATCGATTATTGATAGTGAGTAGATTTCAAACGCAACTCAGTAGAGTGAACTGTTTTAAAACACAACTCATCACTTTAATCATCTAAATTAATAGATTATTGATAGTGAGTAGATTTCAAACACTACTCAGTAGACTGAACTGTTTTTAAACACAACTCATCTCTTAAATCATCTAAATTAATAGATTATTGATAGTGAGTAGATTTCAAACACTACTCAGTAGACTGAACTGTTTTTAAACACAACTCATCTCTTAAATCATCTAAATTAATAGATTATTGATAGTGAATACATTTCAAACACTACTCAGTAGACTGAACTGTTTTAAAACACAACTCATCACTTTAATCATCTAAATTAGTAGGTTATTGATAGTGAGTAGATTTCAAACATTACTCAGTAGGGGTGAACTGTTTTTAAACACAGCTCATCACTTAAATCATCTAAATTAGTAGATAATTGATAGTGAATAGATTTCAAACACTACTCAGTAGGGTGAACTGTTTTTAAACACAACTCATCATTTAAATCATCTAAATTAATAGATTATTGATAGTGAGTAGATTTCAAACACTACTCAGTAGACTGAACTGTTTTTAAACACAACTCATCTCTTAAATCATCTAAATTAATAGATTATTGATAGTGAATACATTTCAAACACTACTCAGTAGACTGAACTGTTTTAAAACACAACTCATCACTTTAATCATCTAAATTAGTAGGTTATTGATAGTGAGTAGATTTCAAACATTACTCAGTAGGGGTGAACTGTTTTTAAACACAGCTCATCACTTAAATCATCTAAATTAGTAGATAATTGATAGTGAATAGATTTCAAACACTACTCAGTAGGGTGAACTGCTTTTAAACACAACTCATCATTTAAATCATCTAAATTAATAGATTATTGATAGTGAGTAGATTTCAAACACTACTCAGTAGACTGAACTGTTTTTAAACACAACTCATCTCTTAAATCATCTAAATTAATAGATTATTGATAGTGAATACATTTCAAACACTACTCAGTAGACTGAACTGTTTTAAAACACAACTCATCACTTTAATCATCTAAATTAGTAGGTTATTGATAGTGAGTAGATTTCAAACGTTACTCAGTAGGGGTGAACTGTTTTTAAACACAGCTCATTACTTAAATCATCTAAATTAGTAGATAATTGATAGTGAATAGATTTCAAACACTACTCAGTAGGGTGAACTGTTTTTAAACACAACTCATCATTTAAATCATCTAAATTAATAGATTATTGATAGTGAGTAGATTTCAAACACTACTCAGTAGACTGAACTGTTTTTAAACACAACTCATCACTTAAACCATCCAAATTAATAGATTATTGATAGTGAGTAGATTTCAAACACTACTCAGTAGGTTGGACTGTTTTTAAAAAGAACTCGTCACTTAAACCATCTAAATTAATAGATTATTGATAGTGAGTAGATTTCAAACACTACTCAGTAGAGTGAACTGTTTTTAAACACAACTCATCACTTAAATCATCCAAATTAATAGATTATTGATAGTGAGTAGATTTCAAACACTACTCAGTAGGTTGAATTGTTTTTAAAATGAACTCGTCACTTAAACCATCTAAATTAATAGATTATTGATAGTGAGTAGATTTCAAACACTACTCAGTAGAGTGAACTGTTTTTAAACACAACTCATCACTTAAATCATCCAAATTAATAGATTATTGATAGTGAGTAGATTTCAAACACTACTCAGTGGGTTGAATTGTTTTTAAAATGAACTCGTCACTTAAACCATCTAAATTAATAGATTATTGATAGTGAGTAGATTTCAAACACTACTCAGTAGAGTGAACTGTTTTTAAACACAACTCATCACTTAAATCATCCAAATTAATAGATTATTGATAGTGAGTAGATTTCAAACACTACTCAGTAGGTTGAATTGTTTTTAAAATGAACTCGTCACTTAAACCATCTAAATTAATAGATTATTGATAGTGAGTAGATTTCAAACACTACTCATTAGAGTGAACTGTTTTTAAACACAACTCATCACTTAAATCATCTAAATTAATAGATTATTGATAGTGAGTTGATTTCAAACACTACTCAGTAGGGTGAACTGTTTTTAAACACAACTCATCACTTAAATCATCTAAATTAATAGATTATTGATAGTGAGTAGATTTCAAACACTACTCAGTAGGGTGAACTGTTTTTAAACACAACTCATCACTTAAATCATCTAAATTAATTGATTATTGATAGTGAGTAGATTTCAAACACTACTCGGTAGGGTGGACGGTTTTTAAACACAACTCATCACTTAAATCATCTAAATTAATAGAATATTGATAGTGAGTAGATTTTAAACACTACTCAGTAAAGTGAACTGTTTTTAAGCACAACTGATCACTTTAATCATCTAAATTAATAGATTATTGATAGAGTAGATTTCAAACACTACTCAGTAGACTGAACTGTTTTTAAACATAACTCATCAATTAAATCATCTAAATTATCAGATTATTGATAGTGAGTAGATTTTAAACACTACTCAGTAGGGTGAACTGTTTTTAAACACAACTCATCACTTAAATCATCTAAATTAATAGATTATTGATAGTGAGTAGATTTCAAACACTACTCAGTAGGGTGAACTGTTTTTAAACACAACTCATCACTTAAATCATCTAAATTAATTGATTATTGATAGTGAGTAGATTTCAAACACTACTCAGTAGGGTGGACGGTTTTTAAACACAACTCATCGCTTAAATCATCTAAATTAATAGAATATTGATAGTGAGTAGATTTTAAACACTACTCAGTAAAGTGAACTGTTTTTAAGCACAACTGATCACTTTAATCATCTAAATTAATAGATTATTGATAGAGTAGATTTCAAACACTACTCAGTAGACTGAACTGTTTTTAAACACAACTCATCACTTAAATCATCCAAATTAATAGATTATTGATAGTGAGTAGATTTCAAACACTACTCAGTAGGTTGAATTGTTTTTAAAATGAACTCGTCACTTAAACCATCTAAATTAATAGATTATTGATAGTGAGTAGATTTCAAACACTACTCATTAGAGTGAACTGTTTTTAAACACAACTCATCACTTAAATCATCTAAATTAATAGATTATTGATAGTGAGTTGATTTCAAACACTACTCAGTAGGGTGAACTGTTTTTAAACACAACTCATCACTTAAATCATCTAAATTAATAGATTATTGATAGTGAGTAGATTTCAAACACTACTCAGTAGGGTGAACTGTTTTTAAACACAACTCATCACTTAAATCATCTAAATTAATTGATTATTGATAGTGAGTAGATTTCAAACACTACTCAGTAGGGTGGACGGTTTTTAAACACAACTCATCACTTAAATCATCTAAATTAATAGAATATTGATAGTGAGTAGATTTTAAACACTACTCAGTAAAGTGAACTGTTTTTAAGCACAACTGATCACTTTAATCATCTAAATTAATAGATTATTGATAGAGTAGATTTCAAACACTACTCAGTAGACTGAACTGTTTTTAAACACAACTCATCAATTAAATCATCTAAATTATCAGATTATTGATAGTGAGTAGATTTTAAACACTACTCAGTAGGGTGAACTGTTTTTAAACACAACTCATCACTTAAATCATCTAAATTAATAGATTATTGATAGTGAGTAGATTTCAAACACTACTCAGTAGGGTGAACTGTTTTTAAACACAACTCATCACTTAAATCATCTAAATTAATTGATTATTGATAGTGAGTAGATTTCAAACACTACTCAGTAGGGTGGACGGTTTTTAAACACAACTCATCGCTTAAATCATCTAAATTAATAGAATATTGAATTGATAGTGAGTAGATTTTAAACACTACTCAGTAAAGTGAACTGTTTTTAAGCACAACTGATCACTTTAATCATCTAAATTAATAGATTATTGATAGAGTAGATTTCAAACACTACTCAGTAGACTGAACTGTTTTTAAACACAACTCATCAATTAAATCATCTAAATTATCAGATTATTGATAGTGAGTAGATTTTAAACACTACTCAGTAGGGTGAACTGTTTTTAAACACAACTCATCTCTTAAATCATCTAAATTAATAGATTATTGATAGTGAGTAGATTTCAAACACTACTCAGTAGGGTGAACTGTTTTTAAACACAACTCATCTCTTAAATCATCTAAATTTATAGATTATTGATAGTGAGTAGATTTCAAACACTACTCAGTAGGGTTAACTGTTTTTAAACACAACTCATCCCTTTAATCATCTAAATTAGTAGATTATTGATAGTGAGTAGATTTTAAACATAACTCGCCAATTAATAGATCACCAGTTAGTTATCTTTCTATGCTCAATCCCGTTTTACAAATAAATTTAAAACAAATCTGGTCAAGATTTTTGACAAAATAAAAGGTGAAGGCAAACTTTCGTAGTGTTGTTTTCTGGGGGTGTTGTAGCTTTTGTTAATAAACACTAACTCTGGATCAGAAGTTTATTCAACGAACATGAAGACATTCAGTTAATTCGGATAACCATAAACGTACACAGAGAGAGTCCAAACTTAATTTACAATACAACTACTTTCAATATATAGTAAAGACATTACATAACAATATACAATATAAAATGATAAGTGATGTGGCGACATTCCTAAAGAGAATGTTACCTAATGGTTGATAAGTATCAATCTTTAACAATAATATTAATAAGCTATAGTTTGGGGGTATTAAGATTAAAATGAAAGGTATTCATTAATTTGGATATTTAGTCTGATATAGTACCTTGATATTTTATGAGATTTTAAGTATGTACATGTACAATTAACTAACCAGCTTGGCAACACGACAGTAGAAACCATGAAATATTCAACTTTTACTCGTGTATTTCCTTTACAAATTCAACTCCGTTCGATGAATAAAAGCAACAACTCTTCAAATATTTAACTTTTTTGTTTTTGAGATATTCAATCTTGGTTTTCACATAAATCACAAGCAAAATTGAAATTGTGTAAAACAAATTCAAAGCTATTAGTGTGCTAAATTCACATACAAATTTTAGGTACCTAAAATGGATGTAACAATTTAAAATTGTACAGGTACAAAGCAATATCTCATCTTGGTACTAAAATCGATGGGGAACTTTATAACTGTACATCAATTGTTATATAAAACCAAAACCTTCCTTGGATATAACCAACAAAATTCACAATTATTACATTGTGTTATATCATCAAATTTGATTTGCTGCAAAAGCGTGGATTTAGGGGGGGGGGGGGTGACGTGTCCCCCTCCCACCCATTATTTGATAAGTAACAACAGGTCAGGTCAGATTAGGAGGTCCCTATAGCCCTAATCCCGAAATATCTTACAGAATGCACCATATTGATGCCATTTTCCATTTTTTTCTCTACGGCGAGGACCTTTCGCTTGGGCAAGTAGTTGAGGCGCTTCGCGACGTACTTTGGTTCTACAAACCATCCCGGTTCGTCCCCCCCCCTCTCCAAAATTTTTGGACAAATCCACGCCCTTGATTTGCTGTAAAGTCGTTGACCAGTCTAATTAAAATCAGACCCTAATTTCGTTCGTTCGTTTTTTTTTAAATCCGGTTTTTGAACCACTACATTTGGGTCTGAGAACGTCGCGCTTTGCCAGCCGTTCAGGTTAACTTTGACCTTACATTGATAACCTGACCTGATAAACTAGTCTACAGCACTTAGGAATCCTAGAATGCACCTATTGTTCGCGAACATGGTTAAAACAAAGGTCATTAAGGTGAGGTCAAAGTTAACCTGAACGGCTGGCAAAGCGCGACGTTCTCAGACCCAAATGTAGTGGTTAAAAAACCGGATTAAAAAAAAAAAACGAACGAACGAAATTAGGGTCTGATTTTAATTAGACTGAGTCGTTGACTTAACTTAAACACAATTTTATGTATAAAAATAAATAATTTGCGATTATGGATAACATTTACTTAAATAAATAACATTCGGGTATCAATCGTCGTTCATATCATGAAAGAATATTTACACAGGAAAAGTTCGTAGGTATGAACTGAAATTGTTGCTGTGATCGTGTACATGACTTCAGATTAACACAATTTTTAATATATTATAAGCAGCTTTCGTGATAGTGACGTCATATAGAGTTTAACATTTATATAATTAGAGAAATCTCATACATCTGTGGAAATTGAAATGATATAAATCGTAAGCATTAATGGTCAAGATTAACACAAACGAGATAGCAATTTAATCTCTTTTCAATCCCCTGAAGTCTAGCTGTGTGCGCCCACAAATATTTGCGGCAAATTAGTTGATCAAGTTTCTATCTATGGCCAAAACTAAAACGGCAGGGGTTTTCAACTCTATTTTTCAAGTGTCACCGAATACGCATGAGGAAATTACCATGTTCCCTGAACAGAAATCGTTAAAAACATACAATTTCGAAGCATTTTGCTATTTAATACGAACCATTATTCACTCTCAATAGGACGAAAAATTGGCTATTCAAAGTCAATAGAAGTGTGCAACTTGGGCATATTTCGCTTTTTGAAGCAGACTCGATGGTCAACACATCCTTTCAGTTCAAGATGATTTCGTGTTAGCATGAAAATTGTGGCCCAAGTATATAGAGTCGTTGTGGACAGTGGATGCATATCCACCCTGTAATACAAAATTTTACAAACTTTTTTCAGACCTGTAGCTCACGTTGTGTCCCAGAAAATTGGGGTACATGTTTCCCAAGTTGAAAATTTAGATAATAAGGGTCCATGTATTGAAATCGATATGATTGAATTTATTTACTCGTGGCAGAAAATAAAGTGTCCATTAAAAAAAAAAATCAAATTACACACTTTCTTCAAATAATATATTCAAACTTTTTTCAATAAAACCTTCATTTCACATCAATGGATTGAACAATTATTTGAATTATGTTGTCAGGGGCTACCTTCGCGCACAAAATACTGTCAAAGACTTTAATGTAATCCGGAAATCAAAATATGTTTTTCTCAGATGTCTACTCATTTTAGGTTAATCTTTTTAATTTTTTGTGTGATAATTGTTGCACAAACTGTCTCCGTGTAAGTAAAACACTTTACAACATCCTCTTCTCAATACGGGTTCATCAAACAAAAGTTCGACCATCCCTCCACTCCTGAAATAAATTGATATCTAATGATAAACGCAGGAAGCCGCGGTGGCTCAGTGAGTTAGACGCTTGCTCGCTAACCTGAAGGTCAAGGGTTCAATCTCGACCCATCGGATTTTTCAACCCGGTTTCCCCCTGTCAGTCATGCAGGTCGGAGGGGATGACATGGAAAAAGCGTTTAGTCGTTCGGATGGGACAATAAACCAAGGCTCTGTGTGCCTATTAGCTGTGCACGTTAAAGATCTCTTGACAGTTGGAAATCGAAAATAAGAGCAGGCTGTCCTGGCAAAATTTCCCTCATTGCACACTGCATGGCGTTTGCCCGTCCTCATTTAGCCCATATAGGTGCAGAAAAGCAGAGACGTAAAACTCCATTCATTTCATTTTTATTGATAAACGCAGTATGGATTTCAAAAAAGATTTTGAAGGCATACGGATGCGGAGACACAAACCGCTATTTAAGGATGTTCTCCAATGTTAACAACGATGCATCATCGGTCAGTCCTTAGTGCCCAGTGCCACTTATAAATTATACCAGAAAGACTACTAGTATATCCTTATTAAGCTCCATGATCATTTTTCAGAATTAAAAATCTGAATTAAAATTCGTCTATTATCAAAAATTGTAAATGATAAAGCTTAGTAGAACTAGATTTACTGGTGGACGGACAAAAGCCCCACCGGACAAAAGCCCCACTTTGATTTTTTACCCTAGTGGACAAAAGCCCCACAATATAAATTTACCTAGGACAAAAGCCCCACTATGAAAAAATAAAATATTTAGGAAAATTTGAAGAATTATTTATTATTTAAATAAGAAAAAAATTTAGAATTTAAATACATTTAGAGATTGGATTCACTTGTAGAATTAATGTTGAGGGTGTTAAGTTAATTAGATAGTAAAACAGTTTGTTAATTTTGTCCGGTGGGGCTTTTGTCAGCCATTCAGATTTACTACCTTTGGGCTTAGATACGTCATCAAACCCAAAATAACTTATGAACATTACGAGAACTTATATAACCTATTACTGGCAACATGAATGAACACGACGTCACGCCTAATAAGTTAAAACAAATTTTTAAATCGACAAAGCTTATTCCTTAGCATCAGCTTTAAGTAAATTCCATTTCCTTGCTGAGAATCTACCCACCCACGTTAATAATTCTTGTTTTGAAGAATTTACCGTTAGAATTAATAATGACATGGCCTTGACAGGTAAAAACGACACAATTCTTTTTATGCGCATGACATAAATCTAAATTAACAATATACGACTATAAGTTATTGACTAAATATTATGTTATTTTGTGGCTAGATATATTCCTGTTCGACTCTACAGGCGTATTAGATAGGCCTACAGATAAGACTGAAATGATAATAATCTGTCATTGACATTATAACGGTGACATTATCACGATGATAAAACAATGAAATGAGAATAGTATATAGAAGGAATGTAGAACAAATAGTTCATATACTCTACATCGTCATTGTATTCATAGGCTCTTGATTGTAAAAGTGCTTGAGATCCTATGGACTGTGGATACGATTGCTCAGCTATGATGCAATGTTTTATTTTGTGAATTCGAAGATTTATTCTAGTTTATGACCCAAGACCCACGTGATTTGCTTTTTTATTTATTGATATATGGGTCAAGTTTATTCTTTTGACCTATTTTTGTGAACTAACAAGTAGGTGACTTCTCTTAGGAGGACAATTTAGAGGCATGGCCCACAAAAATTGTGGTCAAGAGCCTTCATCCACAGTGTCAATTATGGAATCCAGGAATGAGATGAATTCATCCAAGAAGTAAGTAGGCTTAAAACATTTTAAAGTGATTGTATGGTGGTCATGTATATAGGCCTAAATATTTATAGAAATACCTATATCATATCATATTTGTATTAAAGCTTTTTTTTAAAGGAATATGTACACTAAATGTTCGACCAATAAAATTTTAGTCTCAGAACCTTGATTTTTTTTAGCTATTCTAATCAATAATAATGTTCACAACTCTCCCTCGAAATATAAGCCTTCAAATCCCTGTGAAGCCATAATTATGAGCGTTTCAAAGTCAAATTTACGACTCGTCATTTAGTAAGACTATGCCTTATAGAGAAAACACATATACCTAAAATGAATGATAAACGTTAAGGTAGGGAGGGGTATACTTGAAGGGATGGTGTCAGTTTTGTGCATTCGAAAATGCTGAACATTCCCCTTTTAATTGGTTCAAAACTGGAATGATTTTGAAAATTTTATTGGAATATTTAAAAAATGTTCATAACTATGACCCTTTGAAAATTGAGTACTGTATAAAAAAAAATACCCTATACAAATATATACTCTGAAATTCTAAGTACACAGAATTATAACTTAAAGTGCATTGCTCTTCAATTAATGCATTGAGCACTATTTTTACAGTTTTAGGCCAATTTTTTTTGTTATATGCTACATGAATTATTTTAGTATTTTGCAATTTTTGTTTTGTTTTGTTTTGTGAAGCAAATTGAAACTAGAACTGTGTACAGTTCCTAGTGTGGCAACAACATGAATGCCTTGGCCTAGGATTTTGGGGGGATTTCTAGCTGTTAAAATTCCCCCCTTCTCCCATTCCCATGGATTGAAAAAGTCCATCTTAAAATTTGATTCACACTTCTATAAGAATCGTAATCAAGCACTGATGTGGAATTTGCTTTTCTGTATGATTTGCTTTTACTTTCGTACTGTGACATATAAGTTTCACTATAATAACTGTTCCAAAGAACATTTGTTATGTAATAATTGTTCCATTTGGAACTTTTATTATATAATACTAGCCCTAACCCTAAGCCAAATATTATATGATAAGAGTTCCTGAGATCATTTATTATAATAATGTTTGTTCCAAAAGGAATATTTATTATGAGGAACAAATATACAGTCACAATACCACTTGTATGAAATATTTACTCATTTATTGATATACTTCCTTATATGAAAAGTTCATCAGCTGTTACCTATGTAATACCAATATGTTTACATGGATTTTGAGATTGTTTTTACAAATAGGATTGTTTGTACTTAGGTTTTATTTTAGATTATTTATAGTGAAAATATAAAACATAGCAAGTGATATACTTCCTTGTATGAAAAGTTCAAGCTAATACCAATGTATTGCCAATATATTTACATGGGTTTTGAGATTTTTTTACAATGGGATTGTTGGATTTTATTATTGTTTTTATGCTTTAAAATTTGATATACACAAAAAATTAAGTAATAATTTATATTTGTATGAAGCTGGCACTCCCTTTACTCCCTTTTTAAAGGCTATTTATGAAAATATTAGGTTAGAAATGGTTTTAGGCTACATAAAATTTTTATTATGATTTTCATAATTTTTAACATAATTTTTAAAACATTCCGTACTGCCATGTTATATGTCATTCTGAATTTTGGGGGAAAAAAATAACCTAGTTACAGCCTGTTATATAAATACGACAAAATTCATTGGAAAAATCAAGACAGTCTTTGTAAAGATGGACAGAAGCAGTAATAATAAAGATGCGTACAAGCAAAACAATTCCATTAATCAAAAATCTCATCCAGAGCATGACAAAATTGGTTGCAATAATTATATAGCAGTGGACTTCCCATAAGAGAAGTACCATAAAAAAAACTCGAAAAGAGTAAGCATGGTCTGCTTCGCGCGCGACACCGCCACTACTATAAAGGTCAAAATCATGAGGTGCAACGAGATCAATTCATGCCTGATTAAACAAACCTGCCAAAATACAAGAAGCAGATTTGTCGAATTCGCAGAAAACCCTTTTACATTACAAAAATAAAACACTCTCAGAATGGTATGAATTTTGTCGAATGTCAAGGTATCTGGGAGCTGCTCTAGTTCTTTTTTTAACAATGTATTCTTGAAAAAAGACTTTCAGAAATGAAATGGTGTTTACATCTCACTTTTCTGCACCTATTGTAATGTGTATACTGTGTAATGATGGAAAGTTTGCTAGGACAGCAGCATTTTGTCTGTTTTTTTATATACAGCATATGTTGTCTCTTTTCAACTTTGATGAAAATTTTACATATTTTTTTTTATATATCTGAATTTATTACAGTCCTTAAAAAAGCAACATTAAAGCAATTAAAATTTTCATTGTTAAAAAAAAATCAATTGAAAAAAAATCTAAAAAAAAATATTTGAAGGGATTATGTGAATTTGTTTGTCATTTGTAGTTAAATATATTCCAACCACCCCTTGGAAATACTGAATTTTACTCTTTAAACTCTGAAGGTGAAAATAGTCATGTCCACCATAATCAGATAACATAATAAAAATATTTTCTCCTTTAGGCTCAGTATTTTTATTTGTTCCTCCAGGCTGAATTTCACCTAATTAGCTCAATTGTATAGAAGCTGCTACCAGTCTTCATGCCCTATTGTATATCACTTAAAGAAAAACAACCTCTTAGAATAAACAAAATCTAAATTTTCAAACTTGGTCAATAGGAGTATATATTCATCAGGGGACTTAATTGGTGGCATAACTATACAACAGATTACCTAAATAATCTGATAAATCCAGAAAACAATGTTTATATACAATATACTTTGGAAGCCATTGATGAATATATACTCTTACTGACCAAATTTGAGAATTTAATTTAGTTCATTTGAAGAGGTGGTATCGCTTTATATTGTAGAATAATCTAGAAAGATAGGGGGTGGACACTTGTGACTTCATGGTAACATTGTAAATTATCACTTTAAATTGTAGAATAATCTAGAGGGTATAGGGGTGAACACTTGTGACTTCATGGTAACATTGTAAATTATCACTTTAAATTGTTGAATAATCTAGAGGGTATAGGGGGTGAACACTTGTGACTTCATGGTAACATTGTAAATTATCACTTTAAATTGTAGAATAATCTAGAGAGTATAGGGGGTGGACACTTGTGACTTCATGGTACCATTGTAAATTATCACTTTAAATTGTAGAATAATCTAGAAAGATAGGGGGTGAACACTTGTGACTTCATGGTACTATTGTAAATTATCACTTTAAATTGTAGAATAATCTAGAAAGATAGGGGGTGGACACTTGTGACTTCATGGTAACATTGTAAATTATCACTTTAAATTGTAGAATAATCTAGAGGGTATAGGGGTGAACACTTGTGACTTCATGGTAACATTGTAAATTATCACTTTAAATTGTAGAATAATCTAGAGGGTATAGGGGGTGAACACTTGTGACTTCATGGTAACATTGTAAATTATCACTTTAAATTGTAGAATAATCTAGAGGGTATAGGGGGTGAACACTTGTGACTTCATGGTAACATTGTAAATTATCACTTTAAATTGTAGAATAATCTAGAGAGTATAGTGGGTGAACACTTGTGACTTCATGGTAACATTGTAAATTATCACTTTAAATTGTAGAATAATCTAGAGGGTATAGGGGGTGAACACTTGTGACTTCATGGTAACATTGTAAATTATCACTTTAAATTGTAGAATAATCTAGAAAGATAGGGGGTGGACACTTGTGACTTCATGGTAACATTGTAAATTATCACTTTAAATTGTAGAATAATCTAGAGGGTATAGGGGTGAACACTTGTGACTTCATGGTAACATTGTAAATTATCACTTTAAATTGTAGAATAATCTAGAGGGTATAGGGGGTGAACACTTGTGACTTCATGGTAACATTGTAAATTATCACTTTAAATTGTAGAATAATCTAGAGGGTATAGGGGGTGAACACTTGTGACTTCATGGTAACATTGTAAATTATCACTTTAAATTGTAGAATAATCTAGAGAGTATAGGGGGTGAACACTTGTGACTTCATGGTACCATTGTAAATTATCACTTTAAATTGTAGAATAATCTAGAGAGATTGGGGGTGGACACTTGTGACTTCTATATAAATAAGTTAGTCCGTAATGACTTATAGATATGCTGAACTTTGCCTATATAGACATATATATTGTACGTTTGACCTAATTTACTACCTTTTGATCTACTTGTGTTAACTGACCTAATTTTCTCAACATAATTCAATATTTTTGAGCCATGTATTGCTAAACATGGCTTTTATACAATATTCCTTGTCAATGTAGCAAGTTGGAGGGTCAAAATGAAAAAAAATTGTCTCGTTGTTCAGATGGGTTTGTAGACCCAAACAAACCCAAGTCCTTGTTAACTGTTCATTATTTTAATACAATAGTTTTATAAACAGTTAAAAAAACTTTTTATTCATATCACATTTTAACTGTTAATAAAACTATTGCATTAAAAATTTTTTTTTTTAGTCTAGTCGTTTGGATTTGACAATAAACTGAGGAAAAATTACCTCATAACACACTGCATGACATATTGGCATTTCCAGTCCTCATAAATCAATCATGATGCAAACTCCTATTAAAGGGATTGTAAAGCGTTTTTCTACTCTTGATATCTATGTGGATAACTGTCAGTGACATCATAAAACGCATTAGTTTTAGTGGAATTGCAAGAACCACAGACGTCAGAATGAAAATTGGAATGGTGCAAATGGATGCTATCAGTGTCCCAGATTCACATACAAAGTTTAGAAATACGCTTTAATATTAGAAATGTTAAGAAGGGAATACACGAGATTTGGATACAGTGATGATAACCTAAAATTAAAAAAATATTTGTCGCCATGGCCTAATCGTGAATGTAAAAATTTTATCTTATTGACCTATATATACAAAATTTGACTGAATTTTAAATGATAATGAAACAATGGCCAGATCAATATATTTTCTAAATTTACAATTTTTTTTGGCATTATCTATGCAATATTTACCCCCATTGCACATTGCATTTCATGTTAAACTTTGACCTCTAGTCAGGGAGCTGAGGTGGTTCTGTAAGTAAGACGTTTGCTCGCTAACCTGCAGGACCAGGGTTCAATCCCGGCATGGGATGAGATACCCGTTTCCCCGTGTCAGTGATGCAGGTCGGAAAAAGGGTCTAGTCATTTTGATTGGACAATAAACCGAGGCCCTGTGTTCTATTGGCTGTGCACGTTCAAGATCTCTCGAGTCTCGACAGTTGTATATATAAAATAAAAGAAGGCTAAAGCAGCTGTCCTGGCAAAATTTTCCTCATTGCACACTACATGGCGTTTAACCATTCTCATTAGCGTATGCAGGTGCAGAAAAGCAGGACGCAAAACATCATTTTATTTTTACCTCTAGTTAGAGCTGAGAACATTAACTAGCCTTAGCATAGCAGATAAGTTATGATATGTACATGCTATAAGGTGGTGATTGTGGTATGTTACTTCACATTAAAGTGGAGTGAGTCATTTTGACCAATAGTAATTCTATAGAGCTAGAATAATATATTACGACTGTATATTTTGACATAGAGACATTGTTGATAACAAACTGATGTCACGTTTACACTCATCAGGGGTGGATCCAGGTTTTTGGAAATGGGGGACATAGATGGTCATTTTTGACCTTTTTTTTGGCTTAAAAACATAGAATAAGTATAAATTGTACTAATTTAACTGTTTCTGACGTGGACCATGTATGTTTTATAGCAAACGTTAATAGGTTAGACATTTTTGATGTCGTATTCTCCCCATTCTTAAAAAAAAAAAAAGACATAGTAAAGGGGGGCGTACGCCCTCTACGCCCCCCCTGGATCCACCACTGCTCATGAATGGATTTTATACATTTGGTTTCTACTGTTTTTTAAAGGAATACAACCTCTTGGAATAAACAAAAAATCTAAATTTTCAAACTTGGTCAATAGGAGTATATACATTACTTATATACATTACTTAAATAATCTGATAAATCCAGAAAACTATGTTTATATATAATAATTGAAAAACACTTAATCAAATTTTAAGCGTTTTTCAATTATAACCTGTAATTGTATGTAAAATTATATAGTTTTATGGGTTTATTTGATTCTGTTTGTTTACTTTGGACACTGTTGATGAATATACAAGTATTGGCCAAGTTTGAGAACTTAATTTTAATCATTCTAAGAGGTTGTATCGCTTTAACCCTTTGAACCCTGAAGTAATTTTCGCTAAAACTTCATAAACCCTGAGCTCCCAGCAATATTTCTTAAAGTGTATTACGTTAACGTTGTATGACGTCACTTGACAACGGCCGGTTTACCGGCTTGTCGGGTATATATCACGTAATGATTGAGCAGGTATACCGGCTCTTCGGGTTCAAAGGGTTAATGATTGGTTATAGTCAAACAGAGATATTTTCCGGGTGATTGTTGTTCCGTAAAGCAGTGTCATATATTACAATCGGCATAATAAACAAATATGTATATACACATGTATAGTCAAACAGAGATATTTCGGCTCATCCGGGTACTGTCAAAACATATACAAAACCAGTCCATTATATTTTCAAGGGTGTTGCTGTAACTTGCCAAACAAACAACCCTCTAAATAAGATACTTTTAAACCCTTGAAAATACAATGGACTGGTTTTGTATATGTTTTGACGGTACCCGGATGAGCCGAAATATCTCTGTTTGACTATACATGTGTATATACATATTTGTTTATTATGCCGAGTGTAATATATGACACAGTTTTATGGAACAACAATCACTGGTTCAAGTTTAATGCAACATTTTGACCTGTTTACCCTGTCGTCCTCAGGCACATAATGATAAAAATGATAGGTAATATAGATATATACATTCAGTAATAATGATAAAGGAAACACAAGACATAAAAAGTGGTTTATTAGTACATTACATTATATTGATACAAAAACAGAGCATGATGTGGGAAACATGGCAAAACCAGTGATGATTGTTCCATAAAGCTGTGTCTATATTTTATGCTAACAAATACCAAAGTAATTTGGTAATCCAAAGAGAAGTATTACTGTAAGGCTACAAATTATTGCGAGATATAAATTAATGCGTTAAATGCGACCTATCCGCGATCGCATTAATTTGTATCCGCATTTTAAAATAAATATTTCCAAGTGAATTATATGTTATGTCCCTTTCAAATATGGCTGGCATTAGTGAACAATATAGGTCAAGTATTTAAATTGAGACCGGGCTGGATTAAGTAATTAGGTAATCTCTAAATTTGAAGCTGATTAGTAATCAATAACAAAATATTTTCACTTGACCATTGTTCATGTCTTCATTCATTAAGTTGAGTTTAGCTTAAATTGATAATTGATAAGATTAGAGGTGAATACAGCACCAGCCGTCATACTTTTTATGATATTAAAAAATGCGACACCTATCGCGGATCGCATTAATTTGTACTCGCATTTTAGTCTCTATAATATACCCCATGTCGCATTTGTTGACGCATTAATTTCTAGCCTTACAGTATCAGCTGCATATAAAAGAATAAGTATGGTCTGCTTTGTGCATGACAACCCCTCTATTTCACAATAAGATACAATAAGATTGATTAATGTCTGAATAAACAAAATCAGTCAAGATGCAAGAAAAATCAAATTTGTTATATTTGTCCAGTAGTGTATTGTAACAACCGTAAAATTTTCTAAATGAAAAGTCAAGTCAAATAACCCTGTTAAAGCAACTTTATTGTAAAAACTGGTGCTCTTGTCAGAAAGCATCCATAAATAAAACAGGCCCTGGCATTAAGTGGTGTGATTGACATAAAATATTATTGTACAAAAATATAAATTGCATTAACTTTAGTGTACATGTACTAAATTTTATTATTGACAAATAAATAAGAAGTTGGGTTGCACTAAACTTTGCAAGTCCATGTGTACTAAAACACAACTTAAAGGGATTGTAAAGTTATTTTCTAAACTTTGTATGTGTATCGGAGACACTGATAGCATCAATTTGCGCCATACCAATTTTCATTCCGACGTCTGGTTCTTGCACTTCCACTAAAGTTATAGCGTTTTATGACGTCACTAACAGTGATCTGCATAGATATCAATAGTAGCTTCTGGTAGATCTCTGTCAGTGACATCATAAAACACGTTAGTTTTAGTGGAATTGCAAGAACCACAGATATGGAAATGGGAATGGCACAAATTGATGCAAGCAGTGTCCCCGATACACATACAAAGTTTAGAAAATCACTTTACAATCCCTTTAAATGAATATTACCTCTTAGAATGATCACAAAATCAAAATTCTCAAACTTGGTCAATTAAAGAATAAAATTTCGCCGAGCGGAGTGAGTCGAAAAATTATTTGAGGTTAAAATAATCAAAGTTTTTGAAATATTCTTCTAGAGTGGGTGTAATGTAGATAGATATCTTGCCAAGCGAAGTGTGGCGAGAAACATTTGTGGTAAAATGGTGCGGACAACCCATGCTTTGCAAATTTTAGGGGGGGCGCACGCCCACCACGCCCCCGCCTAAATCCGCCACTGGTGAGCTGTTTGTAATGTTTTGTTCACAAGTCACAAGATCAATTAATTTTCATGTCGTCGCCCTTTAATATTTTAAAAATCTTATTCAATTTCAATACCCCATTCAAATGTAAATATAAATATCAAATATGAAAAAAGATTAAAAATTGACTGAATTGTGATTTCAAGTTCAATTTCCTGCGATGAACAAAATTTATATTTTTCTGTATGACTATTAATAGCAAATATTTTTTTCCATTTTTTTTATGTTTCAAATGTATTCAAATATGAATTTAAATATGCGGTTAAAATAGTACTGTTTATTTTTAACAAGATGCACACTTGTTAGTCATGTGACACAAAATTTCAGGGCATATTTGTGTCTGGCTTTAGTATGTTTTTGCATTGACAGAATAAAAAAAATTCAAAACTTCTAAAGTAAGTTTTCATTTTTGTCCTTGATCATAAAAACATAAAGTCATAAAAAATAAACATTTGCCAAACCTCTTGGCCTTATTTACAACTGGGTAGACTGAAATCGTGAGCGATATACACTTAATTCAAGTTCGATGACTCTCACATGTTGTTTGAGTTTAGAACCCCACGACCACAATTTATTCAACATAGAAAAGATAACACCATCAAAATTGTAAAGGCCAACGCTCCAATCGACTGTGCTATATAACTCGGTACATCTTACATTAAGCATATTAATTTTGGAACTAGACTTGCATGCTAGTTAGTTAACATTGTATACTATACAGAGATTGTCATATTAAATAAATTATAAATGAGCCAATCAAAATTATTCTTAAGAATGAATTGACACCCGCCACTACTATAAAGGTCAAAATCATGAGGTGCAACTAGATAAATTCATGCCTGACTAAACAAATCCGCCAAAATGCAAGAAACAGATTTGTCATATTTGACAAGGAGTTCTCCGTAAAGACCATAAAATTTTCTACAAGAAATGTTAAGTTTGTGTGTCAAGTATAATAAAGGGTGTTAAGTATTTCTTTCATTCTTTGCAATATTGACTATCCTGGCAAAATTTCCCCATTGCACACTGTGGGACATAAAACACCATTTCATTTTTTTGCAATTTTGTGGAACTATTTTTTGAAAATATTTGTTGAATTTTTCCAAATTAATACTGCAAAATATTTTTTTTTCACCGCGGATGGTGCTCTTTTTCAGTTGGGCTTAAATTTAACAAAATTAGATGTATGTTGTCTATAACTTTAAAAAGGCCTAATAATAAAATTTAGTACATGCAAAACAATTCTGTAAACAAAAAATTTTGTCCAAAATAGTAAAACATACTTTTCTTGTACCCTCATAATTTAAAAAATTACAGAAACAGCAGAAGTTTTATTGGCATGCCTTTCTTGAAAATGTGTTGTGGTTCGGATGAGACAATAAATGGAGGCTCTGTGTGCTACAGGCTGTGTACGTATATGATCCTTCGGCAGTTGGAAATCGGAAATAAGAGTAGGCTAATGCTGCTGTCATGGCAAAATATCTTTAATTACACACTGCATTGTATTTTCCCTTCTTTATTAGGCAAAATGAGTGAAGGAAAAAATGACATTTCAATTATTTCACATCACAATGGCAGAATTGTTAACAGTCATATTATGCTAAATCCATTATTGGTATAAAAGTTGCTGTTATTAATGTAGGCTACTAGTATTTTATTATTCAAAAATATACAATTAAGATTGTCTAGAAGAATATCATGCAGCTGTGCGTGGGACTGGCAATGACAATAGATTTACTAAGTCTTAGAAAGAAAGATCTGGAAAATATATTAAGCTCCTTAAAAATTGTCTGGCATAATGATCTTTATTGTCTGTATGCTATAACCCTCAAGCCGATTAAGCCTACTATCGAATTCTTAAAGTGCATTATTCAGAACAATAAGAACTTTCCAGTAGGGCTGGGCGATATTGGTTAAAGTGGATATCACGATATTCATCATTAATATATCACGATATGGGTATATATCAAATAGTAAACTTTTGATATGGTTTATCTTAATGAAAAATAGTATAGACTTCAGGTGTTTTAAGATTTGTGAATTCTTAAAGTACATTATTAAAAACAATTAAGAACTTTCCAGAATGTGTTTTTGTTTTTAAAATAGTAAACTTTTTATATGGTTAATCTTGATAAAAAATAGTATAGACTTCAGGTGTTTTAAGATTTGTGAACTTTGCCTTCCTTTATAGAAAATACTCTACTTCTAACTTCTTTACTCTGGATTGTTTTGTGAAAACCAACAATGCCATGCAGTATGCAGCAAGGGAAAATGCAGCAGAATGGCTTTGTACCTTCTTTACGTTCTTTAACGGACCATTAACTTTTTCAAGTCAGCTTTACTGTCCAGCATCTCTCAGAAAAGAATTTTTTTTTAAGGAAAACAACATCGGAACATAAGGATCCTGTCTTACCAACTGATCTGGTAAAATTTTCTTGCCAGTGGCGTTTCTAGGAATCTTTAGGTGGGGGGACAGAGTTGGGTCAAAAAAATTGTCAGGGGGGCTACCAGCACCAGGTATCTGTATGTAACATTATACAAAATTTTCAAGTGGGGGGCCAAGAACGGGCCAGTCTTATTTGTGGCCACCCACCCCACCCCACCCCACCCCACCCAAGGTCAAATGCAATGAAGATAAAAACCCTTGATCACAATCTGTTGTATGTAACAAAATAAATGATACATCAAACCAGTGGTATAATGTAAAAAATATTTTCATGGAAAGTGGGCTAAGTCATGAAAATTATAAAATCTTTGTGTGCACTTAATATGTCACTGCACCAAAACAAAAAAAACTGGTTGTAAATGTTTAACTTTGCTTTTCACATTAATATCAACATGTTAAATTTTAAAAAAAAATTTAATTGCATCATGTAGAAAAAAAAAATCATTTTTTTAACCTTAAAGGGTCATTAACTTTCAGATACATTACAGGGCACATAGTTACAGATTTAGGTGTAAAGTTTTCACAAATTTGAGCAAAAAAAAATTTTGACCTAAAAAAATTCAGACTGTTAAAGTATGCACATATTTATTTTCTACAATGATAAAAACCCAAGCACGAACTATCCAAATTGTAAAACAAATTCCGAAATCTATTTAACCATATTGGCATTATATAGGCAGCAGCTAGTGAATATATATATCAGGATAATATTTCTAGCTGAAACCTTTTAAATACACAAGAGGGACATTTCTCTACAATTAAGCGTTTATTTTACTCAAATCCGTTCAGTAGTTTCCTATCAGCGTCCAAAAAACATAACACATGTATTTTAAACATTTTAGCATGTTTTTAGCGTTTAAAAATTAACAGCTGGATTTTTTTAGTTACAACTTTCAGATACATTAAAGGACACATAGTTAGATATTTTGGTGTATAGATTTTACAATTTTGAGCAAAAAACAATTTTGACCTAAATAAAATTCAGACTGTCCCTTTAATCTTAACAATTGTCAACAGAGTTAAAAAAAATTCTAAAGAATCTAATTAATCAAGTCTACTTCCCCCTCTTGTGTAATAGAATAAAATATGTAGTCTGGGTTATGTAGACGTTAAAAAACGGGTCAGAAATTATATAAAAATTTTACCCATAAATAGGCATACGAAACAGTCCAAAAAGATCAGAATTTTTCCACAGTTCTCTAGGTCATTATCAAATATTTTGTAATCAATAGCTGCTGCTGCTGCTGCTGCTGTTGCTGCTGCTGCTGCGTGTTAAAAGTCCATACTTCACATAAAAAGTGTTATCAGTGCAGTTGCAGGTTGCAACCATTACCTCAGGACTATCGAGATGATACCTTCGGATTTTTAAACCAGTTTCCCCCTGTCAGTGATGCAGGTCGGAGGGGCTGACATGAAAAAAGCTTCTAGTTGTTCGGATGGGACAATAAACAGAGGTCCTGTGTGCTATTGGCTGTTGGAAATCGAAAATAAGAGCAGGCTAATGCCTGTATGGTGTTTGCCCATCCTCAATTAGCCCATATAGGTGCAGAAATGTAGGACGTAAAACTCCATTCATTTCATTTCATTTTTTCTGAAACTCCATTTTCCACAGTGCCAATTGTAGAATAATTACATAAAATTATTTCTTTTTCAGGTTGTCACGAAATGTTTGTGAGAAAATTCGAAGAGATAAGCTGAATTTTTTAATCCAAGAATTGGCTAAAGAGGTACCAATAATAGCTTCCTGTGAAAAGAAATTAGATAAATCTAGTATACTACGACTCACTGTAGCTTATTTAAAAATTCATTTTGGTAAGTTCAGTTATTAAGTTATTTTGGCTGTATGTTGTCATTTGAATACATGTATTTGATAAACTGGAAAGAGCTCAATTTAAAGCAATACATACCACCTCTTGCAACAGATGACGGCTTGATTGACCTCAGAACATTAGCCTATAAATGAATTCCAGATTTAGTGTCCCAGTCTTAATTTGCTCAAATGACCTAAATTCCCAAATGAAAGTGGTAATATTTTCTTTCTGGCATTGCTTGAGTTAGTTTTTATAACTTCTTATTACAAAGACATTTCAACAGATGTCTCGGGTATCACCATTATCAATACCGTCAGAGGCAGATTAGGGCTCGGGGGGGGGGCTTGTAAGGGAAAAATTTCTGTGATCAATTAATATTTTGCCATAACCACTTTTGGCTAAAATGGCAGTTGTGATAATGGTGTCATAATTTTTAGCTGCAACAGCAACAGTCAGAAAGCATATCAAAATATTTACCAGTTAAGAAAACTGGCGTTCATTTTTCGATGAACGCTAGTTTGTCACGTGACACTATGACATCGTCAAAGCACAACAATGACGTCATCTAAGATTTGTGGCAAATTCAAGCAAATTATCATATAAAAAGGGCAAAATTTGATTAATAAAAGTATCTGAATATAAATATAGGAATTAAACGTTGGTCTCATTAGCATTATTGGTGTGTAAACGCAATAGATCACGCCACAAACATACATAAATGACTTCGTCATTTATTCAGTTTGTCACGTGATCTATTGCGTTTACACACCAATAATGCTAATGAGACCAACGTTTAATTCTTAATTGGTGTAAATATTAGGTAAAAGTGTACTGATACAAAGACTAGAAAAACCTTTTAACCTATTTACATTCCCTTTAAGGCCTTGAAATTATTCAAATGTGATTTTTTTATGGACATAGACTTGTCTGGGAAACTTCAAACTGAGATTTGAAAGTGAATTAATAATTCCATTTGAAACCCTCAGAGAAGCTCTTCCAGACACAACCTGTTAAAATTTTTGTCCCTCTAGGTGACAGGATTTTCCACTGTCAATGGTGAAATAAACGTGAAAAAATCTATGTTCCCATTCCCGGGAACGGGGGAGCTGTTAATGGGAATAAGTACTCGCCAGAAACTCCGGGAATTCCAAGGTACAAACCCTAAATATTGCATTATTTTTAGACATGAATATTTTGAATTTGCCGACGCCACTTTAAAAAACAATTTCATTGCTCAAGCAATATATCATATTATATTCAATTGACATTTATAGTGATATAATACACTTTTAAAAATTTTAAAAATATCATACAATACATGTTTTTGTCCCAGATCTTGACTATAAAAAATAATATCCTTGAATGATTGATCTACACTTTTATTAAATGCATCTTTTTTTATACATTATGTAAATTTTTTGCTGCATTTAAATTTTCGCCTATTCATTCATTTGATCTTTTTCTACTAAAATGTAAAATATAACACACACTATGTCACTAAGGGGGTTTCCAAAACTTAGTCAGTAAATTATTCAGAAATAAAAAGGGTTTCATATCCTACTTTTATTAATGCGATTGGCCTATTATGATTATTTAATTCAGAAATTTTTTTCATCGGAGTAGCTTAAGCCTACTGGTTTTGATTTTTTTTATCAAGGCATCTCTGGTTTTTAACTAAATTGAAATATTTTTTGCAAATTTAGAACATCAAATTTATGATTACCAATCGAAACAGGTTGTTGGGATAAAATTCCTCGAATTGAACGAATATGCCCGTTGAGCAAAAATGAGATTGGAGATGAATTCCACTATCTTTTCATATGTCCGAACAAATAAATCATAACCCTTAGGAGAAAATATATACCTTAATATTACTATAATAATCTTGGACCATCTCTGTTAAAAATGAAGGGATTGATAAGTTTATGCAACTGCACAGTTTTGATTAACCTGTGCAACTTCTTATCTAAATTAGAAAAAGAACTTGTCGGTTACAGACCAAATTAATTATTAACATTTCGTTACGGTTATTTTTTGAATGTCGACTCCATGTAATCAAACCACTTATATAAGGCGATCATCTTTTGGTGACGAAAATTTCAGCCAATCAAAAACTACCTTCAAGATCGCGGGTCTATGCTTTGATATGCATTGTGGGAAGACGAAACAGAAAGTAAAGCGACACAGCAGTCCAAATTATGACGTAATACAAAATATTCAAATATAAACGTTGTTCTGATTGGCGGAGGTGTGGCACGTGCTAAAATAACTTATTCGTCACCAGAAGATGCTCGCCTTATAAAAGTGGTTAGATTACATGGATTGGACACTCAAAAAATAACCGAAACGAAATGTAATCCAATTTTATATATTTGCACTGTTTTTGTTATATTGTATGTATATATATTCCACACTCTGACTCTTGTACATATTCAAATATACATGTTTCATGTAATCTCTTGTTACCCACTCTGTGGGTCTGAGTTGAATAAAGAATTTAAACTTGGTTACAAAGGCAAGAAAATCTCTTAACCTATTTACATTCCCTTTAAGGCCTTGAAATTATTCAAATGTGATTTTTTTATGGACATATTTATGTCATGGACTTGTCTGGGAAACTTCAAACTGAGATTTGAAAGTGAATTAATAATTCCATTTGAAACCCTCAGAGAAGTTTTTACAGACACAACCTGTTAAAATTCTCCTACTAAGAGGTTATCCCTGAAAGTCTGGGTGACAAAACTGGGTGAAACTGGAACATGGAATCACCATTTTCGTGGGGGTGAAAGCCTCAGACACAGGATTTTTTGTAGGTAATTTAATCAGTATAAGTTTGGCCTACACGGCTTAAACTTGAAATTTGAGTTCTCAAATCCTTATGTATCCATAATTATTTGTGTTACTTAAAGAAACCATGTACTAACAATCTGAATCGCAAAATGAAACTCAAAATCCAAAAAGACATTTTGACGAAACATAGGTAACAGCTTATGAACTTTTCACATGAGGAATTATATCAATCATACATGAGTAAGTATTTCATAATGAAAAGTATGAATACACAGGGATTTGAAAGCTTTAACCCTTTGAACACTGACGTTACTTTGGCTAAAACGTCATATACCCTGAACTCCCAGCAATATTTCTTGAAGCGTATTACGTTAACGTTGTATGACGTCACTTGACAACGGCCGGTTTACCGGCTTGTCGGGTATATATAACGTAAGGATGGGCCGGTATACCGGCTTGTCAGGTTGAAAGGGTTAATTTCCATGGAAAAATGTTTTTACGGATAAGATAAGCAAATAATTTCCCGGTTCTAAAATTTTATTGATGGTTAACATATCCCTTTAAGGTAAAAATACGTCAGAGATGTACAAAGTGTCATAAAGAGAATGTTTATATTACAATAAATGAGAGATATTAACATCTCCTCAGTAGAAATGTAGGTGTTAAACTGATCTCAGAGGAATAGTATACCGACATAAAATGACCTCTTTTTAATGTTAATAAAGTCAGATTTTATATGCCCTGTAATACTGGCAAGATATATCATGATATGACATGCAATGCTTTAGTATCCTTATGTCATCTGATATCAAATGATAATTAAACAGTTAGATCTCTCCTTTAGACATAATTTTTATTTTAATCCTTTGAATACTTTGTATGAATTACTCCTGGCATGATGTATCTGTGAGTTGATGTATTGCAATACAATAATAAATCCTGTACTGCATCCAAATAATAAATCTTGTACTGCATCCAAATAATAAATCCTGTACTGCATCCAAATAATAAATCTTGTACTGCATCCAAATAATAAATCTTGTACTGCATCCAAATAATAAATCCTGTACTGCATCCAAATAATAAATATTGTACTGCATCCAAATAATAAATCCTGTACTGCATCCAAATAATAAATCCTGTACTGCATCCAAATAATAAATCCTGTACTGCATCCAAATAATAAATCTTGTACTGCATCCAAATAATAAATCCTGTACTGCATCCAAATAATAAATCTTGTACTGCATCCAAATAATAAATCCTGTACTGCATCCAAATAATAAATCCTGTACTGCATCCAAATAATAAATCTTATCTGCATCCTTAAAAATAAATTGGATACCATCCCAATAAAAAATTTATTTTCTATTTATAGGTATCAAGAAGATGAAAATGGCTCAAGGTTCGTGGAAACCTGATACTCTTAGCACCAATAACTGGGGACAACTCTTACAAGATGTACGTACAATTTCTTTATGAAAATATTAACATTGTTGTTTACAAGCAAACATTTTTCAATTTTAGTTGTAAACAATCTGAAAAATACTTAAAATTATGTTGTTGGCATATATAATCCAGGAAAGATCAATGCGACTTGAAAGAGGATCAGCTGGTATAAAGAATTCTTTGTGAACATAAATTGTTATCTTTGTGAACATAAGTTGTTATCTTTGTGAACATAAGTTGTTATCTTTGTAAACATAAGTTGTTATCTTTGTGAACATAAGTTGTTATCCTTGTTTAAAAAAGATTGTTTCTTAACCCTTTCACTGCTAGAGGTAATTCCACGCTCTGTACTAGGCCCAAATTTTAAGGCAAAAATTCGATCCATAAATTGATGCCAAAAATACTCACAAAAACCCCCTTTGAAACTATTTTAATGTGACAGAGTGGTCTCCCTTGCGATATTTTTCTTTTACTCGGTTATACCAGGCACACGCAATGAAAGAATAAAGAACAGAAATCAATATTTTTTTAAAAGTACCCGGTTATGCACATTTTAGTAACATTATATTATACCCGGTACTACCGAGTATACGCAATAAAAGGGTTAATAATATCAGCTTATTTTAATGAAACAGTAATGGAATTATTAAATATGACTTGAGATGTAGATAATTATTTGTTACAGGCAGTAGATGGGTTTTTAATCGTGGTATCTAAGAAAGGTACCATCATTTTACTTACAGAAGCCATTGGACATTTACTAGGACATAACCAGGTCAGTACTTCTAGTTGAAGATCTGGGGGCTACAGTGGCTCAGTGAGTTTTGCTTGCTTTATCAGTAATGCAGGTTGGTTGGGCTGGTATGGAAAAAAATGCCAAGTTGTTCAGATTGGAAAATCAACTAAATCCCTGTGTGCTACAGGCTGTGCTCGTTAAAGATACTAATAGGCTAATGCTTCTGTCCTGGTGAAATTTCCCTCATTGAACACAATATGGCATTTTCCCATCCTTACATTATTAGGGGACAGGGGGACATAGAACTCTCTTTCATTTGTCGAAGATTTGAAGCTTTCAAGTTTCTATTGAATTTGCAGGTTTTAGCATGGTTTTTGTTATTTTTTAGATAATGGTTAGAATTTTTTATCATTTTTGATGTATTTTGTGTTATTTTGAGAAAAAAAAATTCAAATCGACTGCAAATTTTGTGCATTTTGTTTTAACTTTTATTCAATTTATGCCAGAGGGAATGGGTTTTACCATAAATTAAAAAAACCTAGGGTAGATTAAAGAATTAGAAAAAGATATATGTTTTGTTTCAGTTTGATTTTATTGGTAAAGATATAGAAACCATTATTCATCCTGATGATGTTAAATTATTCCGTGCTCAATTTCTACCTCGACACTATTCAGGAACTTGTAAGTAGTACATGTAATATTTTTGCCATTAAATCTGATACTTGTATGTAGCCTACATTTGTTTTGATAAAAGTCGCCAATATTCTAGTACTTGTACTATTCTGGTACTTGTAAGTACATTTGTTATTGTGTAGTCGCCATTATTCTGATAATTGTATGTAGCCTACATTTGTTTTGATAGTAGTTGCCATAATTCTGGTACTTGTAAGTACATTTGTTATTGTGTAGTCGCCATTATTCTGATAATTGTATGTAGCCTACATTTGTTTTGATAGTAGTTGCCATAATTCTGGTACTTGTAAGTACATTTGTTATTGTGTAGTCGCCATTATTCTGGTACTTGTAAGTACATTTGTAATGATAGTTGCCATTATTCTGGTACTATTCTGATACTTGTAAGTACATTTGTTATGATGATGTCGCCATTATTCTGGTACTTTTAAGTTAATTTACTATTCTGATATGTGTAAATAAGTAGTACATTTTCAAAATTCAAATCAATGAAACATTTAGGCAAAAAGATAAAGTTTTATCTCTTATAACCAGAAATTTGATTGATATTAGATTTTTAAAAATTTTAAGTTTTATTTTAAGATATTCTCTTCAGAATTTCATGTTTCCATTGACGTTGGTTTCCGAGTTCATTTTAAGCTTCAAGACCTATTCTTAGAAATATTACTTTGAAATAGAAATATTATTTTTTAATCAACTCTTTAGAGAATTCTGGAACTATCTTATAAATCTTAATTTCAAGTGGGTATAAGATATATTTATATTGTTTATAAGACATATAGATTTGAAGGCTTATATAATTCTATGGGAGAGTTTGGAACATTATTGCGGATTAGATTAGCTAAAATGATTCCAACGGTTAGTGAACAAATCCTTTTAAAATGAATTAACTTTAAACATTTAAAGTACATGTAGACCTACTTCTATATTAGCACTACAATGAAGTGATTTATCAATCTATTTCGAGATAATGAAAAAATTATAAACATGATAATTGCTCATTTTTCAAATTTTCTTAACATGCGATATAGTGATTTTTCTTACATAAAGTCATTAATGACAGTGAAATTTGTTCTAGAACTATGGCCATGAAAGAAATATAAAATCTAATCTATAATAATGTTCCAAACTCTCCCTCAAAATTTAAGCCTTCAAATCTCCGTGTATCAAAAAATATCAGCGTTTGAAAGTAAAAAATACGACTCGTCGTTTAGTAAGACCATGACTTATATAGAAAATGAAAGATAACTGTTAAGGTAACGGTATAATTGAAAGAATTAAGCGATTTTTTTGTCCAGTTTGGACATTCCCCTTTAAAAAAGAAAGTAGGAAATACAAGGTTGATATTTGTATAAAAATTAGTATTTTTTAGAACTTTTAGCTGTTATTTTTTTCAGATTGTTAGATTTGATTTAGGAATTGAAATAGATCTGTTTCAGCTATCCATTTATTTAAATTTTTGAAATAAAAATATACTACCAAAAGTTTGTACAAGCAAAACAATTCCGTTAATCAAAATTGCTTCCAAAAAATATGGCAAAATCGAGAGTAATAGTTGTATAGCAGTGGACTTCTGCAAAGAGAAATTCCATCAGGTGTTTCGAAAAGAGTTACGCCTGCCACTACTATATAGGTCAACATCATGGGATACAATCAGATCAATTTATGTCTGACTAAACTAAATCATAACCTAGTCTCAGAACATGGATTTGTTTAAGCCATAGAAATGTATAAGACTGGAAGTCTTAGTCTACTCATCCTCTACTGAACTTCTGTTTAAATTTATGGTTGACCTAGTTTCTCCTCTAGGAGTAGTTGACTCTAAGTGATACTGTGGCAGAGAGACTGGATGTTCCGTTTGAATTAAATCGTGTTTATCATGGCTTTTAAATTAATATAACTTCTTGCAGAAACCGGAAGTTATGGGCATACCTTCAATTCAACGCATGCGTGCCAAGCATAAATCTTGTGTTATTATTCCCTATCTACATTTCTATGTTTAAGCTAAGCTAATCAGTAATGTTTTGCACAGCTCTCCTTCAAAATATAAGCCTTGTGTATCCATTATTATCAACATTTGAAAGTCAAAAATATGACTCGTATTTTATTGAGACTATACTTTAAAGAACTCCATTTAGGTGGTAATAAAAATATATTTGGACAACTAAATAACTGTCAGTAAATATTTAATATGATTATTATTTTTCTGTATTTACAGCCCCTGACAGTGGATCCAGTACCAGATCTTTCTATATAAGGTTTCTGAATGTTAATTATCGTGAAAATGCCTGCTATACCATGATACATATAGTTGGACAGCTACAAGAGATGTCGTTATTGTCTAGAGAATCTAATACAGGTAGGCATCGTACGAAACTTCGCATCTTTCCTAGCTCCGTATGTGTCGCAGTTAAAGACACGAACCTAATCACCAGCCATGACACCAACGATATTCGTTGAACGATAAAGTATGCATCAAATTTAATATTACAACGTCTAAAGGATATCAATAAGTTTTTAAATGTTAAAAATATTCCCAATTTCAACAGTGTGTATTTACTAAAGAGGTTGCAGTACAGAACTATTTTTAATAGCGGAGGCCTATTTGAGTTACAAGACTAGAAACCAGAAAGACGATTTAAGACATTTCGCACCATTATGAGTTATTTCAACATCATTAATAACATAGTTTGCTTAAATTTTTATTTTTATTCACATCGTATGGATCAAATAAAATACATCCTTTTCATGTGTGTTTGTATGAATTGGTTTAAGTGGTGTGGAATCCATCTTGAAACTTTCGGTTTGTTTACATGAAGTCGCGTGAACTATTTAAAACATGGTTGGTCAATAGGTCAGAGTAATATCTCCGATAGGTAGAATTTCTTTGTTGATCAGAATGAGGTAGGCAAACATTGTAAATTATTATTAAATGAAATATTAAAAATATTAAAGGAATACAACCTCTTAGAATGAACAAAAATTCTAATTTTAAAACTTGGTGTGTATTTATTCATCAGGGGACTTACCTGGTGTCATAACTATACAAAAGATTACCTAAATAATCTGATAAATCTAGAAAACTATGTTTAAATACAATAATTGAAAAACGTTTAATCAAATTTTAAGCGTTTTTCAATGATAACCTGTAAATGTATGGATAAAATGTATAATAGTTTTATGGGTTTATTTGATTCTGTTTGTATACTTTGGACACCGTTGGTAAAATATTTCCTTTAATTTAAAAAAATAATACGGAAATTTTTTAAATCATGATAAATAACTTCAGCTACATGTATGTGCTAAAATAAATGGGATGTTGAGTAAGAACAAGAAAATATGTCAAATGGAAATACAATGTAGTACAAAGCCATAAAACATAATAACATTTCACAATAATCTTGGAGACAATTTTCTTGACATTTCAAACAGACTCTTGAAGATTCTTTGTGATAAGATTCAAGAAAATTTCAAATACCTAATCTAAAAGATATTTATTATGACAGTTTTAGAAGGTAAACAACACTGGAGAGACTTTCTAATTGTTTTTATATGTCTTCTGTTTGGCTTGGAGCTAAAATTACTGTCAATATTTAGATGATGAAACTCTTCAGTTTTGAAGTCAAATTTTTCAAGTACATATTTAATAATATTTGAAATTTCCATTGTATTGTTCCACTTCTTCCAATCGCTGCCATATGAAAGATAAAATTTGAAGCTAAAATTACAGCAAATATTTTGACTCAATTGTGATGAAACTTCTTGATTTTGAAGCCAAATTTTTCAAGTGCTTATATTACCAAAAACTCTTCAGTTTTAAAGTCAAATTTTTCATGTGGATATTTTTCATTGTACTAAAATGATATTAATTCAAATTTAAGTTTTGGGACTGAGAAAAACTGCTGCTGAAAAATCAGTAATGCTTTCAGTAATGCCTTAACCTTTTGAACAGGGACCTTATTTTAGATAAAACGTCATATACCCTGAATTCCCAGCAATATTTCTTAAAATGTATTATATTTAACATTGTATGTCACTTCACAAAGGACGGTTTACCGGCTTTTCGGGTATATATAACGTAAGGATGAGTCGGTATACCGGCCTCTCAGTTGAAAGGGTTTAAGTTTTGCTCTACATTTTTCCAATGGTATTCCTTAAAAACATTTTTCATTTAGGTTATTATTTAGATAAATATTTAAAGAAATTAAAGTGCCTATTTACCAGTGTGGTCATTGTACTAAAATGATAATAATTCAAAATTTCTAAGTTTAAGACTGAGAAAAACTGCTTGGAAAATCTATTATCTTTTGTTAAAGGCACTTAAAGTTTTGCTCTACATTTTTCCAATGGTATTTTTGCCCTAAAAACATTTTTAATTTAGGTTATTTTTTAGATAAATATTTAAAGAAATTACTAGTGTGGTCATTGTACTAAAATGATAATAATTCAAAATTTCTAAGTTTAAGACTGAGAAAAACTGCTTGGAAAATCTATTATCTTTTGTTTAAGGCACTTAAAGTTTTGCTCTACATTTTTCCAATGGTATTTTTGCCCTACAAACATTTTTAATTTAGGTTATTTTTTAGATAAAAATTTAAAGAAATTAAAGTGCCTATTAACCAACGTGGTTATTGTACTAAAATACTTTCATGAAAAATTTCTAAGTTTAAGACTGAGAAAAACCGTCTGAAAAATCTATTATCTTTTGTTCCAGCTATGCCTTAAAGATACCATTATTTTGCTCTACATTTATTAATTTGAATCAGATTTTTTTGTTTGATATAAGTCTAGGCTTTATATTTTATTTAAGATTTTTTTTATACTTTTTATAAAAATGAAAAAATAAATCAGATTTAAAAAAAATCTTATCTGATTTTCCACTATAACTTTTAATTATCACTGCTTTTAGTCTTTAAAGGGATATGTTCACTAATTTTTCAACAAAAAAATTTATAATCTCAGAATCTGGAATTTTTTAGCTCATCTATTCCGTAATAATGTTCCCAACTCTCCTTCAAAATTACAGGCTTCAAATCCCCGTTTATCCATTAATATCAGCTATTGATTCTAGACCCTTGCGCCGATTTATTTTGTAAAAAGTGACTGGCTAGCAGATGAAATCGACTGGCTAGCCATTTGTTTTCGGTTAGCCGATTTTGAACTGGCTGAATCGGCTAGCAAAAATAATCGGCGGTTTTCGGCGGCTAAAACGGATTTCCTTCATTAAACATTTGAGTTATAATGAAGGAACATACATTATATGCTGCAGGCATCATAAACAATTGTTATCAAGTTATTTATTTCTAAATAGTCAACTCACAATTCAAAATTTTAATCAAACTGCAATAGTTTTAAATTATCATGGATGAAAGTTATCATGTTCAGCATGGACGATGATCGTCATTTCACTTCATTTACAAAGTGGCAGAAATCGGCTGACTTAAATCGGCGGCGCTTTGTTTTCACAACTGGCAGATTATGGCTGTAAAGAAATCGGCGGCGGCGGCGGCTAATGGCGGCGGCGCAAGGGTCTAATTGATTCAGTAAGACTATGACTTATATAGAAAACACATATACAGAAAATGAAAGATAAATGTTTAGATATGGGTTAAATTGAAGGGATTTTTGCGATTTTTGGGCAGTTCCAGTAAATCTGAAGGCTATTTACATAAATTCAAGACCTGAATAATTCCTCGAAAATGCTGAACATTCCCCTTTAATATACCAAACAAATCAATACATTCTCTCTGACTACCAATATATGATATACCTTCAATAACAATGTGCGATAATGAGCTTTTCTAATAATTATTTGTGATAATTTGACTTGATTATTTGTCAAGACCAATGAACTTTAATATAGATATTATACTTTAAAAGGATTGTAAAGTGATTTTCTAAAATTTGTATGTGTATCGGGGACTGATAACTGAACGCATTTTATGAAGTCACTGACAGTGATCTACCGGAAGCTACTATTTATATCCATGCAGATCACTGTCAGTGACATCATAAAACATGTTAGTTGTAGTGGAAATGCAAGAACCATACAGACGTCGAAATGGAAATTGGAATTACGCAAATTGCCCGTATTGTAGTCTCTTCAATACACATATAAAGTTTAGAAAATCACTTTACAATCCCTTTAACTTTAAGGTATAACCTTGACTTGTATCGTCTTTACAAAATGATTTTTCTATTATTTTACTATTCATAATTTGACTTAGTCGATAGAGAATTAAATTACCTTTAGGTATCCCCCTCAAAATCAGAAAGAATAATGTTTTGGAAATTGGAAACATTGTGTCATATTTTATGTTTTTACACTAGCAAACTGAGGTTATATAAGTATAAACAAAATGTTGAAAATTTAAGAAAGGAAGAAAGAAACATCTATATTTTATAAGGATAAAAACTTGGGTTCCGTAAGGATCCTTTCTCCCAGCTGGTCCTTGGCCAAACCTCTTGGCATTGATCTTTCCCGGATTATCCGTACGCATTTACAGCTTGGTTGACTGGAATTATGAGTGAAGATGACTCATTCAAGGTCATCAAACTTTCACACCCTGATCGAGAACCGAACTCTCAAACATAACGACCACCATTTCCTCGTATCCAAGCAAATGACGTCATGTTTGTAAAGAATGATGCGCCAACCACTGTGCTATAGAACCTCACAATGGAGATAATGAGCTTTTCTAATAATTACTTCTAATGATTTGACTTGATAATTTGTCAAGACCAATGAACTTTAATATTAATATTATACTTTAAAGAGGCACAGGCTTCATTTTCACAGGTCGATTTGGATAAGTCTCAGAAACGGGGATTTTTTAGCTCAGCAATTTAGTACTGGTTATCACAACTCACCATTGAAATTTGAGCTTCAAATCCATGTGCATCCATAATTATTAGCATTTGAAAGTTATAATGCCCTACTACACATTAGCGATACTATGCAATATATAGAAAAGTCATCTATAGAAATAGAAGGAGAAATGTCTAATTTAAGGTATATTTGAAGGAAATACGTAATTTTCGTGCATTTCTAGTGCTTCTGAAGGATACTTAAATATATTCAAGACCCAAATCAACCAATAAAAATGAAGACTGGTACCCTTTAACTTTAAGATATAACAGTGGTTTTAATATCATCTTTACAAAATCATTTTTCTAAAATATTGATATTTATAATATGACTTAGTTGGTAGAGAATTAAGACATGTTCAAATTCCAATCAGAAAGCCAATGTTTTGGAAATTTGAAATTGTATCATATTTTGTACTTTTGCACTTTACAAACTGAGGTTGTAGAAACAAATTGCCTTATGTTGAAGATTTAATAGTTGAAAATCCAAAAAGAAAGGTGATAGAGGGTGAAAGCCAACACAGGGCCGACTTTCGAAAGCACTGGCCATGGCTTCAGAATTTTTTCACCTTGAGAGGGATTTGAAGCTACGACACCTATTTGTTTAGCAGACAGCAATCCATCACTCTACCGTATAATGCCTGGGTTTTAGCAAATTTGTTCTCTGAACACTGCATCAACCTTCCCTGCCAAAACAGGGGCCTTATTCTCAAAAACTTAACTAAGATGAAAAAATTCACCAATCTGATTGGATAATAATACTTAATTTACAATTAATTTTTAGTAATTGTGGATAATAATACTTAATTTACAATTAATTTTAGTAATTGTGGATAATAATACTTAATTTACAATTAATTTTAGTAATTGTGGATAATAATACTTAATTTACAATTAATTTTAGTAACTGACCAATCAGATTGGATAATAAAACTTAATTTTGACTGGAGCACTAAAATCATCATTAAGTTAAGTTTTCAAGCATAAGGCCCCAGGAGCTGAAAGGTAGGACATAAAACAACATTTCGTTTCCTTTTATTTCACCTGTTACTTTTGTCTAAATATAATTTTTCTGAAATGTTTGTTCATTAACAGGAACGAGTAATGACGTTTGGTTAAATGGAGTAGGAAGAGTTCTTCAAAATGAAGTTATACAAAATATATCAATTCTAGATGGAGGCAGGAATGAATGGATTACCCAGCATGCAATGGATGGACAAATACTCTACACAGATCCCAGGTAAAAAAAACATTTCTCCAGAAAAAAAAAAAAGAAATTATGTAATGCTGATATAACCACTTAGATTCATTACTCAAATTTTTATGATTTATGATTTTTATGATTTTTCATTGCGTACTTGACCGACGTTCTTGTTTTCTTTGGTCGTTTCCTGGTTAGTTCATGTTTTAGTAAGTACTGGTGCATTGCTTCTTACCTATTTCAGCATGTTCCTTCAGCAACGTTAGACATTGGCATTATCTACCGTTGCTGGATTGACGGGGTTTTCTCATTATTAACGACTAATAACCTCGTTTTAAATACACTACGTCACATTCAATTTATGACCGTTGAGACTCGATTATCGCAAGGTAAATTTGCTACAAGAAATTTAACGTCTGGTCATTCGAAAGTTTTCCCTCAATAATTTGTTACAAGGAATATAACTGGTCGAACAATAATCGTTCGACCAATCAAAATTAATGACGAGAATATCTTATCATGATAGCAACAGATTAATGTAATGAATTGAAATGATAGCCGTTGCTAAAGGAACATGCTATTTCAGAGAACATTTGACTAATTGATTTTAGCAACATGCATTTCATAGACAAGGAGTAGAGTAGCTTTCAAAATATATATTTGAAAGAGCTTCATATTAGGATCTTGTCATAATAACTGTTTATTTAATAATCTAGGAGTTGTCATGTGACAGGAAGTATGCCCAGTGAAAATTATGGAACCTCAGTTTATATGCATATTAATCCAGAAGATATTTATTTTGTGGGAAAAAGTCATAAAAAGAGTAAGTAATAATCCATTTTCCTTTTTTTTTCTCAAGGACAACATAAGAAACCTTTCTACCAGCTGGTCCTTGCGTTGATCTTTCCCAGATATTGACTTTAATTTTGAAGAAAAAGGACTGATTTAACTGATTTTGACGAAATATAAATTCTATTGTCTTCTACCTCAAAAATATTGTTTATGAAATATTGTAGACACCGATAACATCAATTTGCACCATTTTGATTTTCAAAGAGACATCTGTGGTACCCGTAATTCCATGACCATTAAATTTTTTAATATTTCACTAATTCCACAAATTTTATGTGATACAAGCATATTTTGCAATTAGTGATTTTATCAAACACTTAGTTTAAGTGGAATTGCAGGAAACACAGACAATTGTATGGTGCAAATTATTGTCAACTTTATCACAGGTAGACCAAAATTATCATGGAAGGAACTGACTGACAAGGACCTCAAAGATTGGAAGCTATCCACAAACTACCTCCATGGCAAAGACCAATAGCACAGTGGTTAGCGCATCGTTATTTACAAACATGACGTCATTTCCTTGGATACGAGGAAATGAAGGTAGTCATGTTTGACAGTTCGGTTCTCGATCAGGGTGTGATAGTCCGATGATCTTGAATAAGTCATCTTCACTCATAATTCCAGTCCACCCAGCTGTAAATGGGTACGGATAATCCTGGAAAGAACAATGCCAAGAGGTTTGGCCAAGGACCAGCTGGGAGAAAGGATCCGCACGGAACCTAAGTTGTTATCCTTGTAAAATATAGATGTTTCTTTCTTTTTCTTTCTTTCAATGGAGACGGGATGTTAAAACTGCTATGCGTGCAGATAGCCAGCTACCTGGAAGGGAGACCAATACTTGATGTCACTCCTACTCCTGCGCAATAATAAAAAATCTAATGATGATGATCACAATTATCCTTTTTTTCAGTATTGAGTGAAGGGGAAGTACCAAGTACTATTTTTAGATTACAAACAACAGGATCAGATGATCAAACGTTTGTTGAATCACGATCTTGTGTGGCCAGAGATTCATGGACACATCAACCAAAATTTATAGTTAGTTTAAATACACAACTAAGGTGAGTTGTCATAAGGACAAAAATTAATACCCGATGTTGAATTTGGTTCACACATTTTAAATTTGGTTAAATTATGTCAAAATTAGGCTTCCTCAATTCGACCACAAATAAATATAAGAGAAATAAATAATTTATTTTGAGACACATTTTAAAAAATCACAATTTTATTCCTTAAAATCATCTTTTTTACAACTTGATTTTTAAGTGATTTTGTTCAACTTTATTTGAAATTTTCGCATTTTTTACGTAGACATATATTTTTTTCATAACCAATGCCTGTGAGTTTATTATAATTACCGTTACTCAATTGAAAGTTACTTCAAAACATTTATGCTTTCTCCTTTTGGTCAACAAATATTTTGAAGTCAAATTATGATTTTCCATTTATGTCAGAGGAGAGGAGAATCTTTGCATTATGAACATCATTTGGATTTAAAGGAATACAACCTTTTAGAATGATCGAAAAAAGCAAAATTCTCAAACTTGGTGAATAAGAGTTTATATTCATTTGGCAACTTGTCTGGTGTCATAACTATACTATATAATCTGAATAATCCAGAAAACTACCTTATATATTACAATTACTATTAGATATACAATATAATTACATTTGATTTATTTGATTCTGTTTGTATACTGTAGACACCCTTTGATGAATATATACTGTTAGTGGTCAAGTTTGAGAACCTCATTCTAAGAGGTGGTATTGCTTAACTTTTTGACAAACAAAATTTTTCAATTTCAAAACATCCTATAAATTGGTGCATGCTGTCACTTTAACGGGCTTGTAATTTCAGTAATGAAGAAGGTGTGAAGAAATTAGACAAACAACGAAAAGAGGACACAGAAGATGAAATAACTAACACTGATGAACTGATGTCAGAAATAATCAAAACTGCCAATTCCTTAACACATTGCAATTTCCCAGAAATGAAAGAACAGCCTTATGGATTTACGAGCCATGGTGATGTCATAGAGGCAGTTGATAGCAATGATTCTACATCGGACAAAAGTTCTAGCGAAGATGGCTACTCGAATCATCGAAAGAGACCATTGGATGACGTCACGGATACTGATACTCGTAATGGAAATTTACCTCAAAAGGATGCTCGTTTGTCATCTGATTTGGATTCTTTCCCAGACCTCAGTGACATCCAGCTCTCAATGATTGGTTCATCCCATAACCATGACAGCTCACAAGAGCTAATGGATACCTCAGGAAGGTCTGATGAAATTGATAAGAGAGCTGAGTTTTCTTCTTCGAATGAGAGTTCTAATGAAGGGGTGACAACTCCTCTTGAAGCTCAAAAGGATGGCAGACAGGAGACTTCAATCTTATCTGACATTCTCCATGGTAATGGAAGTTTCCATCAGCCTCAAAATTCCTTTCAATCATATCAAAATGTACCTCATCAAGATTCGTCAAATCCAGAAATTTTGCAGAAATCACATTTAGGTAATTATTTGATATTTTCTTCTTCTTTGTTAGCTGGAATTAGGTGCCATTTTGTGCGATCAACTCCAGTTGTTGAATCTGAAGATTCCTTCTTGAATAAAGTGATAGAGATGCCTCTACCTTTTGCTTGAGTGCTTAGGCTGGATACAGACTTATCATTTACCAACCCAACCAACCAACTAGCCTGATTGTTAATAAAGCTTAAGTAAAGTTACTCTTAGCAGTATTGTTTGTTATTTTATCGCTGCATTTGCGGTCAAATCTGACTTGATATTTGGGTTGGATTAATTATCTTGCTAAAAAATAAGTAAAGTAGACCATGCTTACTTTTTTCGAAACACCTGATGGTTCTTCTCTTTGGGGTAGTCCACTACTATACAACTATTACTTTCGATTTTGCCAGGTTTTCGGATGCGAAATCGGTACAGATTTTTATAAAGTAACATTAAGCATGACTGATTGATAGGACCCCATAAGACCCCAGCTTGGTATTCTAATTGAGCTAATAAGAGACTGTTTTATTTTTAGTATCATCTGGTTTACCACATCCTAGCAGTTGTTCCTCACCTGCATCATTGGCATCTAATCAGGTCAGTTTCTATTTACCGTATATTTCCGAATATAATGCGCACCCATGTATAATGCGCACTCCTTCCTTACCCCATCAAAATCGGGAAAAATTCATTTACCCATGTACAATACTAGTTTATGTTTAAGGATTTCTATTAATTTCACTATTATTATTTTCCAAAATTAAAAAACATTTTAAGTCTAAAGAATTTTTTTTTAGAATTATTTTTTTTCAAAATTTAAATAAGACTGTCCGATATATAAAAAAATAAATATCAAAATTTGAATTCAAATAAAAATTTAAATAAAAACAAAATTTAAAAAAAAATTTAAAAACTTAAATCTAAAGTTTTCAAAATTTTTGTAATATGGATGAATGAAATATAACTGAAATTATTCAAGAAATCAATAAAATATCCCCCTTATTTGCCATTATTTCAGAATTTTGATGAATTTACTGTATTTGCTGATCAACTTCAAAGGAAACATCTGGAAATTGGTCAAAGTTTGAATGGTCAGTTAGCAGAAATCAGTCGTATTGAAGATTTAGTAGCTCATTCTTCCCATCATAAAGATACAGCTCAACATCAGAAATTACAGGAAAAACTAGCTTTGATCAAGGTAACAAACTAATGTTTATATTACTTGAGTATATCAAACTAATTTTTATATTACTTGAGTATATTACTTGAGTATATCAAACTAATTTTTATGTTACTTGAGTATATCAAACTAATTTTTATATTACTTGAGTATATCAAACTAATTTTTATATTACTTGAGTATATCAAACTAATTTTTATATTACTTGACTATATCAAACTAATTTTTATATTACTTGAGTATATCAAACTAATTTTTATATTACTTGAGTATATCAAACTAATTTTTATATAACTTGAGTATATCAAACTAATTTTTATATTACTTGAGTATATCAAACTAATTTTTATATTACTTGAGTATATATTACTTGAGTATATCAAACTAATTTTTATATTACTTGAGTATATCAAACTAATTTTTATGTTACTTGAGTATATCAAACTAATTTTTATATTACTTGAGTATATCAAACTAATTTTTATATAACTTGAGTATATCAAACTAATTTTTATATTACTTGAGTATATCAAACTAATTTTTATATTACTTGAGTATATCAAACTAATTTTTATATTACTTGAGTATATCAAACTAATTTTTATATTACTTGAGTATATCAAACTAATTTTTATGTTACTTGAGTATATCAAACTAATTTTTATATTACTTGAGTATATCAAACTAATTTTTATATTACTTGAGTATATCAAACTAATTTTTATATTACTTGACTATATCAAACTAATTTTTATATAACTTGAGTATATCAAACTAGTTTTTATATTACTTGAGTATATCAAACTAATTTTTATATTACTTGAGTATATCAAACTAATTTTTATGTTACTTGAGTATATCAAACTAATTTTTATATTACTTGAGTATATCAAACTAATTTTTTTTATTACTTGAGTATATCAAACTAATTTTTATATTACTTGACTATATCAAACTAATTTTTATATAACTTGAGTATATCAAACTAATTTTTATATTACTTGAGTATCAAACTAATTTTTATATTACTTGAGTATATCAAACTAATTTTTATATTACTTGAGTATATCAAACTAATTTTTATGTTACTTGAGTATATCAAACTAATTTTTATATATTACTTGAGTATATCAAACTAATTTTTATATATTACTTGAGTATATCAAACTAATTTTTATATTACTAGCGTTTAAAAATTAATGGCTGAATTTTTTTTAGCTTTCAGATACATTAAAATACACATAGTTAGAGATTTTGGTGTATAGTTTTCACAAATTTGAGCAAAATTTTTTTTTAACCTAACAAAAATTTAGACTGTACCTTTAAAATTTGTGATTAAACTATCTTTCAGGGCCAGCAAAGTCAGATGGAGGCCGAATTATTCAAATTAAGGAACGATGTTTCCATGACAGTGCAGCATTTACCAAACGATAATGACCACATGATGTCTTCTGGAGGTAGTCCTTCTGCTTGCTCACCTTTTCCAAGAGCTGGTGTTTCAGCTGGAGCTGACTTAAACATTAACTCAGGAGACAACTGTGAATATGTGCCCAATGGCAGACATTTTGGTGGTGATGAAGCATTTGGTAATCATTTAGTGAATGGGCATTCCCCTTTAAATAATCATGCTCAAGGTACCGATTCTAGAGGATATCCCAATGGCAGCAATGGGGAATTAAGGCAAAATCATCATTCTGGAAGAAGGGATAGTTTCGCTAGAAATGTCCAAAACGATTATGTACAAAATTGTACGCCTTATGGATCAAATGTGGATGGAAGTACCTCAATCAAAAGTCCTAGAGACAGTGTCAAATTTGTGTGCGATGGTTACAAACATCTGTCTTCTGAAGCCCGAATCAGCAGAATCAAAACAGCCTTAGGACGAATTCCAGTTCCAAAAATGTTTTATCCCCCTGCAAATTACTCTCCAGAAAATTTCGTTTGATGAAGTTTATGATTAGTGTAGATTTATTTTAGTAATATTATTTATGTAGTCTCCTTTAGTTTGTAGTTTCTGTCCGATATTTTCTGTATTTTGTAAGATGTTCCATCATGAAAGCAATGCAGAATGATTACAGTATGATAGCAATGCAGAATAATTACAGTATGATAGCAATGCAAAGTAATCAGTATGATAGCAATGCAGAGACATCATTATGATATAAATGCAGAGACATCATTATTATAGAAATGCAGACATCATTATGATAACAATGCAGAGACATCATTCTGATAGCAATGCAGAGTAATCAGTATGATAGCAATGCAGAGACATTATCATGATAGCAATGCAGAGTAATCAGTATGATAGAAATGCAGAGACATCATTATGATAGCAATACAGAGACATCATTATGATAGCAATGCAGAGACATCATTATGATAGCAATACAAAGACATCATTATGATAGAAATGCAGACATCATTATGATAACAATGCAGAGACATCATTCTGATAGCAATGCAGAGTAATCAGTATGATAGCAATGCAGAGTAATCAGTATGATAGAAATGCAGACACATCATTATGATAGCAATGCAGAGACATCATTATGATAGCAAAGCAGAGACAACATCAAGAAAGCAGTGCAGGGTGATTACATTATGAGAGCAAAAGTAGCATGATCATTATGGTAGTTTAAATCATCATTTGCCTGTCCACGAGTAATCGTTATGATTTTAATGCTTGGTAATCATTTTGATAGCATTGCTTAAAGGTCATCTTCAAAGCATTGCTGAGAAATACATTTCTTAATAATTAATTTGATAGCAATGCCGAGAATCATTTTGATAACAGCGAAATGCAGAGTTATCATTTTACAGCAAGCATAATATATATAGCAAACATTATGGCAGCAATGCAGAGTAATCATTACTGTAAATATACGAGCAATGCAATCAATAAGCGTTTATGTTCATGCATAGTACCCAATTTTGATATCATTAATGATATCCGTGTAGTCCATGTTTTGAAATCATTCCGGTAAAATGTGATAAAAATTGAATGTTGTAAACTCCACTATTCATGCAAATTCATATTTCAGATATTCAATCAATGTGGTAATCATTCAGATATTCAATCATTGTGGCAATCATTCAGATATTCAATCATTGTGGTAATCATTTTATGATCCATGCAGAGTAATCATTTTGATCCTTATTGAAAGTTAATGCTTTAAAAATGGGGTTCAGTGAAGATATTTTCGTTAGAATTTTGGGTTTATGATCAATAAGTTTTAAGAACTCAGGCTTAGTTTTTCTAGCAACCATCTCCGATTTCTCATATTTTATTGAACCTGTATGGGCTTTTGAGGACGAGGACAAACGCAATCCAGTGTGCAGTGAGGGAAAAATTGCCAGGACTTCGGCATTAGTCACTCTTCGATTTCCAACTGTCGAGGTTTTTTAACGTGTATAACCTGTAGAGTGGTTTAATGTCCAATCCGAACGAATAAATGCTTTTTCTGTGTAATAAATAACAAGGGTTAAGACGTAAATGCAAAAATTGATGGTGAATGTATTACTTAAATCAGTGGTTCCCAACCTTTTTCATACCGTGGCTCAAAATTCACAAAACTCTCAGAGCCGTGCCCCCTTGTTTAATTCGAAATATTGCCCAAGGGATGGTTTTGTGCCTCTTCATCATCGGGAGGCCAAAAGCATTTGACCACAAGCAACTACAGACCTTACACATCAAAATATACTTAAATAAAATTTGGGCTAGTAAAACAATTATACACATTTTCATGTCCCATGGCCCCTAGATTGGGAACCACTGACTTAAGGCTGCGTTCACATAGAAGTATACGGTATACACTACTCGATAATCGAACATGCACGATTTCTACTATACTACACTTTACTTTAATATACGTAGGAATACTTCGTTTTCGTCCTCTTATGTGACCAGGTATTATGAAATTACCTTGTTTGATTTTAGGTATACGCGTGTCGCTCAAAACGTACGCCGTATACCCGAAAAGTATACTTCTATGTGCACGCAGCCTAAGTGATACCCGGATTGTATAAAACAAGCTATAAGTACAAAATTACACTATAAATCAAATCGTTATTAGTTCTCCCCGGGGATGTCTGGATTAATGTAGTTTCATAGACAAAAAAACTAAATCAATCTTTCACGAAACTACTTCTATCAGAACATTTGAAAACTAAATTGGTTTAATCTACTGTTAAATGATATAAGTATCTTTGTTTTGTTCAACAATACATTAATTCTGTTAAGTTATTGTTGTTTTTTATATAGTTGTAAAGGGAATTTTCTATGAAACATTATGTGTATATTCTGAAATAAACCACTGATGACTGGCTGGAAATATGAATGTCTCCGATACACTCACACAAATTTAGAAAATTTCTTTACAATACCCTTTAAGAGGTTGTTAGTGGGTTTTTTTCTCAACTTTTTATCTCTATCGGAAAAATTCATGGCTTGTATTTACACCATTCCAATTATCTGTTAGATGTCTGTTTGACGTTATAAGCGGGTTTTGAGATCGTAACGTAGTGAAACACTTCGTTTCAATGGAATTGCAAGATGTACGTACAGATGTCTAACTGAAAATTTGAATGGTGCAATTTAATGCTCTCAGTGTCTCTGATAAACATAAAAAAAACTAAACCGGAGACAAAGCACAATTCCTTTGGATATACATTTGATTTTGTTGAAAACACCCTGAAACATTTATCAATGAAAATATCGAAGAAATGATTGAAATAAAAAATCTTTTGGCGAATAACTTCACTAACAGAGATATTATATAAAAAATTTCTTGTCCTTGAATAATTATAACAAAATCTGCATTTTCTGTCCATAAGAACATCTGTAACCGTTCTTATTGAAGTGGTTTGATGATTTTAAATTCAAATTGTCAAATTGTTATGAAGTGTTATTGTATAGTATATGAATTGAGAGCGTCTTCAAATGTTGTTATTATTATTATACATCTATATCTATTGTTATATATTATTTGAAAGATTAAGAATATATTTTGTGAAGTTTCTGAATTGTTTTTATACGCCCACACATTTATGTATCTGTCCGTCAGTCTACCACAAAAGAGAGCTAGTTTCTTGAACTTTGTCAAAGGTGATTGTTGGTAGTCAAGGATGAATTTAAATTAAAAGAGATTTAATATGAGTTATTGCCCTTGTTTTTGAAAGTGCGTAATTTTTAACTCATAAACACTCTACAAGGCACAAATATTGATGGATTCTGAAAAAGACTTGGTGAAATTGCTTGTTATCATTTATAGGGATCAATCCAATTCATAGAGTTATAAATTATATTATATACATCTATGATCCAATCAAAAAATAAAAAAAAAATTGAAATGAGTTATTGCCCTTGTTCTTGTGATGACCTAATTCTTTACAGTTTTAGATGAAATAGATGAAAGATTTCCAACTTAAGTTTAATGCTGATGTGCCGCCGTGGCTAACAGATGCTAGTCCACAATTCAGTCCTAGCAATTTTTCGACAACAATATAAGAGTTGTAGGAAGCAGAATTGAGATACTTTTATAAGGATTTTATCTATATTTTTCAGATAGTTTGATAGGATTTTTATTAATATTATTCAGATATCAACAGATTTTTATTAATATTATTCGGATATCAACAGATTAACAAGAAACGTAACAATTCAAGTAGATCGATAAGTATTTTTCATGGTTGACATGTCCTCAGACTCATAACATCTTAATTACCATGTCCTCATTACTTTTAACTCTTTGCGTCCAAGTGAACACGTCCTCGTATTATAAGTTAACATGTCCCCGTATTCCAACCAAGTTAACATGTCCTCGTATTCTAAGTTAACATGTCCTCATAACATCTAAGTTTCACATGCCATTATATTTAAAACATCAAGTTAACAAGTCATGATAACATCCAAGTTAACAAGTCATCATAACATCCAAGTTAAAAAGTCATCATAACATCCAAAATTCATGGCTTGTATTTACACCATTCCAATTATCTGTTAGATGTCTGTTTGACGTTATAAGCGGGTTTTGAGATCGTAACGTAGTGAAACACTTCGTTTCAATGGAATTGCAAGATGTACGTACAGATGTCTAACTGAAAATTTGAATGGTGCAATTTAATGCTCTCAGTGTCTCTGATAAACATAAAAAAAACTAAACCGGAGACAAAGCACAATTCCTTTGGATATACATTTGATTTTGTTGAAAACACCCTGAAACATTTATCAATGAAAATATCGAAGAAATGATTGAAATAAAAAATCTTTTGGCGAATAACTTCACTAACAGAGATATTATATAAAAAATTTCTTGTCCTTGAATAATTATAACAAAATCTGCATTTTCTGTCCATAAGAACATCTGTAACCGTTCTTATTGAAGTGGTTTGATGATTTTAAATTCAAATTGTCAAATTGTTATGAAGTGTTATTGTATAGTATATGAATTGAGAGCGTCTTCAAATGTTGTTATTATTATTATACATCTATATCTATTGTTATATATTATTTGAAAGATTAAGAATATATTTTGTGAAGTTTCTGAATTGTTTTTATACGCCCACACATTTATGTATCTGTCCGTCAGTCTACCACAAAAGAGAGCTAGTTTCTTGAACTTTGTCAAAGGTGATTGTTGGTAGTCAAGGATGAATTTAAATTAAAAGAGATTTAATATGAGTTATTGCCCTTGTTTTTGAAAGTGCGTAATTTTTAACTCATAAACACTCTACAAGGCACAAATATTGATGGATTCTGAAAAAGACTTGGTGAAATTGCTTGTTATCATTTATAGGGATCAATCCAATTCATAGAGTTATAAATTATATTATATACATCTATGATCCAATCAAAAAATAAAAAAAAAATTGAAATGAGTTATTGCCCTTGTTCTTGTGATGACCTAATTCTTTACAGTTTTAGATGAAATAGATGAAAGATTTCCAACTTAAGTTTAATGCTGATGTGCCGCCGTGGCTAACAGATGCTAGTCCACAATTCAGTCCTAGCAATTTTTCGACAACAATATAAGAGTTGTAGGAAGCAGAATTGAGATACTTTTATAAGGATTTTATCTATATTTTTCAGATAGTTTGATAGGATTTTTATTAATATTATTCAGATATCAACAGATTTTTATTAATATTATTCGGATATCAACAGATTAACAAGAAACGTAACAATTCAAGTAGATCGATAAGTATTTTTCATGGTTGACATGTCCTCAGACTCATAACATCTTAATTACCATGTCCTCATTACTTTTAACTCTTTGCGTCCAAGTGAACACGTCCTCGTATTATAAGTTAACATGTCCCCGTATTCCAACCAAGTTAACATGTCCTCGTATTCTAAGTTAACATGTCCTCATAACATCTAAGTTTCACATGCCATTATATTTAAAACATCAAGTTAACAAGTCATGATAACATCCAAGTTAACAAGTCATCATAACATCCAAGTTAAAAAGTCATCATAACATCCAAGTTAACAATTCATCAACAACTCATCATAACAGCGAAGTTAATGTCATCATCCTACCAAATTTTTTCTCACAAAATGTCCTCATAATATTTTGGTTAACACACAACCAGCACTAGCTCTACAATCTAGTTAGTTTTGTATAGGGGATATTAATTTAGTTTGGACAACAAACGGCACAAGTCTTTTAGATATAATGATAATAAATAAGATAGTAGCTAAAAGTATTCCACAACATGCACTGAATGTCACTCTCGGCCCATAACTGTTATAGATCTGCGTCACGAACACTGGTCCTACAGCTCTAGCAGCACTTCCTGCTGCCGTCAACCAACCCATCCATACGGCCTTGAATAAAAACAATAATATTACAAGCGTATTAAAAAAGAAAGAGACATCTATATTTTACAAGGGTAACAACTTAGGTTCCGTGAGGATCCTTTCTCCCAGCTGGTCCTTGGCCAAACCTCTTGGCATTGATCTTTCCCGGATTATCCGTACCGATTTACAGCTGAGTGGACGCAATGCTGTCCATGTCTGACTTTTCCTCTACTGATTTATAGAATATAAGATAAGAAATAACGGCTTGCTGTTTTTTATTTCTTCACTTGGAACAACGTATAAAATCTCAGTCATCAAAGTATACAATTTTCTAGTTAGTTTCTGAAGAACTTGGAAATATGGTGGACACATGCTACAAAGTGTCCTAAAATATGCTTTACGTAAAGTAACTTGGATAAGGTTGGTCCTGTTTTGATCACGAAATTTACCTTAATTTATAGCTGAGTATACAAGTTATAGAAAACATTGTATGTATTGGCGCAGTGGCAGATTTAGGAATTTCATAAAGGGGGTGGATAATGAAAAAAATGTTTTCTAATAGTGCCGAAGGCACGAGTGGCAAATCTTTGGATGTTCACATAGTTGAAGGTTCCAATACACATCTCTTAAATGTATCCAAAGATTTGTCAACATTTTAATCGAATAAATAAATTGGTAATAATAAATCACGTCAACACCCCCCCTCCCCCTTGAATCCGCCACTGTGGCGCTCTATACTCTAAAGAGAAAACCTTGATTCTATGAGTGAAAACACTTACCTGGGGTTTAGGGCCAAGTATTTTTGAATACAAGGCATAGCTCATAATCTGGGCTGTAGGATAACCTACACCAATACAAGCCACACCAGCTAAAAACTGAGACAGGTATATCATTGGGGTATACGAACACCAACTGTAATATTCCGGACACCCCCTAGGTTCAATTGTGGTAGTGGAAACATTGTCTGTGGTATTTGTATACATGGGACCACTCGTGGACGTAGAAGGTGATGACGATTCAGTTATCATTGAAGAACTACCAGCTGGTTCATCAGACGTTATGGCGTTGGTCGTAAGAGCTGCTTCACTAGTCGTTATGTCAGGATCAGTAGTGTATGTCGTATCGTAAGTAGAAAATGTTCTATCAGACGGACTTGTATCTGTAGCCGTCGTCATTGAAGTCTCTGTCATTGCTGTGTTGATAGACCAGATCGTTGTTGAGTTGCCCATGAGACTCTCAGAAGTCTCAAGGCGGTGCTGTATAATAGTTGCAGGCTCAACTGTAGTATTCAGATCTGAACCATAAGCCATCGTCACATTGGTGAAATTCCCTGCTGGTTTAAGAGCTGGAAAATAACAACGTTAAAAAACATATTGAGGTACCGTAACCACATAACAGCGTGGTATCCCATTTCGCTTATCAATGCAGTAATTGGTTTAGCACTAAAAACTGTACGATCAATTGCCATAAAGCGCCCAATTTTGGTTGATAAATCATTACCCCTTTAAAAAAAGGCGTGTGCATGAAAACATTCAGGGGGTATAAAATACAGATTTTACTGACTGGCGCCGCAGTGTTCTCACACTTAAAAAATTAGGAAATATTTTTTCAGCGCATTTATTACGTTTTTTTAGCTATATTTTTTGGTTAACGACACTTTTTGATGTCTTAAGGGGAATGCTCAGCATTTTCCAGAGTGTATTTGGGCTTTAAACATTTGTAAAAAGCCTCCAAAAGTATTATAGAACTGCACAAAAATCGGACAATTTTCTTCAATCATACCCCTACCTAAACATTATCTTCAAAATTTTGATTACACGTGTTTTCTATAAAACGCATTGTCTCAATAAAATTCGAGTAGTATTTTTGACTTTTAAACGCTGACAATTATGGATACACGGGGATAGGAATGGTCAAATTTCAAGTTGTGAACGGATTAGATTAGCTAAAAAATTCCAGGTTCTGACACTAAAATTTTATTGGTCGATTGGATAGTGAACATATCCTTTAAACTTATTTACTGTGCGTTTCACCTATAAAAACTACCTTGGCCTAAACTTGTGTCTAAACCTGACACTGACAATGTGATAAATTGATTATCAGGATTAATCATATCGACCTCTGCCAATTAAGCGTGTCCATTGTACACGTGATATTTGTAACATATTTCAAGAACAGAGACACGTTCATGACTTAAGTCTTAATACACGTGATACGATATCATTAGACTGATATAAGCTGCCAAGCTTTTAAAGAATAATGCTTCGAATTACATGGAATTAGACTTATAATTACTTAGTCCATAATCAATTAAAACCTCACAACAACATAGATTTTATGTCCATGACCTTGGAGATGCTTCTTGAAGGCTGAAGGCCGGTTCGTCATTCAAATGTGCGTTTAACCGAGTTTTTCTTGATCAATATAAGTGGGGCTCTGTACGGGTTTTATTTGACATGAAGATTTTATTTGAGTTTTCTTGATTGTTGGTCTAGCTTGCTATCCTGCAAATACTTTTTTTATTCAAGCATATGTTCCGATTGACCTAATTAAAAACTTGGTTAAAAACGCAAGCAGAGGCTTGTGATTTGCACGAGTTGCGTTTGCTGAAAAGTAGATTGGATGAAACAATATAACTAGCCCTCAGTAAAACAGGATTAAGGCCTACACATGGAAAGTCCCTCGCCATTAAAATGCTTGCACAACAAGCCTAAGACTTCAAAAGCAATTAAGATCATAAAGATCCAATGTCATTGTCCACAGGAACATGCTATAGTGCTTATTATGAAATGACAAACACGACAAATATCAAAATAGATTAGTTATCTGGTATTTGAAATGGCTCCCAGAAGAGATCGTATTTCTTGATTGCACTTTTACTATATAAAATATAGATATATGATATTTCTGCCTTGGATGTTATTAAATGATATACTAGACTTCCTTAATCATATCTAATCACGGAATAATAATAATAATACGGTTCAACATCAATATAAGACAAGCACAAATAATGATTTTTCTCAGACGAATAGACTAAATAAGTGATGTAGGTTTCTGAATACGCCATTAAACATTGACTTGTGTCTTAATCATTAATCTTTGAATAATCAAAAAAAAAAAAAAAAAAAAAAACCAACACAAGCAAGACCAATTCGCTTGTTTGCTTATCTGAGGGTCCGGGGTTCATCTCCGGTAGATGATACCTTTTTCCCCCCGTCAGTGATACAGGTCGGAGGGGTTGAAAAAAACGTCGAGGCGAGACTTCGAGGTGCTACAGGCTGTGCACGTTAAAGATCCATAGACAGGTATAGGATGTACCGCTGTCCTGGCAAAATTTCCCTTATTGCAGACTACATGGCGTTTGCCAGTCCTCATTAGCCCTTACAGGTGAAGAAAAGCAGGATGTAAAACACCATTTCATTTCGTTTTTTTAGTATGGCTTGTTATGTTCTACCAATTTTGTTGAAGAATGTCGTAGCGAAATGGCAAATTACGTTTAGTTGTTCCGATAATAATAAAAGCGATGCCGTATTGAATTGAATTGATTTTGATAGTCGACCTGCACTGCTAATGTACGTTTGGTGTGTTTATAAAGTTTAAAGGGAGGTAACAAAGATTTCAATTTTCCAACAACCATTTTTTCATGGTCCAGTTCCCAACAACCTTAGCCTAGCATGCGGGAAATTCTAAGCAAGAAATGTTTCGTACTAGATACGGAGCCCAGAAGCATGGAAGACCACTGTTCGTGACCACCCTTACATTGCAGAGGCTGACAATTGTAGGTCGGACTAGAATAAGTCAGTCGAAGAAATATATAAGAGTATGCAAACGCATTTTTCTGCTTTTTTTAAAATTGACAAAATCAACAAGCTGGAGAAAGAAATTTACATATGGAGAAAACGGGATATTTGAATAATATTCTTGGAAAAAATTGGCAAAAACTTGTAAATAAAATTTTAAACTTACTTGCTACTGATCTTATTGGATACACGTTACCCCAAGGTAAAAATATAAAATAGCCAGCAAAACAGGTTATAAAACCAAACAACAATAACTTTCTTTCATTAAATCTGAAATAATAAAACAAATTTTTTGGGAATATTTATCATATTTGTCAATTTAATTTAGTCTGTGTATGTATATCTAGGACAGATAGCTGATTTTTTGTACCATTCCGATTGCCAGTATGTGATTCGAGCAAAAGTAGGATAATTCCGCAAAACCATTAAATCCCCCTCTTTGGCATGAACTCTTAACTCAAAATATTGTATTACATGTATTAGGATTTTAAAAAAAATGAAATGAATGGAGTTTTACGTCCTACTTTCTGCACCTATATGGGCTAATTGAGGGCGGGCAAAAAGCCATGCAGTGTGGAATGAGCGAAATTTTGCCAGGACAGCGGCATTAGCCTGCTCTTATATTCGATTTCCAACTGTCGAGGGATCTTTAACGTGCACAGCCAATAGCACACGGGGCCTCGGTTTATTGTCCCATCCGAACGACTAGACGCTTTTCCATGTTAGCCCCTCCGACCTGCATCACTGACAGGGGAAACCGGGTTGAAAAATCCGAAGGTATCATCTCGACCCATGCCGTGATTGAACTCTGGACCTCCAGGTTAGCGAGCAAGCGTCTAACTCACTGAGACACCGCGGCTCCCATTATTAGGATTGTAGAATTGTCAAAATTTTGCATGTCACTAACGTGCACACTTGTAGCATCAATATAAACCATTTCAATTGCAACTTCATCAAACACTAAGTTAAGGTGGAAATGCTGAAACATACAGTACTGTGCAATATATATTCGTACATAAAAATAGGTTGCCTTTCTCGTCTCTGGTGTATACTATGTAACCCCTTCGTTCTACACGCTTCTTAAAACTTACTAATTGTACTCCTGGACAAGTCGAACGTTTCTGATACATTGGTGATGGTTTTCCCCCTTTGTAAGCGATGTGCAAGTATGTAAAGTAGAGCAAATGTAACCACACCGCAATTTTGTACGAATATTTATTGCACGGTATTGTACGTCTGATTGAAAATTGAAATGGTGCAAATAGATACCATTATTAGTGTCCACGATACACAAACAAATCTAAAAAATATGCCTCTCTATCTGATCATAATGTTGACAGAATAGCATGTTACAATAGCCCACTTCGGGTCAAATTGAGTTTTAGGTATTCATTTTTGATTTCAGGTCAATGATGTTTGGTGAATACAATTATGCTATACCATTTTCGATTTTGTCTAGGGACGTTCCCCCCCCCCCCCCCCCCCCCCCCCCCAAAAAAAAAAAAAAAAATAATCATGACGAAAACAAAACGTGAGAAATCGACAGATATTTGCCACGCAGTTAAATTATCTTTAGATTTTGTAAGATAAGGCATGATGGTCTTCAAATACAAAATGCCATCCAAGATAAGAAATAAAAAAATCTTCGTGCTATGTTTTTGCTTATCGTGACATTGTATAGCGATAAAAGATAACAACCACCCTATGTAGCCTACATACTGAACATTTTACATAGCACCATGTGGACGGCAGTAGTGTTATGCTTTTTGGGTAGGTACATGTTTTGATGGGGTGAAGTTTTGCTTTGAACGACTTGCTGAGAACGTCCACATATGAGGTCACTTAAACTGGCCTCTTTTGTGTTGTGTGCTTGCTTTTCTGGTCAGATCACTGTTTTTGTTGCAATTTAATTTTGGGCTGTATAAGAAATTGGTTTGTGTGAGAGTGCGAGTGACACATCCAGGGCGCATAATTCGAAGCATCTCACTGAGACTAGCCCAATCTATTACAAAAACCCACAAAATCAGTGCTCCATGCTCCATGTCCTGTCGGAATAAGTCAAACTATTGACCATCCATCTTTGACTCTTAGGCTTGAGATATCTTAAAAAAATTAATGAAGACTAGAGCGTGACATGGTCGATATGAATAACCATTTCAGTAATTATATTAATATAAATATATGGATATAATTAAATTGATGAGTTGTTGTGGGGTTTATTTCAGGCATCGTCGCCCTTGATCAAGCAGATGATGTGGTTTACACAACTGGCAAGTTAAGGTAAAACGAAACCTTGGAATTCAATTCTTGATCCATGTTTATCCGAGGTAGCTTCCTTTGTCGTGTTTCTAGCTCGATGACTCTCGTTCCTTCAGTAATTCAAGAAGCTTGATCGGCTCTGTCCAGTTTTTCTGGTGACAGATGTGATCTCGTCCATCCAAAAACAATGTCGGAGGAACTGAATAAGGCCAAATACGGGGCATGGGTATGCCCAAATGCTTTAAATAGCTTTCAATGCAGCTATCAAAATTTCCCATAAGTGTTTACAATTTTTCTCTTCGGTTAATAACCAGTAATATTTTGGTTATATTTATAGCCCAGAAGATTATGACTTCATCAGAAGACAACCCGAGAAAAGAGCACAGAGTGGTAGTTACAAGTATAAATATGTAGGCCATAATGGAGCTATACATACTAGCAAACCTTCAGAACATACTGTACAAGTTGCTGCAACTCTGAAAACGTCCGAAAAGGGACACTACGAGGTACGGCCATTATAATGTAGGGGGATTTCTATCCTTGCTTATATCAGAGTTCGTGTCTTCTTAACATGTGCAACGCCTTTATATCAATTTTACATACGTCGACATTTCCTCAAAACAGAAGGGGCTAAAACGAAATAAGACTTTAAGAAGCAGAACTTGTGTTAATCGCATAACAGACGAAAACCCAACTTGCCTACAGAGCTATTCCACTGCAGAAAAGCAACTAGTTTTATTTCTAGCCAGTTTTGGAGCTTAGAAAATTGTGCTTTTGGGAAGTTGGTCATGTAGAATATTGTCCATATGCCAAAGTAACTTCCAAACATTGTCATAGATTCTATAAAATATAATCCCTGCAATGTCTTATTTTCCAGGCTGCCTTAATTGTGAGTTACATGGTGCGACATATGCCAACTACTGTGTTTGAACGACTAGCTACAAGATCCAACGGTGTAGGTGTATTCGCTCATGGAGAAGGTCTATCATCCTATCCAGAAATGGTCAGAACGAAAGACACACCGGCTTGTAAAAGTAAGTTAAGAATTAGCCACCACCTTCTTCATTATCATTAAAATACCACGAGGCAACCATATCTCCAAGAGTCCCTCATACTTGAAAGAGTAATGGTTTGAAGAAAAACCAATATTGTACAAAAATTATACGATGCTAGGATGAAAGAAAGAAACATAGATTTTACTTTACAAGGATAACACTTTTAAACGGAAAACACCTTAGGCTACAAAGAAAATCCTTTCTATCAGTTAATCCTTGGCCAAACCTCTTGACATGGATTATTCGTACCCATTTAAACATGCCGTATATGAATAGTGGGTGCAAGCATAGAATTATAAACTAATTATACTTCTATGGTGCAAGGGACAACCCCCCTCCCCAATATTTTCGGCAGCCATGTTCTTAAATTCTGCACTACTAAATTTTGCATAATTTGCTCCCACAAATAATATGAAATTTCTTTCTACGGGCCTGTTAAAGCTTGGTCGATCAATATACAATATTATCCGGCACAAGTTCAGTTCCGAATGCAACACTGCATGTGTATGTTTCTTTAAGATCGATGTGATGGAAGTTGTGCAGCATCATGTACATTTGATGGTCGAAAATGGGACACTGTTGCTGGATCTGGTGGTAGAAGAGCCCTTGTATTAGAAGACAATGTATTGTGTCTATCAAACGATCCCTACCGCCATCGATATAACGTACTGGTCCACGAGTTTGGTCACACTATCAAATTTTATGGTGTTGAAACCACATATCTTACAAAGGTTAGAGCATTTTGATCATTTAATGGTAGAGGTTTCTACACGTAAGTGTCTTGTTTAAGCACTTGCACTGACATGTTCTTGACCGTCGGTTGAATATTCAATTAGTGATCGAGCGAGCTTCTCTTAAGCAAAAGTGTTCCTTCACAATTCAAAAGCTGTATTCGGGGAATACCATAATGATAGTAAAATGAGCACACAGACGAGCGTTGAAGAAATAAATTGTCCTTTGTTCTTATTGCGTCCAATATCATGAGGTGTAAACATCAATTCCGTTAACGTTTACTTTTTAAGATGATCAGCAACCAATTCATCCTATACGAGGGTAAAATAAGAGGACATCAGCAGTTCAGGGAATTTCCTAAGCTATTCTTAGAATAAAAAAACGAATCGTATACCTTTGCCAGACGTGTTGATGAGATGGCGCAAGACTCAATGGTTTAAATTTGTCATTGAAGTCTTGGAAAACTGCTACCAGAAACTAGACATTTTTTGGACTCTCTGGCCACTCACGCATTTTTCACCAATTCTTAAATCCTTTCTTTCTGTTTTAGTTGAAAGCTGCATTCGCCAGCGTCGTTAAGCATCACATATATGGCAAATCATATGCTTTATCCAACGAAAATGAATACTTCGCAGAAGGAACACAAGCATTCTTCAACGTAAACCATCAAGGTTTTGATGGTGGTCTTACTGGGTATGTATGTATCATCATTTGCCCATAATAAATGATGTTATCATCATCATCATCATCCTCATCATGGTCTGCTGCCTTATTTTTTAGTTCTTTGATTAGCGTCATACATCATGATCATCTTCATCATCATTACAGTCGTAATCATCATCACATATCAACATTATTTAAGTCTTTAAATAATAGTATTTCATTTAACTACGTATTTTATTTCACGTGAAGTGGGACGCTTCGATCTTTTTGTCTCGGGTTGTCATGGCTTTCTACAGAATCAAAAGTCATCTTTTAACTTTTATAATAATTGGCGGATAAAATAATCATAATGTATATCATCATCATCGTCATCATCATCATATGATAATTTCCGAGTAATTTCTTTCTCAACAGATGTAACGGCCATTATTGTAAGGATGAAATCGAATCCAGATTAAATGTAAAGAAAAACACTCCCGATCTTTTTGAAATCCTAGTCCATACTTATACCAATGGAGATATCAACAAACGTAGTGGACTCAAGGTTTGTCAAACACAGTAAATTGTGGCAATAAATTTACATACATCTGAATTGTGGGTTTTTTTATATCTGAGCATGCGCCTTTATGGTCGTAGGGTGTTCACTGAGATTGCTGCTTTAGTATGGCACACCATCACCAAAATCGGGATCAAATTCATGGATAGGTCATTGTTGTCTTATTATTTGGGACGTTGCATAAAACTCTAACCAGTGATTGTTGTTCCATAACGCTGTGTCTATATATTGTGCTTACAATTGAAAAATGTCATCTTAAGACTTTTTTCTGTTAATCTTGAAAATCGGAGAGTTAATAGAGCATAAAGACGATGATGTCCTTTTCACTGTACCATATCACGACATTTACTATCCGACCACTTTGGAGGAGTATTCCAGCAGGCATGTTTGTATCAAATGATGTTGACCTATATAGAAGTGGCGGGTGTCGCGCGAAGCAGACCATGCTTACTCTTTTCGAAACACCTGGTTGTACTTCTCTTTAGAGTAGTCCACTACTAAAGAACTATTTCATTTTCGATTTTGCCATGATTTTGGACGAGATTTTTGATAAACGGAATTGTTTTGCTTGTACGGATTTATATTTGGAATACGCATATGGCCTATAGATATTATTAGCCCCGAGAATATTAATTAAATTACCTTCTTGCCAGAGCCTTTACAAAGAGAGAAGCTACAATGGCTTCACATCCAGCACCAACCAATATAATACCTTGATACAAGGTAGCTTGAGCTTTGCTCCATGCATACATATCCATTAGTAGCGGGGAACCAATTCTGCAAAATAAAAACAAAATACAGCATTGATAGCCTTTCGCAGTTAAATTCTTTCTTTAAAGCATTCAGTCAACCTTTTCTAGAGGCAATCGTACCAAAAGTTTCACTGACGACTTGAATTTTGTGAGAACTGACCATGTTGTAGAGCTATTGCAATCAAAAGTCCACTTCAATGTGAGTTGTTTGCAGATTGGATATCAAATGGTTGTTTGCAGATTGGATATCAAATGGTTGTTTGCAAATTGGATATCAAATGGTTGTTTGCAGATTGGATATCAAATGGTTGTTTGCAAATTGGATATTAAATGGTTGTTTGCAAATTGGATATCAAATGGTTGTTTGCAGATTGGATATCAAATGGTTGTTTGCAGATTGGATATCAAATGGTTGTTTGCAGATTGGATATCAAATGGTTGTTTGCAAATTGAATATCAACTGGTAATCTGTCGTCGATATATTTCCCAAATGTTTCAGAATTAAAAGCCAAATGTTATACAACTACTTACGTTTCAAACACAGTAAAAATAAATAAAACAACAAAAAATATAAAAATTGAACAAATAACGGCGAAAAAATCAGGTCGATAATCTGTTAACTCCACAGTTTCTGAAAAAAAAAAGATTCCCAGTGGATCAGATTTAGAGTGCTAGAAACATATGAAAAATTGTTGAAAATGTCATTTGTCATTTGGTCCTCATTTGTATCTGTATAAGCCCAAAGATAGCAATCAATAAGGGACATTTTGGCAAGACAGCAGCATTAGCCTATATTTTCGATTTCTAACTGTCGAGGGATCTTGAACGCGCACAGCCAGTAGATACGGGGCCTCGATTTATTGTTCCATCCGAACGACATGTTTTTCCATGCCAGGTATTCCGACCTACAGCATCGACAGGGTTAAAAAATCCGAAGGTTGTATTTCAATTCATGGTGTATTTGGACCCTGGACATTCAGGTTAGCGAACAAGCATTTAACTCACTAGGCCACAACTGTCCAAGTCAATAATACTAAAGAGTAGATATCACAGAATGGTAAGCGTCCACATATTTGCAAACTTGACTCTGTTTATGTCATGCAGATGGAAAATTATCCAAAAATCCTACCATTTTCTTGAATACTGAGTGAAGAAAAATCATCCATTCTAGTTTCTTTAAATATTGTAAGTAAGAGGATAATGTTGACAATTCCGGCTATAGCGCTGAAGAATGCTGGAGCCGTATAAAGATCAAAATGGAATCCTGCAATATGAACTGGTCCAGGATACCCTAGTGGCACCAGAGCTGCCTGAAATCCTGAAAATAAATGAAACAATATTCCAATATTTCATACCATTTGAAGACAATATGTGCGCGACAATAATTGTTTATTTTTAAATTATTTCTTATTTGAATTCTTCTGTGGTATTTTTGTTGTGTTTAAGATCGCCTTAGTTAGGTCATATCTTGTATTCGCAGATTGGAGCCCGGGAAATGTAGGACGAGTGATCCCGAGAAGGCTTGAAAAGCATATTAAATTTCTAAAAACTCTCTGGGGATTGTAGGAATTTATATATGGAGGTAAACTACTGTTTTCATCTTCAGTGGTTTAGTAGAATGACGCAACGTGTTATTTGGGCACAGGTAAAATTAGGGCACGATGTTTACCGTCATAATGAGCATGGAATTTAAAGCCATGTGTTGGCATCAAGGATCTTGCGTAAATGTTATACTAGATCATTCTGGAATAATCTCTTTGAAACCCAAACTTGTGTTTCAGTCTTCCTTTAAAATTGATTCACAATTTCTTCATTCCTTCCTTCAAATGTAAGAAAGTAACTCTAAGAAATACCACATAACCAAACGCTTAATTTTCCACTTTATTTGAAATGTGTCATTTTCGGTGATTGATTTAGGTCTTGAATATTATAAATATTGCTTAAAAGTACTAGAACAGCTCAAATTGCAATTGTGAGATGTGAGAACTTTTACTGATTAGTCCAGCTACAAAAATAATCTGCGACTAAGGTACAGTTTGCTTAAAGAAAGGTAAAAGTGCCCTTTAATGCTTCATGCTTAAACAATGTCTTGGAAACTGGCGTTACCTGGTCCAAGAATAAAACCAGATGACTGGAATATACTAATATTGGCCATAACTGGTGTTCTTTCTTCTTGGCTTGTAGCTCCAGCTACGTACGCCCTTACTACAGCTACATTACCTACAAAAATGAAACGCGTACACGTTGTAAAACCTTCATTAAAGAGAAAATGTAACTGCAATAATGCGAGTATAACATATTTTATGTATGGAATCACGTCATTTCTGCTTTTGTTCTTTCGTTGAATCGAGGAAAAATGCCAATAATCCGAAAAAATGCAAAAAGCGTAAAGCTAAGATTCCATATACGCGTCATGCGTCATGCGTTAAAAATTGAAATGGTTGGTTTTTGACGCATGATGGAGACCATTTGACGGAAACCTTAACCGCATATATGGAATCATACCCTCTATAACCAACCATTTCGATTTTTAACGGATGACGTACATATGGAATCTTAGCTTAAGACCATGGTGAATGTGCCGTAAAATGAGCAATAACACTTGAGACTGATTAAACTATCAAATGCTATTAACTTGATTTTTTCCATCAAAATATATCAAAATGTGGCACAGATGCCCTTAAATTTTCTACATTGTGTATCGTATGTAGACCCGGAAAGGAAAAGACTCACCAGCGCCAAATCCAACCATGGCTCTCGATAACAGTAAATAGTAATCCCTGTGATCATTAAAACTTTCAATATATCCATACATCACATTGGCTAATATATTAATAAGTATAGAGACAACGAGAGGCCATCTAGTAGATTTACCATAGTTAGCCCAGAATCCGAACAGTGGTGACGCTACTAATTGACCTATACTGTAACCAGCCACTACCCATCCCAGAAAGTCAGCTGTAGCTGAACGATCCACCTGAAATTAAAATCGCAGCAATTATTTGAGTGTTTGCTTCCGTAATGTGTATATATCTTGACTTTTGAGAAATAAAAAACTACCTCCCTTTATCTTTTCAAAATTACCTGATGTGATATTGGCGTGGCGTCAGACAGGATATGCTTACCCCTCTTGACACTCTTGACAATCTTGCAACGTGATAAATTCGTGTTCAAGAACAAAGCCAGAAGCAGAAATCCGACAAAAATAGGGGGAACTAAGTTGAAACCCAAAACGACCAAGCGTCCCTGTAGCTCTCCTCTACATTCACCATTATTGCAAAGTCCCAAATTATGAACCTTAACGTACCAATTGTAGATATGGCCATAGTGAAGACATGCTGATAGTAAATGTCACACTGCTTAAAAACATGGTTAGATACATCAACCGTATTGAACGCCATCTTGCTTTCTTTTTATCTGGTGGTTCAAATATTCTTGGCTGATAATTTATCCTGAAAAAAGATAGCAAAGGTAACATACACCCAATGACAGAAATTGTATTTTTTTTCTATTTTCAGTTGATAATGAACGATTTCATCAAGGATTGTTTGAATTGTTTCGAATACTAGTAACAAAGGCAATAGATTTTTATGAATTTTTAGGGTTAGGGTTTAACATTGAATTCGTTATGAAGAACAAGGGCAATAATCATTTAAAACATTTTTCAATTCGAAACTGGTGCTAAACCATGCATAAAGAATCCTTACCCATTAGAAACTGGTTTACGATTCCTTCCCCATAAGAAACTGATTTTAAACCCTGTATTAAGAACCCTTACCCATTACAAACTGATGGCGAACCTATGTATTAAGAATCCGTACCCATTAGAAACTGATGGCAAACCATGTATTAAGAATCCTTACCCATAAACAAACTGATGGTAAACCATGTATTAAGAATCCTTACCCATTAGAAACTGATGGTAAACCATGTATTAATAATCATTACTCATTAGAAACTGATGGTGAGCACAAGTATTAAGAATCCTTACCCATTAGAAACTGATGGTAAACCATGTATTAAGAATCCTTACCCATTGGAAACTGATGGTAAACCATGTATTAATAATCATTACCCATTAGAAACTGATGGCGAACCTATGTATTAAGAATCCTTACCCATTAGAAACTGATGGCGAACCCATGTATTAAGAATCCTTACCCATTAGAAACTGATGGTGAACCATGTATTAAGAATCCTTACCCATTAGAAACTGATGGTAAACCATGTATTTAGAATCCTTACATATTAGAAACTGATGGCGAACCCATGTATTAAGAATCCTTACCCATTACAAACTGATGGCGAACCATGTATTAAGAATCCTTACCCATTGGAAACTGATGGTAAACCATGTATTAAGAATCATTACCCATTTGGTAAACCATGTATTAAGAATCATTACCCATTAGAAACTGATGGCGAACCCATGTATTAAGAATTATTTCCCATTAGAAACTGATGGTAAATCATGTATTAAGAATCCTTACATATTAGAAACTGATGGTGAACCATGTATTAAGAATCCTTACCCATCAGAAACTGATGTTAAACCATGTATTAAGAATCCTTACCCATTAGAAACTGATGGGGAACCCATGTATTAAGAATCCTTACCCATTAGAAACTGATGGTAAACCATGTATTAAGAATCCTTACCCATTAGAAACTGATGGTGAATCATGACTGAGTAGATGTGTTCGTTCATTAACAATGTCGTCCTGTTTCATATTACATGAATATCCGATATTATCCTCATTAAATGTTATAACACACTAGCCTCCATTATCTTTCTATATTTACATGTGACAAACGGTCAAAGTTTATTTGTACTTATTTTATAATTGTTTATGGGCAATTTAATTTATGATATGAATTGATAGCGACAGGTGATAAAGATACCTGGCAATAGTGACCACTTTAGTCTTTACTGTCCAGTCTTCTATAAGTATATAAGTATCATGTTGACATATATAGAAGTGGCGGGTGTCACGCGAAGCAGACTATGCTTACTCTTTTCAAATCACCTGATGATACTTCTCTTTGGAGTAGTCCACTACTATAAAACTATTACTCTCGATTTTGTCATGTTTTTTGGATGCGATTTTGATTAACGGAATTGTTTTGCTTTTTTCGGATTTTTTTTATTTTTAATACGAAATGGATATGAAGACAATTTTTATGCAGATCCAATGAAACGGCATAAAATGCACGTATATTATAATATTTGAGGTAGAAATTTGTTTGCCATAGAAATTGCACATTGGTCATATACACACTTGATAATAAGTGATAACGTCTTTACAGTAAATGATGTAACATAACGTAACAATACGGTCAATAGATATAAGAAAAGCATACAATTTGCATAGATTAAAAAGTGATATCACCTCTTAGAATAAAAAAAAATAAGTTCTCAAATTTGGTCAATAAGAGTATATATTCATCAACAGTGTCCAAAGTATACAAACAGAATCAAATAAACCCATAAAACTAAATAATTTTCCATACAGGTTATAATTAAAAAACGCTTAAAATTTGAGTAAGCGTTTTTCAATTATTTTATATAAACATAGAAATATGAATATATACTCATATTGACCAAGTTTGAACATTTAGATTTTTGTTTATTTTAAATGAAAATGAAATGAATGGAGTTTTACGTCCTACTTTTCTGCACCTATGTGGGCTAATTGAGGACGGGCAAACGCCATGCAGTGTGCAATGAGGGAAATTTTGCCAGGACAGCGGCATTAGCCTGCTCTTATTTTCGATTTTCAACTGTCGAGGGATCTTTAACGTGCACAGCCAATAGCACACGGGGCCTCGGTTTATTGTCCCATCCGAACGACTAGACGCTTTTCCATGTCAGACCCCCGACCTGCATCACTGACAGGGGGAAACCGGGTTGAAAAATCCGAAGGTATCATCTCGACCTTTGTTTATTTTAAGAGGTTGTATTCCTCCTTATAACGTTAGTTGGCGTTAGTGAAGAAGTTCAACCTCGGAATTGATATTGTCAATGTCGTCAAAGAACTAATAATCAAAGTTCGTCAAAATCAGTTGAAACATTGTTTACAATTATATTTACAACAAATTTGGAGATATCTCTGCCTTATCAACAAATCGTAAATTTTCTCTAATTTACATTGAAATGTTAACATAAAGCCTCGAGTAGACGAGGTACCATACCGATCCGGGATAATAGATACAACAGTTAATAGAGGAATCGAATCGTGTCCCGACCCGTACTCCATGTATTTGCTTCTTCTTTTCTTTGTTGATATCGATATTTCCGGTCCGAACACCGGATACCGGAATAGGGACCTTACCTTGTATATTTGCAGCTAAAAAGGCTTTCATGAATTCTAAGGGGCCCTCACCTTCATACATTCTTTAAATAATAAATATCTGTACAAGCAAAACAATTCCGTTAATCAAAAATCTCGTCCAGAGCATGACAAAATCGAGTGCAATAATTATATAGTAGTGGACTTCCAATACGAGAAGTACCATCAGGTGTTTCGAAAGGAGTAATGTTAACAGTAGCTTTCATACGGTCTGCTGACCTAATTGACTTACTTTTAATTTTCCAATGATTTTTTTTTCAAAGAGAAAGAATAAATCGAGAAAATCACCCATGTTTTGAAATTGCCCAAATGTGGCAAAAGCAGCACCTAAGATCTTGTCGGAGCGCTAGCCTACATATCTATTTTGGTGTCTTCCATACGACTAATTGTCTTTCTGATGTCTGGGCTTTCATATTGTCAAAATAATATAGCTTCATTTGACCTACTTTTAACATTAATTGTAACTAGATTTTGACAGAGTTATCTCCCTGAATGATGGATACCATAATTTTTTTATAACATCTCACCGTAGAAGACCATAAAACTAAAACTGTTGAAGACAAATAGATACGTTTACTAATATATTTTTAGATGTACTTTGTTTTTACCCTGACGATCACAGCCGTAGGGGCCCACGACTGAACAGGGGGCCAAACTGACTTATTGCCCGAATTTTAATGATATTTTGCCCGATTGTGGGGATTTTTTGCCCGAAAACATAACGTTTGGAGGGGGCATCTGCACCCCCCCCCCCCTGTCTCCTACGGCTGTGCTGACGATTTCTCCTTTCACAACTGTTTCGTGCGTGCCTCTACAGTAATCCTATATTAGTATCGATTTTCGTCACTACCATTGATCTACCTTTCGGTACTATTGATATCTATGCAGATCACTGTCATAAAACGCGTTAGTTTTAGTGGAATTGCAAGAACCACAGTCTTCGGAATGGAAATTGAAATGGCTCAAATTGATGCTATCAGTGTCCCCGATACACATGAGTTTAGAAAACCACTTTACAATCCCTTTAAGTGTCCTTAAAGAAAGTTCTTAGTTCGGAAAGAAGGGTATTACTAAATGGTTCTCATTTAAACGAAGCAGCCAGTGGGCGTATGCTACCCTGTTTGGCATGCTATTTCAAAAATATAAAATAACTTCTTTAGAAAGTTGAACTACGAATTGATATAGTAAAGTAATATTATTGAGAAGCAATTACGGTCGTGATGCCAGATGGAATATGCTTACTCTTCTAGATTCCATTTTTCATTGTGAAATATTTAGTCATATATTGATATACTTCAGTATGTTTCTACCGATGCCTTGCCAATATATAACAAACCACAAGACATGGAATATAACACATTTCTTTCTATATCTCGTTCAAATCTTACATCGAAAATATGTTTTTGTTCAAATACGTATGGGATTGTTCGTGCTTCGGTTTTATCTTTCCTTATCTTTGAGCAAATTGATATTCTTAATAACTACCATATGACCTAAAAACCTTATTTTTTTCAAGAAATATCAACTGTGAAAAGATTTTTTATACATGATGTAGGACATCGCTACCTTCTTGAAGGAATATTTCAATTACATTAATCATATGACCTAACTTAAAACTGTTGTCCTTTATTGTCAATATTTCAAGCTTGTTAACCTAAAAGATTTTGTGTATTTATGTGTATCGGGGACATTGATAGCTATTCCAATCCTTTCAATCAAAAGTCTGAGGTTCTAATAATCCCTTCAATCCCGGCATGGGTCGAGATGATACCTTCAGATTTTTCAACCCGATTTCTCCCTGTCAGTGATGCAGGTCGGTGGTGTTGACATGGAAAAAGCGTCTAGTCGTTCAGATGAGACAATGAATCAAGGCTCCGTTTGCTATAAGCTGTGCACGTTCCCTCGATCACGATGACCAGGCTAAATTTCCTTCATTGGACACATCATGGCGTTAAGTCGTCCTCATTAGCCAAATAGGTGTAGAAAGGTGGAATTAAAAAAACAATTTCATTTCACAAATCGCGACGGTCTTCCGTGATAAAATTAGTATTCTACACAATTTGTGACATCAAACACTCATATGGAACTACAGATGTCTGGTTGGAAATTTTGATAGTGCAAATTGATGCTATCAGTGATCAACGATACATATTTCAAAATAAAACCCATTTACATTATTTCAAGGTAAACATAAAAAACATAATCCTTTTTAGAATGGTATGTAATGAAGAAGTAATATTTTTGATACTTTAGCTTACTCGGTGATTCCAAAGAGTTCTGGCATTATAGACCGCCAAGTTATACAAAAATATCACACTTACCCTACTGAAATATTATAGATCTTTGACTTCATGATGTTATTCAAATAATTCAGTTATCATTCAACCTACTGACTTCACCTCAATGTTTATATATCGTTGTGTATGGATACGGAAATATCTTGAAATTGTGCGCATTATCGTACATATCTTGTCTTATCTAAAACTTGTCAAGGGCAGCTTACTCTTACGGTGTTATCTCTTGTTGAGCATGTCACTAATTGAACCCAAGAAAAAAAATGCACTGCAAATGATAATACGTTATATATATAACGTCAACAAACAACACGATGTATCATTAAAGCGATACCACTTAGAATCAACAAAATAAAATAGGTTCTCAAATTTGGTCAATAAGAGTCTATATTCATCAACAGTGTCCAAAGTAAACAAACAGAATCAGATAAACCCATAATCTGTTGTGTAGCTTTGCCGCCAGTAAGTCCCCTAATGAATATATACTATTGACCAAGTTTGACAATTTAGATTTTTTGTTCATTCTAAGAGGTTGTATTCCTTTAAGGTTGAATAGGTCAGCGCAGGTGTGAATAGGTATTAAAAGTCAAATAATTCGACTACTTCAGATTAAATTTCTATTGTCAGTGCTCATACATCGTTTACATCTATGACAAGTTAACGTTCGCTTCCAGTGGATGCTGATATCGCAAACGTGGTAGTTGTTGGTAGTCGCAGTTGTTGGTAGTCGCAGTTGTTGGTAGTTTGGATTGTTTATGACATAGAGCTGTAATGTAGGGAGTAATAACACAAGGTTTATGCTTGGCACGCATGCGTTGAATTTTGGGAACTCATTAACTTCCGGTTTGTGCAAGAAACTAACTACTTAATTCATTGTATCTGTTCAATTTGTGGCAATGTACTTTGTGTATATTACTATATTGTATATCTTAAAAATATCTTTTAATTAACCAGTTGACTGTACATGTACATCATCTTGTGGTCATGTACTTGATCTCTAAATCACTAAATCATATTCTGTCCAATTTTTTTATTATTAATTTTTTGTCTATATGTTGTATAATGAACATTGTATCTATATTTGTCCCCATGGGCTGAGTGTGAGACAGGACCGTATCACTTGTATTCGGCATAATTCTGACCCATGTGAAATAAAGAGTTTATTATTATTATTATTATTATTATTATCCTTCACAATATTCTGTCTTTTAAAGGATCCTTTCACTAACCATTCGACCAAATAACGTTTAGTCTCAGAACCTGTTTTTACAAACTATTTTTTTATTTTCAAAATTGTTTGAAAATAGTACTTGTGATTTATTTAAAGATTAACTGAAAAGGGTTAAAAAGCTGCCTGACAAAGTTTTTATTACAAACAATAATATTAAAATTACCCCCCTTTGACCACATGCAAATTCAGTCAAGCTGCTCGTGCTAGATAAAATGGACGCTGTAGAGTGTAGATGATACAAATATTTCATAACAGAATTCTGTGTATTGAACGTTTTAAAATAGTTTTGAAAGTAAAGGTAAGCCATTTCAAGCATTTCTGAACCGAAGGCCGATTTTGATCTGAAAGCATTTCCATTTCCTTTCTATATTATGACATATTCAGTAATGTTATTTTACAATTGTATAGTCCGAAACTTCTGAAAGAGGAGAGGGAGAGGGTTGAAAATCCACCTCTCACTTTCACCCTCACCCCCACCACAACAACTTAATTTTACATCGTTAAAATTGAAATTAATAATTAATTAATCTATTTAAAGCTTCTTTCAGATGAAGTGTTTCTTCACATATTTCTGATAAATGGGCAGAAAAGTTAGTTTTGAGCACATTTTCTCGCTGTTGATATGGTGATAAGTGACGTCATATTCACTTTCATTCATTTGACGTCGCATTTTATTGCCAACGGCGTGGATTTGTTCAAAATTTTGTTGGGGACGAACCTGGATGATTTCTAGAATCCAGGTACGTTGCGAAGCGCCACAGGTGCGAGCTCGAACACAAGGTTCCACCTTGGAGAAAAAATGGAAAAATGATCTACATTTGGTGCATTCTGAACCGTATTTCGGGGTTTGGATATTGAAGTCGAGATTTCCGACTCTGATTAACATTTTATTCTTTAAAAATACCTTCTTATCATCAACCAAATTATGTGGAGAACCACGACTCTTCGTCCCCCATTCCGAGTTCAATTAGTCCACGCCCTTGTGTATTGCCATTTTGACCGGTGTTGGCCATAATGCTACCACAATAATGTTGTTACGAACCCCTGAAATTAAACTAAACATCTAAACAAAAAGCCACGAAAACCGACGTAAGCTCAGACAACTGCTTATCTCTGTATAGAATTATTTGTGGTGTTTACTACGGTAGTAGGGCGTTTCGCACCCAGATAATTCCCGCCCGAACAATTCCCGCCCGACCAATTCATATCCGGACATTTCGCACCAGGATGATTTGCATCAGGACAACTTCCACCCAAGACATTTCACACCCGGGCACTTTGCACCCAGGACAAACAACAATCTACATGAGGTCCATTCCAATAAAATTCGTAAGTACTAAATCATGCGTAGTTTCTTATGGGTGGAAATTGTCATGGGTGCGAACTGCCTTGGTGTGAAATTTCCAGGTGGCAGTTTTCCTGGATGTGAATCGCCCTGGTGTGAAGTGCCCGGATATGAATTGGTCGGGCGGGAATTATCTAGGTGTGAAATGTCCGCGCACGGTTTACTACAGACCACACTAAATTAAAATTATCCCCCTTTGACCACAAAAAAGTTGATAATACTACACTCGTTGTTGTAGGGCACGTGAAGATACGTTTGAAATATTTTAGTCTTTCAATCATTCTTTTATTCATTCATTCTTACTTCAATCTTATTTTAAAGGAATACAACATCTTAGAAGGAACAAAAAATCTAAATTTTCAAATTTGGTCAATAGGAGTTTATATTCATCAGGGGACTTGCATGGTTGCATAACTATACAACAGATAACCTAAATAATCTGATAAATCCAGAAAACAATGTTTATATACAATAATTGAAAAACCCTTAATCAAATTGAAGGCGTTTATCAATTATAATCTGTTATTATCTGGAAATTTACATTATTTCATGAGTTCTAAGAGGTGGTATCACTTTAAAACCAACTGGAAATGATCTCTTGTAATATCATGCCGAAAGAAATAATGTGTATTAGCCTTAATTTTTTAGTAGATTTATGAAATATAAGCCATTTAAAATTAGAATTCATTCATTCATTCATTCATTCATTTAAGACGCTTGTCCGATGTCCAATCCTTGCATGACTTGAGGCCTTGTACAAATTAGCCTAGTCCGAAACTTGTTGACTCTATTCCAAGCCTTTGATAGATATTTGGACGGATATGGTTGGTAGAGAGTCAGAAAAACTGGTATGATTGAACTGCAAAATCATCCATCTTCCCAAATTAATCGAAGTTTTGTGGATTCGAGGTAAATATTCGGAGGTGCGGACATTTTTTTTGACTCACTCCCAGCCATATCTGTCCAAATATCTATCAAAGGCTGGGAATAGAGTCAGCAAGTTCGGGACTAAAGTTAGCCTTGACCGTAGGATTCTAGAAAGGCTAGTGTCCTGGCAAATATCATCCATTGCACACTGTATGACCTGCAGCCTGTACAGGTGCAAACTTGGAATTGCTTTAATATCCAAATGTTACGAATTGTGAACAATATTCCCGATGAACTTTAAATTCTCGTATCTGAGGCAGATATGGACGGTTGAAAAATGGTGAAGGTATCCCTTTAAGTTGCCACTTTTGTAAAACTCTCCTTTTTACGCTTATTATCATTTTGAATTTGAGGACCGGGTGAGTATATTCTATTCTAAAACTCTCGAAAGCATAGTCAATTTCTAGTAATTATAATCTAATCTTGAAGGAGATTTGAACCCACGACACCTATTGCCAACATGTCTACCGGCTGATGTATTCCAGTGAAATTCGACTTTTTCCCCCATTAACCATAATAGTTATTTTTTGGACAAAAAACATCATCCCTTGTTAGCACAATATGGTCAATTTATGAAATTAAAGAGCCAATACATTTCTTATGACTCCCTCTAGCTATATAACATGACTTCTGATCTTTACTACAGACCACACAAAATTGTAATTATCCCCCTTTGACCACAAAAAACAACATTCTTGATAACTCTACACTTGTTGTTGTAGGGCACGTGAAGATAAGTTTTGAAACTAGATAGTGTGTATTGAACGTCATGAAATAAAGTTTAAAGGTAGGCAATTTGAAATATTTCAGTCATTCATTCATTCTTTTATTCATTCACTATTTCATTCATTCATTCATTCTTTTATTCATTCACTCTTTCATTCATTCATTCATTCTTCAATTCATTCTTAAGACGCTAATCTTATTTTTAAACCAACCGCAAATGAGCTCTTGTAGTATCATGTCGAGAACTCTATGCCATTTTATCTATTTTTATTTTTATTGACTGTGACATGGATGTCGAATACCAAGAGAATTTTACTTATTAAAGAAATACTGTGCATTAGCCAAGTCATTTGAAATTATGTTCCGTATCATTCATTCATCCATTCATTCATTCATGACTCGAGATTTACCTTGTTAGTGGTAAATGTCTGAGCCTCTGTCGTCGAAAAAGCAACTAGTCGCTCGGATGAGACAATACACCGAGGCTGCTTGTGCTACTTGCTCTGTGCGCTTAAAAGGCCTTGAAAGCTGGAACCGAAATTAAAGAGGTGTCCTAACAAAATTTCCACCATTGCACACTGTATGGTGTTCATCCTAAACAGATGCAGAAAAGGAAAGTTCTAGTTCCAAACATTTTAAAATGATATTCGTTTAATTTCATTATATACTGATGGCGACAATTGAAAGTTGTCATGGATGTTCGAGGCACAGTTCGTTATAGTTTTGAACAGAAGTTATGTTTAGTAAAAAGTTTGAATAACAGATTTATGAAAGGTAAGCCATTAAAATAGCAATCAAATTAAGTTTATCTTTCAATGATCAGCTCCAAGAGGCCAATGTGTATATCTGAAGTTTCGAATCTATCAATATGAACATTTAAGATATGTTATAGATAGAAATAGATTTCCAATTTGAACACGTAATGTCTTGTTAAACGCAAAGTAATTATAGCTCATCTGTGAATATTAGAAAGTTAATTTATTTCCATTTAGTATTTGTATTGGAACAAAAGGTGTTTTACCTATTGCTATATTTATTCTAAACCATATTCTAATTTTTTACTACTCCGACTATGTTCAGAAAAATACACGGTTTGATACTCATTTTTATGAAAATTAGAATTTCGAACATTCTCCTCAATTATTATCAAATTAATATCAAAATATCAACATTACGTTTTTCATTTGTGGGCATTTTAACCGTTCAGAATTTTAACTTAAACAAATTCGAAACTATTCAAGACGTTATTATGCCCTATTCATAAATGAAATGCAAACTGAAGTCGCCATGCAGTGTGAAATGAGGAAATTTTGACATGGTAGAGGCATGAATCCTAGCCGTCGACGAATCTTAAACGTGCACAGCCTGTAGTACACGATTAATTGTACCATCCTTCTAATTAGTCGTTTTGTTGAGAAATCCGAAGGAAATATATCTCGACACTTTCCAAGGTTAGAAAATAAGTGTCTGACTAATTAAACCACCGCGGTGCCTACAAATTCGTATAAAATGATTTTTAAAATATGACCCTGAAGCCAATTGGTAACTTTGGTCCAATTCTTCCCATTTTCTTAAAGACTGTTTTGCCATATACATCTAAAACCATATAAAAACCGGTAGATTTAAGCCCCTCCCATTAATTTTACAATTGATTATTACTTGTCTGAATATTCACCTAATTGACCTTAAACAATATAATACCAGTATACAACACAGGAAACCATGCTTATCACTCGTGTTTTATGAAACAAACTTGTTGTGTATCATCATGTTATACATTGTAATAACATTGATCAACAGTGGCATACTGAAGTTTAAAGAGACGATAAATTGAATCCAGTCGCCATTTGGCATTAAAATAGCATTTTATCATTTTTCATTCACAATACTCAAAACTATTTCTATTTGAAGAACTGAACGATATATTAAGTTATTTTGATAATTTTTAATGCACCTTTTAAGATAAAAAGTCTTTCCGTAATTAACTAATAACATGCAGAAAGTTATTGCCGATTGCCTATTAAATCTTTGAATCATATCTTTAAATCATATAATATGTAAATAAACACTACTATTCGTAACGTAACAAGACATCAATCATTGGTGTCAAGTATGACCTAGTTTAGTTTGCAAGTCAGTGAACTTATAAACTATCATTATTTATCCATTCCGCAGGGCCCTTCAGAAACCAATGTAAATTTTAAACAGCTGATAGGGCCGCATGACGTATTCCAATGAAAAGTCAATGGAGAATTATCCATGTTCCGACCTAGTTTGGACTTTGAAAAAAAAAAAAAAAAAAAAAAAAAAAGTTAGGACGAGGTTGTCCTTTGCAGGGTGGATAGACGACGGGATTCTCTAATTTTCAACACAAACCAGAAGGTTTTATCTCATGTAGTTCCATAGTTACAGGCACTCAAAGTTTAGGTTTTTTCCAGGCAAAATACCAAAGTTTTTGGCCTCTAGTTTTTGCCCAAATTTCAGAAAACAAGTTTTAATCGAATTTCTGACATCTCTCGAACCTCAAAACTTTGATTCCGCCAAAAAAAAGCAAAAAATAAATTTTATTTGAAAAAGTCGATTTTAAAATTTCTTCTGATCAAAACGATAGAAATTTCTCGATTTTTGGCTAAGTTTTGCCAAAATAACGGCATTTTCTAAAACTGTGATTGCGGGCGAACCGTAAGTCGGAGAAAGTTGCCCTTTGCAGGGTGGATAGACGACGGGATTCTCTAATTTTCAACACAAACCAGAAGGTTTTATCTCATGTAGTTCCATAGTTACAGGCACTCAAAGTTTAGGTTTTTTCCAGGCAAAATACCAAAGTTTTTGGCCTCTAGTTTTTGCCCAAATTTCAGAAAACAAGTTTTAATCGAATTTCTGACATCTCTCGAACCTCAAAACTTTGATTCCGCCAAAAAAAAGCAAAAAATAAATTTTATTTGAAAAAGTCGATTTTAAAATTTCTTCTGATCAAAACGATAGAAATTTCTCGATTTTTGGCTAAGTTTTGCCAAAATAACGGCATTTTCTAAAACTGTGATTGCGGGCGAACCGTAAGTCGGAGAAAGTTGCCCTTTGCAGGGTGGATAGACGACGGGATTCTCTAATTTTCAACACAAACCAGAAGGTTTTATCTCATGTAGTTCCATAGTTACAGGCACTCAAAGTTTAGGTTTTTTCCAGGCAAAATACCAAAGTTTTTGGCCTCTAGTTTTTGCCCAAATTTCAGAAAACAAGTTTTAATCGAATTTCTGACATCTCTCGAACCTCAAAACTTTGATTCCGCCAAAAAAAGCAAAAAATAAATTTTATTTGAAAAAGTCGATTTTAAAATTTCTTCTGATCAAAACGATAGAAATTTCTCGATTTTTGGCTAAGTTTTGCCAAAATAACGGCATTTTCTAAAACTGTGATTGCGGGCGAACCGTAAGTCGGAGAAAGTTGCCCTTTGCAGGGTGGATAGACGACGGGATTCTCTAATTTTCAACACAAACCAGAAGGTTTTATCTCATGTAGTTCCATAGTTACAGGCACTCAAAGTTTAGGTTTTTTCCAGGCAAAATACCAAAGTTTTTGGCCTCTAGTTTTTGCCCAAATTTCAGAAAACAAGTTTTAATCGAATTTCTGACATCTCTCGAACCTCAAAACTTTGATTCCGCCAAAAAAAAGCCAAAAATAAATTTTATTTGAAAAAGTCGATTTTTAAATTTCTTCTGATCAAAACGATAGAAATTTCTCGATTTTTGGCTAAGTTTTGCCAAAATAACGGCATTTTCTAAAACTGTGATTGCGGGCGAACCGTAAGTCGGAGAAAGTTGCCCTTTGCAGGGTGGATAGACGACGGGATTCTCTAATTTTCAACACAAACCAGAAGGTTTTATCTCATGTAGTTCCATAGTTACAGGCACTCAAAGTTTAGGTTTTTTCCAGGCAAAATACCAAAGTTTTTGGCCTCTAGTTTTTGCCCAAATTTCAGAAAACAAGTTTTAATCGAATTTCTGACATCTCTCGAACCTCAAAACTTTGATTCCGCCAAAAAAAAGCAAAAAATAAATTTTATTTGAAAAAGTCGATTTTAAAATTTCTTCTGATCAAAACGATAGAAATTTCTCGATTTTTGGCTAAGTTTTGCCAAAATAACGGCATTTTCTAAAACTGTGATTGCGGGCGAACCGTAAGTCGGAGAAAGTTGCCCTTTGCAGGGTGGATAGACGACGGGATTCTCTAATTTTCAACACAAACCAGAAGGTTTTATCTCATGTAGTTCCATAGTTACAGGCACTCAAAGTTTAGGTTTTTTCCAGGCAAAATACCAAAGTTTTTGGCCTCTAGTTTTTGCCCAAATTTCAGAAAACAAGTTTTAATCGAATTTCTGACATCTCTCGAACCTCAAAACTTTGATTCCGCCAAAAAAAAGCAAAAAATAAATTTTATTTGAAAAAGTCGATTTTAAAATTTCTTCTGATCAAAACGATAGAAATTTCTCGATTTTTGGCTAAGTTTTGCCAAAATAACGGCATTTTCTAAAACTGTGATTGCGGGCGAACCGTAAGTCGGAGAAAGTTGCCCTTTGCAGGGTGGATAGACGACGGGATTCTCTAATTTTCAACACAAACCAGAAGGTTTTATCTCATGTAGTTCCATAGTTACAGGCACTCAAAGTTTAGGTTTTTTCCAGGCAAAATACCGAAGTTTTTGGCCTCTAGTTTTTGCCCAAATTTCAGAAAACAAGTTTTAATCGAATTTCTGACATCTCTCGAACCTCAAAACTTTGATTCCGCCAAAAAAAAGCAAAAAATAAATTTTATTTGAAAAAGTCGATTTTAAAATTTCTTCTGATCAAAACGATAGAAATTTCTCGATTTTTGGCTAAGTTTTGCCAAAATAACGGCATTTTCTAAAACTGTGATTGCGGGCGAACCGTAAGTCGGAGAAAGTTGCCCTTTGCAGGGTGGATAGACGACGGGATTCTCTAATTTTCAACACAAACCAGAAGGTTTTATCTCATGTAGTTCCATAGTTACAGGCACTCAAAGTTTAGGTTTTTTCCAGGCAAAATACCAAAGTTTTTGGCCTCTAGTTTTTGCCCAAATTTCAGAAAACAAGTTTTAATCGAATTTCTGACATCTCTCGAACCTCAAAACTTTGATTCCGCCAAAAAAAGCAAAAAATAAATTTTATTTGAAAAAGTCGATTTTAAAATTTCTTCTGATCAAAACGATAGAAATTTCTCGATTTTTGGCTAAGTTTTGCCAAAATAACGGCATTTTCTAAAACTGTGATTGCGGGCGAACCGTAAGTCGGAGAAAGTTGCCCTTTGCAGGGTGGATAGACGACGGGATTCTCTAATTTTCAACACAAACCAGAAGGTTTTATCTCATGTAGTTCCATAGTTACAGGCACTCAAAGTTTAGGTTTTTTCCAGGCAAAATACCAAAGTTTTTGGCCTCTAGTTTTTGCCCAAATTTCAGAAAACAAGTTTTAATCGAATTTCTGACATCTCTCGAACCTCAAAACTTTGATTCCGCCAAAAAAAAGCCAAAAATAAATTTTATTTGAAAAAGTCGATTTTAAAATTTCTTCTGATCAAAACGATAGAAATTTCTCGATTTTTGGCTAAGTTTTGCCAAAATAACGGCATTTTCTAAAACTGTGATTGCGGGCGAACCGTAAGTCGGAGAAAGTTGCCCTTTGCAGGGTGGATAGACGACGGGATTCTCTAATTTTCAACACAAACCAGAAGGTTTTATCTCATGTAGTTCCATAGTTACAGGCACTCAAAGTTTAGGTTTTTTCCAGGCAAAATACCAAAGTTTTTGGCCTCTAGTTTTTGCCCAAATTTCAGAAAACAAGTTTTAATCGAATTTCTGACATCTCTCGAACCTCAAAACTTTGATTCCGCCAAAAAAAAGCAAAAAATAAATTTTATTTGAAAAAGTCGATTTTAAAATTTCTTCTGATCAAAACGATAGAAATTTCTCGATTTTTGGCTAAGTTTTGCCAAAATAACGGCATTTTCTAAAACTGTGATTGCGGGCGAACCGTAAGTCGGAGAAAGTTGCCCTTTGCAGGGTGGATAGACGACGGGATTCTCTAATTTTCAACACAAACCAGAAGGTTTTATCTCATGTAGTTCCATAGTTACAGGCACTCAAAGTTTAGGTTTTTTCCAGGCAAAATACCAAAGTTTTTGGCCTCTAGTTTTTGCCCAAATTTCAGAAAACAAGTTTTAATCGAATTTCTGACATCTCTCGAACCTCAAAACTTTGATTCCGCCAAAAAAAAGCAAAAAATAAATTTTATTTGAAAAAGTCGATTTTAAAATTTCTTCTGATCAAAACGATAGAAATTTCTCGATTTTTGGCTAAGTTTTGCCAAAATAACGGCATTTTCTAAAACTGTGATTGCGGGCGAACCGTAAGTCGGAGAAAGTTGCCCTTTGCAGGGTGGATAGACGACGGGATTCTCTAATTTTCAACACAAACCAGAAGGTTTTATCTCATGTAGTTCCATAGTTACAGGCACTCAAAGTTTAGGTTTTTTCCAGGCAAAATACCGAAGTTTTTGGCCTCTAGTTTTTGCCCAAATTTCAGAAAACAAGTTTTAATCGAATTTCTGACATCTCTCGAACCTCAAAACTTTGATTCCGCCAAAAAAAAGCAAAAAATAAATTTTATTTGAAAAAGTCGATTTTAAAATTTCTTCTGATCAAAACGATAGAAATTTCTCGATTTTTGGCTAAGTTTTGCCAAAATAACGGCATTTTCTAAAACTGTGATTGCGGGCGAACCGTAAGTCGGAGAAAGTTGCCCTTTGCAGGGTGGATAGACGACGGGATTCTCTAATTTTCAACACAAACCAGAAGGTTTTATCTCATGTAGTTCCATAGTTACAGGCACTCAAAGTTTAGGTTTTTTCCAGGCAAAATACCAAAGTTTTTGGCCTCTAGTTTTTGCCCAAATTTCAGAAAACAAGTTTTAATCGAATTTCTGACATCTCTCGAACCTCAAAACTTTGATTCCGCCAAAAAAAAGCAAAAAATAAATTTTATTTGAAAAAGTCGATTTTAAAATTTCTTCTGATCAAAACGATAGAAATTTCTCGATTTTTGGCTAAGTTTTGCCAAAATAACGGCATTTTCTAAAACTGTGATTGCGGGCGAACCGTAAGTCGGAGAAAGTTGCCCTTTGCAGGGTGGATAGACGACGGGATTCTCTAATTTTCAACACAAACCAGAAGGTTTTATCTCATGTAGTTCCATAGTTACAGGCACTCAAAGTTTAGGTTTTTTCCAGGCAAAATACCAAAGTTTTTGGCCTCTAGTTTTTGCCCAAATTTCAGAAAACAAGTTTTAATCGAATTTCTGACATCTCTCGAACCTCAAAACTTTGATTCCGCCAAAAAAAAGCAAAAAATAAATTTTATTTGAAAAAGTCGATTTTAAAATTTCTTCTGATCAAAACGATAGAAATTTCTCGATTTTTGGCTAAGTTTTGCCAAAATAACGGCATTTTCTAAAACTGTGATTGCGGGCGAACCGTAAGTCGGAGAAAGTTGCCCTTTGCAGGGTGGATAGACGACGGGATTCTCTAATTTTCAACACAAACCAGAAGGTTTTATCTCATGTAGTTCCATAGTTACAGGCACTCAAAGTTTAGGTTTTTTCCAGGCAAAATACCAAAGTTTTTGGCCTCTAGTTTTTGCCCAAATTTCAGAAAACAAGTTTTAATCGAATTTCTGACATCTCTCGAACCTCAAAACTTTGATTCCGCCAAAAAAAAGCAAAAAATAAATTTTATTTGAAAAAGTCGATTTTAAAATTTCTTCTGATCAAAACGATAGAAATTTCTCGATTTTTGGCTAAGTTTTGCCAAAATAACGGCATTTTCTAAAACTGTGATTGCGGGCGAACCGTAAGTCGGAGAAAGTTGCCCTTTGCAGGGTGGATAGACGACGGGATTCTCTAATTTTCAACACAAACCAGAAGGTTTTATCTCATGTAGTTCCATAGTTACAGGCACTCAAAGTTTAGGTTTTTTCCAGGCAAAATACCAAAGTTTTTGGCCTCTAGTTTTTGCCCAAATTTCAGAAAACAAGTTTTAATCGAATTTCTGACATCTCTCGAACCTCAAAACTTTGATTCCGCCAAAAAAAAGCAAAAAATAAATTTTATTTGAAAAAGTCGATTTTAAAATTTCTTCTGATCAAAACGATAGAAATTTCTCGATTTTTGGCTAAGTTTTGCCAAAATAACGGCATTTTCTAAAACTGTGATTGCGGGCGAACCGTAAGTCGGAGAAAGTTGCCCTTTGCAGGGTGGATAGACGACGGGATTCTCTAATTTTCAACACAAACCAGAAGGTTTTATCTCATGTAGTTCCATAGTTACAGGCACTCAAAGTTTAGGTTTTTTCCAGGCAAAATACCAAAGTTTTTGGCCTCTAGTTTTTGCCCAAATTTCAGAAAACAAGTTTTAATCGAATTTCTGACATCTCTCGAACCTCAAAACTTTGATTCCGCCAAAAAAAAGCAAAAAATAAATTTTATTTGAAAAAGTCGATTTTAAAATTTCTTCTGATCAAAACGATAGAAATTTCTCGATTTTTGGCTAAGTTTTGCCAAAATAACGGCATTTTCTAAAACTGTGATTGCGGGCGAACCGTAAGTCGGAGAAAGTTGCCCTTTGCAGGGTGGATAGACGACGGGATTCTCTAATTTTCAACACAAACCAGAAGGTTTTATCTCATGTAGTTCCATAGTTACAGGCACTCAAAGTTTAGGTTTTTTCCAGGCAAAATACCAAAGTTTTTGGCCTCTAGTTTTTGCCCAAATTTCAGAAAACAAGTTTTAATCGAATTTCTGACATCTCTTGAACCTCAAAACTTTGATTCCGCCAAAAAAAGCAAAAAATAAATTTTATTTGAAAAAGTCGATTTTAAAATTTCTTCTGATCAAAACGATAGAAATTTCTCGATTTTTGGCTAAGTTTTGCCAAAATAACGGCATTTTCTAAAACTGTGATTGCGGGCGAACCGTAAGTCGGAGAAAGTTGCCCTTTGCAGGGTGGATAGACGACGGGATTCTCTAATTTTCAACACAAACCAGAAGGTTTTATCTCATGTAGTTCCATAGTTACAGGCACTCAAAGTTTAGGTTTTTTCCAGGCAAAATACCAAAGTTTTTGGCCTCTAGTTTTTGCCCAAATTTCAGAAAACAAGTTTTAATCGAATTTCTGACATCTCTCGAACCTCAAAACTTTGATTCCGCCAAAAAAAAGCCAAAAATAAATTTTATTTGAAAAAGTCGATTTTAAAATTTCTTCTGATCAAAACGATAGAAATTTCTCGATTTTTGGCTAAGTTTTGCCAAAATAACGGCATTTTCTAAAACTGTGATTGCGGGCGAACCGTAAGTCGGAGAAAGTTGCCCTTTGCAGGGTGGATAGACGACGGGATTCTCTAATTTTCAACACAAACCAGAAGGTTTTATCTCATGTAGTTCCATAGTTACAGGCACTCAAAGTTTAGGTTTTTTCCAGGCAAAATACCAAAGTTTTTGGCCTCTAGTTTTTGCCCAAATTTCAGAAAACAAGTTTTAATCGAATTTCTGACATCTCTCGAACCTCAAAACTTTGATTCCGCCAAAAAAAAGCAAAAAATAAATTTTATTTGAAAAAGTCGATTTTAAAATTTCTTCTGATCAAAACGATAGAAATTTCTCGATTTTTGGCTAAGTTTTGCCAAAATAACGGCATTTTCTAAAACTGTGATTGCGGGCGAACCGTAAGTCGGAGAAAGTTGCCCTTTGCAGGGTGGATAGACGACGGGATTCTCTAATTTTCAACACAAACCAGAAGGTTTTATCTCATGTAGTTCCATAGTTACAGGCACTCAAAGTTTAGGTTTTTTCCAGGCAAAATACCAAAGTTTTTGGCCTCTAGTTTTTGCCCAAATTTCAGAAAACAAGTTTTAATCGAATTTCTGACATCTCTCGAACCTCAAAACTTTGATTCCGCCAAAAAAAAGCAAAAAATAAATTTTATTTGAAAAAGTCGATTTTAAAATTTCTTCTGATCAAAACGATAGAAATTTCTCGATTTTTGGCTAAGTTTTGCCAAAATAACGGCATTTTCTAAAACTGTGATTGCGGGCGAACCGTAAGTCGGAGAAAGTTGCCCTTTGCAGGGTGGATAGACGACGGGATTCTCTAATTTTCAACACAAACCAGAAGGTTTTATCTCATGTAGTTCCATAGTTACAGGCACTCAAAGTTTAGGTTTTTTCCAGGCAAAATACCGAAGTTTTTGGCCTCTAGTTTTTGCCCAAATTTCAGAAAACAAGTTTTAATCGAATTTCTGACATCTCTCGAACCTCAAAACTTTGATTCCGCCAAAAAAAAGCAAAAAATAAATTTTATTTGAAAAAGTCGATTTTAAAATTTCTTCTGATCAAAACGATAGAAATTTCTCGATTTTTGGCTAAGTTTTGCCAAAATAACGGCATTTTCTAAAACTGTGATTGCGGGCGAACCGTAAGTCGGAGAAAGTTGCCCTTTGCAGGGTGGATAGACGACGGGATTCTCTAATTTTCAACACAAACCAGAAGGTTTTATCTCATGTAGTTCCATAGTTACAGGCACTCAAAGTTTAGGTTTTTTCCAGGCAAAATACCAAAGTTTTTGGCCTCTAGTTTTTGCCCAAATTTCAGAAAACAAGTTTTAATCGAATTTCTGACATCTCTCGAACCTCAAAACTTTGATTCCGCCAAAAAAAAGCAAAAAATAAATTTTATTTGAAAAAGTCGATTTTAAAATTTCTTCTGATCAAAACGATAGAAATTTCTCGATTTTTGGCTAAGTTTTGCCAAAATAACGGCATTTTCTAAAACTGTGATTGCGGGCGAACCGTAAGTCGGAGAAAGTTGCCCTTTGCAGGGTGGATAGACGACGGGATTCTCTAATTTTCAACACAAACCAGAAGGTTTTATCTCATGTAGTTCCATAGTTACAGGCACTCAAAGTTTAGGTTTTTTCCAGGCAAAATACCAAAGTTTTTGGCCTCTAGTTTTTGCCCAAATTTCAGAAAACAAGTTTTAATCGAATTTCTGACATCTCTCGAACCTCAAAACTTTGATTCCGCCAAAAAAAAGCAAAAAATAAATTTTATTTGAAAAAGTCGATTTTAAAATTTCTTCTGATCAAAACGATAGAAATTTCTCGATTTTTGGCTAAGTTTTGCCAAAATAACGGCATTTTCTAAAACTGTGATTGCGGGCGAACCGTAAGTCGGAGAAAGTTGCCCTTTGCAGGGTGGATAGACGACGGGATTCTCTAATTTTCAACACAAACCAGAAGGTTTTATCTCATGTAGTTCCATAGTTACAGGCACTCAAAGTTTAGGTTTTTTCCAGGCAAAATACCAAAGTTTTTGGCCTCTAGTTTTTGCCCAAATTTCAGAAAACAAGTTTTAATCGAATTTCTGACATCTCTCGAACCTCAAAACTTTGATTCCGCCAAAAAAAAGCAAAAAATAAATTTTATTTGAAAAAGTCGATTTTAAAATTTCTTCTGATCAAAACGATAGAAATTTCTCGATTTTTGGCTAAGTTTTGCCAAAATAACGGCATTTTCTAAAACTGTGATTGCGGGCGAACCGTAAGTCGGAGAAAGTTGCCCTTTGCAGGGTGGATAGACGACGGGATTCTCTAATTTTCAACACAAACCAGAAGGTTTTATCTCATGTAGTTCCATAGTTACAGGCACTCAAAGTTTAGGTTTTTTCCAGGCAAAATACCAAAGTTTTTGGCCTCTAGTTTTTGCCCAAATTTCAGAAAACAAGTTTTAATCGAATTTCTGACATCTCTCGAACCTCAAAACTTTGATTCCGCCAAAAAAAAGCCAAAAAATAAATTTTATTTGAAAAAGTCGATTTTAAAATTTCTTCTGATCAAAACGATAGAAATTTCTCGATTTTTGGCTAAGTTTTGCCAAAATAACGGCATTTTCTAAAACTGTGATTGCGGGCGAACCGTAAGTCGGAGAAAGTTGCCCTTTGCAGGGTGGATAGACGACGGGATTCTCTAATTTTCAACACAAACCAGAAGGTTTTATCTCATGTAGTTCCATAGTTACAGGCACTCAAAGTTTAGGTTTTTTCCAGGCAAAATACCAAAGTTTTTGGCCTCTAGTTTTTGCCCAAATTTCAGAAAACAAGTTTTAATCGAATTTCTGACATCTCTCGAACCTCAAAACTTTGATTCCGCCAAAAAAAAGCAAAAAATAAATTTTATTTGAAAAAGTCGATTTTAAAATTTCTTCTGATCAAAACGATAGAAATTTCTCGATTTTTGGCTAAGTTTGCCAAAATAACGGCATTTTCTAAAACTGTGATTGCGGGCGAACCGTAAGTCGGAGAAAGTTGCCCTTTGCAGGGTGGATAGACGACGGGATTCTCTAATTTTCAACACAAATCAGAAGGTTTTATCTCATGTAGTTCCATAGTTACAGGCACTCAAAGTTTAGGTTTTTTCCAGGCAAAATACCAAAGTTTTTGGCCTCTAGTTTTTGCCCAAATTTCAGAAAACAAGTTTTAATCGAATTTCTGACATCTCTCGAACCTCAAAACTTTGATTCCGCCAAAAAAAAGCAAAAAATAAATTTTATTTGAAAAAGTCGATTTTAAAATTTCTTCTGATCAAAACGATAGAAATTTCTCGATTTTTGGCTAAGTTTTGCCAAAATAACGGCATTTTCTAAAACTGTGATTGCGGGCGAACCGTAAGTCGGAGAAAGTTGCCCTTTGCAGGGTGGATAGACGACGGGATTCTCTAATTTTCAACACAAACCAGAAGGTTTTATCTCATGTAGTTCCATAGTTACAGGCACTCAAAGTTTAGGTTTTTTCCAGGCAAAATACCAAAGTTTTTGGCCTCTAGTTTTTGCCCAAATTTCAGAAAACAAGTTTTAATCGAATTTCTGACATCTCTCGAACCTCAAAACTTTGATTCCGCCAAAAAAAAGCAAAAAATAAATTTTATTTGAAAAAGTCGATTTTAAAATTTCTTCTGATCAAAACGATAGAAATTTCTCGATTTTTGGGCTAAGTTTTGCCAAAATAACGGCATTTTCTAAAACTGTGATTGCGGGCGAACCGTAAGTCGGAGAAAGTTGCCCTTTGCAGGGTGGATAGACGACGGGATTCTCTAATTTTCAACACAAACCAGAAGGTTTTATCTCATGTAGTTCCATAGTTACAGGCACTCAAAGTTTAGGTTTTTTCCAGGCAAAATACCAAAGTTTTTGGCCTCTAGTTTTTGCCCAAATTTCAGAAAACAAGTTTTAATCGAATTTCTGACATCTCTCGAACCTCAAAACTTTGATTCCGCCAAAAAAAAGCAAAAAATAAATTTTATTTGAAAAAGTCGATTTTAAAATTTCTTCTGATCAAAACGATAGAAATTTCTCGATTTTTGGCTAAGTTTTGCCAAAATAACGGCATTTTCTAAAACTGTGATTGCGGGCGAACCGTAAGTCGGAGAAAGTTGCCCTTTGCAGGGTGGATAGACGACGGGATTCTCTAATTTTCAACACAAACCAGAAGGTTTTATCTCATGTAGTTCCATAGTTACAGGCACTCAAAGTTTAGGTTTTTTCCAGGCAAAATACCGAAGTTTTTGGCCTCTAGTTTTTGCCCAAATTTCAGAAAACAAGTTTTAATCGAATTTCTGACATCTCTCGAACCTCAAAACTTTGATTCCGCCAAAAAAAAGCAAAAAATAAATTTTATTTGAAAAAGTCGATTTTAAAATTTCTTCTGATCAAAACGATAGAAATTTCTCGATTTTTTGGCTAAGTTTTGCCAAAATAACGGCATTTTTCTAAAACTGTGATTGCGGGCGAACCGTAAGTCGGAGAAAGTTGCCCTTTGCAGGGTGGATAGACGACGGGATTCTCTAATTTTCAACACAAACCAGAAGGTTTTATCTCATGTAGTTCCATAGTTACAGGCACTCAAAGTTTAGGTTTTTTCCAGGCAAAATACCAAAGTTTTTGGCCTCTAGTTTTTGCCCAAATTTCAGAAAACAAGTTTTAATCGAATTTCTGACATCTCTCGAACCTCAAAACTTTGATTCCGCCAAAAAAAGCAAAAAATAAATTTTATTTGAAAAAGTCGATTTTAAAATTTCTTCTGATCAAAACGATAGAAATTTCTCGATTTTTGGCTAAGTTTTGCCAAAATAACGGCATTTTCTAAAACTGTGATTGCGGGGCGAACCGTAAGTCGGAGAAAGTTGCCCTTTGCAGGGTGGATAGACGACGGGATTCTCTAATTTTCAACACAAACCAGAAGGTTTTATCTCATGTAGTTCCATAGTTACAGGCACTCAAAGTTTAGGTTTTTTCCAGGCAAAATACCAAAGTTTTTGGCCTCTAGTTTTTGCCCAAATTTCAGAAAACAAGTTTTAATCGAATTTCTGACATCTCTCGAACCTCAAAACTTTGATTCCGCCAAAAAAAAGCCAAAAATAAATTTTATTTGGAAAAAGTCGATTTTAAAATTTCTTCTGATCAAAACGATAGAAATTTCTCGATTTTTGGCTAAGTTTTGCCAAAATAACGGCATTTTCTAAAACTGTGATTGCGGGCGAACCGTAAGTCGGAGGAAAGTTGCCCTTTGCAGGGTGGATAGACGACGGGATTCTCTAATTTTCAACACAAACCAGAAGGTTTTATCTCATGTAGTTCCATAGTTACAGGCACTCAAAGTTTAGGTTTTTTCCAGGCAAAATTACCAAAGTTTTTGGCCTCTAGTTTTTGCCCAAATTTCAGAAAACAAGTTTTAATCGAATTTCTGACATCTCTCGAACCTCAAAACTTTGATTCCGCCAAAAAAAAGCAAAAATAAATTTTATTTGAAAAAGTCGATTTTAAAATTTCTTCTGATCAAAACGATAGAAATTTCTCGATTTTTGGCTAAGTTTTGCCAAAATAACGGCATTTTCTAAAACTGTGATTGCGGGGCGAACCGTAAGTCGGAGAAAGTTGCCCTTTGCAGGGTGGATAGACGACGGGATTTCTCTAATTTTCAACACAAACCAGAAGGTTTTATCTCATGTAGTTCCATAGTTACAGGCACTCAAAGTTTAGGTTTTTTCCAGGCAAAATACCAAAGTTTTTGGCCTCTAGTTTTTGCCCAAATTTCAGAAAACAAGTTTTAATCGAATTTCTGACATCTCTCGAACCTCAAAACTTTGATTCCGCCAAAAAAAAGCAAAAAATAAATTTTATTTGAAAAAGTCGATTTTTAAAATTTCTTCTGATCAAAACGATAGAAATTTCTCGATTTTTGGCTAAGTTTTGCCAAAATAACGGCATTTTCTAAAACTGTGATTGCGGGCGAACCGTAAGTCGGAGAAAGTTGCCCTTTGCAGGGTGGATAGACGACGGGATTCTCTAATTTTCAACACAAACCAGAAGGTTTTATCTCATGTAGTTCCATAGTTACAGGCACTCAAAGTTTAGGTTTTTTCCAGGCAAAATACCGAAGTTTTTGGCCTCTAGTTTTTGCCCAAATTTCAGAAAACAAGTTTTAATCGAATTTCTGACATCTCTCGAACCTCAAAACTTTGATTCCGCCAAAAAAAAGCAAAAAATAAATTTTATTTGAAAAAGTCGATTTTAAAATTTCTTCTGATCAAAACGATAGAAATTTCTCGATTTTTGGCTAAGTTTTGCCAAAATAACGGCATTTTCTAAAACTGTGATTGCGGGCGAACCGTAAGTCGGAGAAAGTTGCCCTTTGCAGGGTGGATAGACGACGGGATTCTCTAATTTTCAACACAAACCAGAAGGTTTTATCTCATGTAGTTCCATAGTTACAGGCACTCAAAGTTTAGGTTTTTTCCAGGCAAAATACCAAAGTTTTTGGCCTCTAGTTTTTGCCCAAATTTCAGAAAACAAGTTTTAATCGAATTTCTGACATCTCTCGAACCTCAAAACTTTGATTCCGCCAAAAAAAAGCAAAAAATAAATTTTATTTGAAAAAGTCGATTTTTAAAATTTCTTCTGATCAAAACGATAGAAATTTCTCGATTTTTGGCTAAGTTTTGCCAAAATAACGGCATTTTCTAAAACTGTGATTGCGGGCGAACCGTAAGTCGGAGAAAGTTGCCCTTTGCAGGGTGGATAGACGACGGGATTCTCTAATTTTCAACACAAATCAGAAGGTTTTATCTCATGTAGTTCCATAGTTACAGGCACTCAAAGTTTAGGTTTTTTCCAGGCAAAATACCAAAGTTTTTGGCCTCTAGTTTTTGCCCAAATTTCAGAAAACAAGTTTTAATCGAATTTCTGACATCTCTCGAACCTCAAAACTTTGATTCCGCCAAAAAAAAGCAAAAAATAAATTTTATTTGAAAAAGTCGATTTTAAAATTTCTTCTGATCAAAACGATAGAAATTTCTCGATTTTTGGCTAAGTTTTGCCAAAATAACGGCATTTTCTAAAACTGTGATTGCGGGCGAACCGTAAGTCGGAGAAAGTTGCCCTTTGCAGGGTGGATAGACGACGGGATTCTCTAATTTTCAACACAAACCAGAAGGTTTTATCTCATGTAGTTCCATAGTTACAGGCACTCAAAGTTTAGGTTTTTTCCAGGCAAAATACCAAAGTTTTTGGCCTCTAGTTTTTGCCCAAATTTCAGAAAACAAGTTTTAATCGAATTTCTGACATCTCTCGAACCTCAAAACTTTGATTCCGCCAAAAAAAAGCAAAAAATAAATTTTATTTGAAAAAGTCGATTTTAAAATTTCTTCTGATCAAAACGATAGAAATTTCTCGATTTTTGGCTAAGTTTTGCCAAAATAACGGCATTTTCTAAAACTGTGATTGCGGGCGAACCGTAAGTCGGAGAAAGTTGCCCTTTGCAGGGTGGATAGACGACGGGATTCTCTAATTTTTCAACACAAACCAGAAGGTTTTATCTCATGTAGTTCCATAGTTACAGGCACTCAAAGTTTAGGTTTTTTCCAGGCAAAATACCAAAGTTTTTGGCCTCTAGTTTTTGCCCAAATTTCAGAGAAACAAGTTTTAATCGAATTTCTGACATCTCTCGAACCTCAAAACTTTGATTCCGCCAAAAAAAAGCAAAAAATAAATTTTATTTGAAAAAGTCGATTTTAAAATTTCTTCTGATCAAAACGATAGAAATTTCTCGATTTTTGGCTAAGTTTTGCCAAAATAACGGCATTTTCTAAATCTGTGATTGCGGGCGAACCGTAAGTCGGAGAAAGTTGCCCTTTGCAGGGTGGATAGACGACGGGATTCTCTAATTTTCAACACAAACCAGAAGGTTTTATCTCATGTAGTTCCATAGTTACAGGCACTCAAAGTTTAGGTTTTTTCCAGGCAAAATACCAAAGTTTTTGGCCTCTAGTTTTTGCCCAAATTTCAGAAAACAAGTTTTAATCGAATTTCTGACATCTCTCGAACCTCAAAACTTTGATTCCGCCAAAAAAAAGCAAAAAATAAATTTTATTTGAAAAAGTCGATTTTAAAATTTCTTCTGATCAAAACGATAGAAATTTCTCGATTTTTGGCTAAGTTTTGCCAAAATAACGGCATTTTCTAAAACTGTGATTGCGGGCGAACCGTAAGTCGGAGGAAAGTTGCCCTTTGCAGGGTGGATAGACGACGGGATTCTCTAATTTTCAACACAAACCAGAAGGTTTTATCTCATTTAGTTCCATAGTTACAGGCACTCAAAGTTTAGGTTTTTTCCAGGCAAAATACCAAAGTTTTTGGCCTCTAGTTTTTGCCCAAATTTCAGAAAACAAGTTTTAATCGAATTTCTGACATCTCTCGAACCTCAAAACTTTGATTCCGCCAAAAAAAAGCAAAAAATAAATTTTATTTGAAAAAGTCGATTTTAAAATTCTTCTGATCAAAACGATAGAAATTTCTCGATTTTTGGCTAAGTTTTGCCAAAATAACGGCATTTTCTAAAACTGTGATTGCGGGCGAACCGTAAGTCGGAGAAAGTTGCCCTTTGCAGGGTGGATAGACGACGGGATTCTCTAATTTTCAACACAAATCAGAAGGTTTTATCTCATGTAGTTCCATAGTTACAGGCACTCAAAGTTTAGGTTTTTTCCAGGCAAAATACCAAAGTTTTTGGCCTCTAGTTTTTGCCCAAATTTCAGAAAACAAGTTTTAATCGAATTTCTGACATCTCTCGAACCTCAAAACTTTGATTCCGCCAAAAAAAAAGCAAAAAATAAATTTTATTTGAAAAAGTCGATTTTAAAATTTCTTCTGATCAAAACGATAGAAATTTCTGAAAACAAGTTTTAATCGAATTTCTGACATCTCTCGAACCTCAAAAACTTTGATTCCGCCAAAAAAAAAGCAAAAAATAAATTTTATTTGAAAAAGTCGATTTTTGGCTAAGTTTTGCCAAAATAACGGCATTTTCTAAAACTGTGATTGCGGGCGAACCGTAAGTCGGAGAAAGTTGCCCTTTGCAGGGTGGATAGACGACGGGATTCTCTAATTTTCAACACAAACCAGAAGGTTTTATCTCATGTAGTTCCATAGTTACAGGCACTCAAAGTTTAGGTTTTTTCCAGGCAAAATACCAAAGTTTTTGGCCTCTAGTTTTTGCCCAAATTTCAGAAAACAAGTTTTAATCGAATTTCTGACATCTCTCGAACCTCAAAACTTTGATTCCGCCAAAAAAAAAGCAAAAAATAAATTTTATTTGAAAAAGTCGATTTTAAAATTTCTTCTGATCAAAACGATAGAAATTTCTCGATTTTTGGCTAAGTTTTGCCAAAATAACGGCATTTTCTAAAACTGTGATTGCGGGCGAACCGTAAGTCGGAGAAAGTTGCCCTTTGCAGGGTGGATAGACCGACGGGATTCTCTAATTTTCAACACAAACCAGAAGGTTTTATCTCATGTAGTTCCATAGTTACAGGCACTCAAAGTTTAGGTTTTTTCCAGGCAAAATACCAAAGTTTTTGGCCTCTAGTTTTTGCCCAAATTTCAGAAAACAAGTTTTAATCGAATTTCTGACATCTCTCGAACCTCAAAACTTTGATTCCGCCAAAAAAAAGCAAAAAATAAATTTTATTTGAAAAAGTCGATTTTAAAATTTCTTCTGATCAAAACGATAGAAATTTCTCGATTTTTGGCTAAGTTTTTGCCAAAATAACGGCATTTTCTAAAACTGTGATTGCGGGCGAACCGTAAGTCGGAGAAAGTTGCCCTTTGCAGGGTGGATAGACGACGGGATTCTCTAATTTTCAACACAAACCAGAAGGTTTTATCTCATGTAGTTCCATAGTTACAGGCACTCAAAGTTTAGGTTTTTTCCAGGCAAAAATACCGAAGTTTTTTGGCCTCTAGTTTTTGCCCAAATTTCAGAAAACAAGTTTTAATCGAATTTCTGACATCTCTCGAACCTCAAAACTTTGATTCCGCCAAAAAAAAGCAAAAAATAAATTTTATTTGAAAAAGTCGATTTTAAAATTTCTTCTGATCAAAACGATAGAAATTCTCGATTTTTGGCTAAGTTTTGCCAAAATAACGGCATTTTCTAAAACTGTGATTGCGGGCGAACCGTAAAGTCGGAGAAAGTTGCCCTTTGCAGGGTGGATAGACGACGGGATTCTCTAATTTTCAACACAAACCAGAAGGTTTTATCTCATGTAGTTCCATAGTTACAGGCACTCAAAGTTTAGGTTTTTTCCAGGCAAAATACCAAAGTTTTTGGCCTCTAGTTTTTGCCCAAATTTCAGAAAACAAGTTTTAATCGAATTTCTGACATCTCTCGAACCTCAAAACTTTGATTCCGCCAAAAAAAAGCAAAAAATAAATTTTTATTTGAAAAAGTCGATTTTAAAATTTCTTCTGATCAAAACGATAGAAATTTCTCGATTTTTGGCTAAGTTTTGCCAAAATAACGGCATTTTCTAAAACTGTGATTGCGGGCGAACCGTAAGTCGGAGAAAGTTGCCCTTTGCAGGGTGGATAGACGACGGGATTCTCTAATTTTCAACACAAACCAGAAGGTTTTATCTCATGTAGTTCCATAGTTACAGGCACTCAAAGTTTAGGTTTTTTCCAGGCAAAATACCAAAGTTTTTGGCCTCTAGTTTTTGCCCAAATTTCAGAAAACAAGTTTTAATCGAATTTCTGACATCTCTCGAACCTCAAAACTTTGATTCCGCCAAAAAAAAGCAAAAAATAAATTTTATTTGAAAAAGTCGATTTTAAAATTTCTTCTGATCAAAACGATAGAAATTTCTCGATTTTTGGCTAAGTTTTTGCCAAAATAACGGCATTTTCTAAAACTGTGATTGCGGGCGAACCGTAAGTCGGGAGAAAGTTGCCCTTTGCAGGGTGGATAGACGACGGGATTCTCTAATTTTCAACACAAACCAGAAGGTTTTATCTCATGTAGTTCCATAGTTACAGGCACTCAAAGTTTAGGTTTTTTCCAGGCAAAATACCAAAGTTTTTGGCCTCTAGTTTTTGCCCAAATTTCAGAAAACAAGTTTTAATCGAATTTCTGACATCTCTCGAACCTCAAAACTTTGATTCCGCCAAAAAAAAGCAAAAAATAAATTTTATTTGAAAAAGTCGATTTTAAAATTTCTTCTGATCAAAACGATA